>OZ038514.1:71366862-71424362 GCA_964036315.1 Acanthosepion esculentum
TACATTATATATATATATATATATATAAAATACATACATTATATATATATATATATATATATAAAATACATACATTTTATATATATATATATATATATATAAAATACATACATTATATATATATATATATATATATAAAATACATACATTATATATATATATATATATATAAAATACATACATTATATATATATATATATAAAATACATACATTATATATATATATATATAAATACATACATTATATATATATATATATATATATAAAATACATACATTATATATATATATATATATATAAAATACATACATTATATATATATATATATATATAAAATACATACATATATATATATATATATATATAAAATACATACATTATATATATATATATATATATAAAATACATACATTATAATATATATATATATATAAAATACATACATTATATATATATATATATATATATATAAAATACATACATTATATATATATATATATATATAAAATACATACATTATATATATATATATATATATAAAATACATACATTATATATATATATATATATATATAAAATACATACATAATATATATATATATATATATAAAATACATACATAATATATATATATATATATATAAAATACATAATATATATATATATATATATAAAATACATAATATATATATATATATATAAAATACATAATATATATATATATATATAAAATACATAATATATATATATATATATATATATAAAATACATAATATATATATATATATATAAAATACATAATATATATATATATATATATAAAATACATAATATATATATATATATATATAAAATACATAATTATATATATATATATATATAAAATACATAATATATATATATATATATAAAATACATACATAATATATATATATTGATAAAATACATACATAATATATATATATATATAAAATACATACATAATATATATATATATATATAAAATACATACATAATATATATATATATATATAAAATACATACATAATATATATATATATATATATAAAATACATACATAATATATATATATATATATATAAAATACATACATAATATATATATATATATATATAAAATACATACATAATATATATATATATATATAAAATACATACATAATATATATATATATATATATAAAATACATACATAATATATATATATATATATATAAAATACATACATAATATATATATATATATATATAAAATACATACATAATATATATATATATATAAAATACATACATAATATATATATATATATAAAATACATACATAATATATATATATATATATATATATATATCTAAATATATAATATATATAATATCTAAATATATAATATATATAATATCTATATATATAATATATATAATATCTAAATATATAATATATATAATATCTAAATATATAATATATATAATATCTATATATATAATATATATAATATATATAATATATATAATATATATAATATATATAATATCTACAATATATATAATATCTACAATATATATAATATCTACAATATATATAATATCTACAATATATATAATATCTACAATATATATAATATCTACATATATAATATATATAATATCTACATATATAATATATATAATATCTACATATATAATATATATAATATCTACATATATAATATATATAATATCTACATATATAATATATATAATATCTACATATATAATATATATAATATCTATATATATATATATATCTATATATATAATATATATAATATAATATCTATATATATAATATAATATAAATATATATAATATATATAATATCTATATATATAATATATATAATATCTATATATATAATATATATAATATCTATATATATAATATATATAATATCTATATATATAATATATATAATATATATATATAATATATATAATATCTATATATATAATATATATAATATCTATATATATAATATATATAATATCTATATATATAATATATATAATATCTATATATATAATATATATAATATCTATATATATAATATATATAATATCTATATATATAATATATATAATATCTATATATATAATATATATAATATCTATATATATAATATATATAATATCTATATATATAATATATATAATATCTATATATATAATATATATAATATAATATCTATATATATAAGATATATAATATAATATCTATATATATAAGATATATAATATAATATCTATATATATAATATCTATATATATAATATAATATCTATATATATAATATCTAAATTTTATAATATATATATCTATATATATAATATATATAATATCTATATATATAATATCTATATAATATATATAATATCTATATATATAATATATATAATATAATATCTATATATATAATATAATATCTATATAATATATATAATATAATATCTATATAATATATATAATATAATATCTATATATATAATATATATATAATATATATATAATATCTATATATAATATAAATATATAAATAAATATATATATAATCTATATAAATAAATATATATATAATCTATATAAATATCTATATAAATATATATAATCTATATAAATATCTATATAAATATATATATAATCTATATAAATATCTATATAAATAAATATATATATAATCTATATAAATATCTATATAAATAAATATATATATAATCTATATAAATATCTATATAAATAAATATATATATAATCTATATAAATATCTATATAAATAAATATATATATAATCTATATAAATATCTATATAAATAAATATATATATAATCTATATAAATATCTATATAAATAAATATATATATAATCTATATAAATATCTATATAAATAAATATATATATAATCTATATAAATATCTATATAAATAAATATATATATAATCTATATAAATATCTATATAAATAAATATATATATAATCTATATAAATATCTATATAAATAAATATATATATAATCTATATAAATATCTATATAAATAAATATATATATAATCTATATAAATATCTATATAAATAAATATATATATAATCAATATAAATATCTATATAAATAAATATATATATAATCAATATAAATATCTATATAAATAAATATATAATCTATATAAATATCTATATAAATAAATATATATATAATCTACATAAATATCTATATAAATAAATATATATATAATCTACATAAATATCTATATAAATAAATATATATATAATCTATATAAATATCTATATAAATAAATATATATATAATCTATATAAATATCTATATAAATAAATATATATATAATCTATATAAATATCTATATAAATAAATATATATATAATCTATATAAATATCTATATAAATAAATATATATATAATCTATATAAATATCTATATAAATAAATATATATATAATCTATATAAATATCTATATAAATAAATATATATATAATCTATATAAATATCTATATAAATAAATATATATATAATCTATATAAATATCTATCTCCAGGTATATAGTACATTAGTTGGGTGTGTAGATGCATACATATATGTAAAAGTGTACAAAAAAGAAAGAAAAAAGGCTTTAATATACATGCCTGAATGGATGTGTATGTATCTCCACACACTTATATATCTATATAAAATGAAAAATACTCTAGTTCTGGTTGACTGATTTAAAATCCATTAACACCTAATGCCACTGTGATATAAATAAAAGAAACAGGCGGACAGATCTTCTTTTGAGTCTGGACATTGGAGGTGATCAATTATCAAATTTAATTTGATTTATGCTCATCATTTATCTTGAGAGATCCCAACACTTTTTTCCTCACATACAATTTTGCCCTTATTTCATTCTAACCTGAGGAAGCCAAAGAGAGCAGACAGTACCCGCCCTTGTCTCTATATCTTCACTTTTGTTTCAGATACTACAACACACACACACACACAGGTTGAATGATCAAATCTATGTTAGAAAATAAGAAAACGGCTAACATTGGAAAACAAAATTAAACCATATTTTCTTAATAAATAATAATTTTCCACATAGAAACTTCTAGGAAACAATTCAGAGATGAAAACTTCCATTTATTCCTTAAAAAAAAAAAAGAAAAAAAAAAAGCTGTCAAGATTTCAAAATTAATAATATGAAGTATAAAATGAAAAAATTGCACACAAAACTATCATCGTTGCTTCCACTCTACGTGGCGTACGTTTATTTAACCTTTAACACATTATTTTATTCACTACTTCCCTTTCCAATGGCATTGTTTTCAAGGGTCTTCTACTGCAATACTTAATTTCAGTCATGGTCATTTTCTGCTGCCATAGCAGGATATGACAACACAACTACAAAATCCAAACATTATCATTCATTCATTCATTTATCGAAGTCACAGTGGCAGGATAAAATTTTTTGCTTTGCAAACAAAATCACCCCTGGAATGTTAAAAGATTAACCAATACATTGTTTTGTGACACAAGGCCAAAAGGAGAAGACTGGTCAACACTGACTATCATACCCATGGCAAATCCAACTCACAACCCATTCCCTCTAAAAATTGGCACAATCACCACAAGAACGCATAAAAAAAAATAAAAAAAAGTATGGTAAAAATCCTACAATATGAAAAAAATATATAAAAATTTACGCAAGACAGAGGAAAGAATGAATGCATTAATGAAATAAAAATAACACAAGAATTTGAAGCAAATGTAAAATTATGTTATGGCCGTCCGATCTACAAAAACCTGTTAGGGTCCACCCTATGGGCAAACAGTGAACCCCCCAAACAAGAACAACACTTATGAAAGTATAAAAATACATTTTTATAGTAAAAATACCAGCAATACATTTTTATATATAAAAAAATTACCAACAATAGCTATTTATAGTAAAATTACCAAATATACACACATACTAACAAATATAATGACTTCATATAAATCCAATTAAAATACTACCAAATAACCAATATTTTGATGACCTTAATCCAGAGAATATCCTACCATTTCTTAAATCAAACTGCATTTCCAAAATATAACTTCAACAAAACTACAACATAAAACACACACATCACCGCCTCTAGTAATTATGTCCACAGAAACATGTATATGCACAAAAGCTGAGTATCATCTACCACGTATTCTATTGTGAAAGCAGAATAACAAAACTACAACATAAAACACACATATCACCGCCTCTAGTCATTATGTCCACAGAAACATGTATATGCACAAAAGCTGAGTATCATCTACCACGTATACTATTGTGAAAGCAGAATAACAAAACTACAACATAAAACACACATATCACCGCCTCTAGTAATTATGTCCACAGAAACATGTATATGCACAAAAGATGAGTATCATCTACCACGTATTCTATTGTGAAAGCAGAATAACAAAACTACAACATAAAACACCCATATCACCGCCTCTAATAATTATGTCCACAGAAACATGTATATGCACAAAAGCTGAGTATCATCTACCACGTATTCTATTGTGAAAGCAGAATAACAAAACCACAACATAAAACACCCATATCACCGCCTCTAATAATTATGTCCACAGAAACATGTATATGCACAAAAGCTGAGTATCATCTACCACGTATTCTATTGTGAAAGCAGAATAACAAAACTACAACATAAAACACCCATATCACCGCCTCTAATAATTATGTCCACAGAAACATGTATATGCACAAAAGCTGAGTATCATCTACCATGTAATCAATTGTGAAAGCAGAATAACATTTTATTACTTCAAAGCTGCCAAGATAATTACATTTTGGCATTAAATGACCCATAAGATGTTGATATGCCATTAAACAACCAAATCAATCAATTCTTGAAGTCAGAACACTGCAATCATTTCTTTGTATCCATTTTGTGTGTGAGCAACACCCTTCGTTTGTGAACTTTTTGCCTAATTACTGTTGCCTTGCCTCGTTTTATTTTGCATATATTGTTTGCTCAGGATTATTCCCCCCACCACCCCGTTCTTTTCCTTCTCGTGTTATTGCAAATTTCGTCAATTCTGTTTGTTGGACATTTCTGCTAATTACATTTTACCAGGGTTAATTATTCTTTAAAACTTTTTTTTTTTTTTTAAATATTGAATTATTTAAGAATTACAATCTGAAGCCAAAAAGATTCTGAATTATCGGATGTGTCTTTGGTGCATCAAAAGTAATTTTTTTTTCTCGTTCTAATCTTTTATCTAATGAAATTTGAATAAAGTCAGAGTTACCTCCCTTGAATAAGACTATTTTTCTGACTGCCATATTTTATATATGCTCTTCACGAAAATAGGCCTTTCTTACGCCTTTTCATGACAAACATGACTGCGCAATTCGACACAATGCCTTATCAACAAATCTCTTTTTATCTTTTATCTATGACCATGTTTTTTAACATTTTCCAACAAATCAAATTTCTAGCTCAAGTGACTTTTCTAGTGTACCACCCACATCAATTATATTGCCAAGTCACCTATAATATTTTGTGCTGTTCTTTGATCCATGTTCACCTTTTATACATTCCAAGTATTACACCATTTTGAAATTTGATTTAAAACAATTTACCTGTTTTACATCAAGAGTGGCCGCCAGTAGACATTTTCAATTTTAATCATTTTGGCAAGTTTATTTTTTCATTTGGCCTAATTTTTATTAAATGCTTTCCAGTTCATCATATATATATATATATATATATATATATATATATATATATATATATATAATAAATAAATAAAAAGAAAGAACAGTAAAATATAAAATCCAGTGTTCTTATAGATATTTTTTATTTTTACACAATAGTGCTCAATGTAAATTTACAGAGCATTAATATTATAAATTAATTGATTTAAAATATGGTTTTGTCACTACACAGTGATAACCATGTTTCAAAAATGGAAGCTAAATTAAATTCGAAGGCTTTAGCTTCTATTTTTGAAACATGGTTATCACTGTGTAGCGAAAAAAACATTTTAAATCAATTTATAATATATATATATAAAATAAATAATAGAATAAATAGTGTTTATTATGTTTGTTGTCAATTCTCAAGAAGAAAAGAAAATGTATAAATTCTTCTTTCATATGTTTAGGTTTTATTACAATTCTAATCATTGCTTTTTAAAGCAAGAAACATTGCTAAGGAGTGAAGGTAGTTAAAATAAAATGTGGTTTCGTGAGAGAAACTGTCCTTTTGAAACGTCTTATTGTGAGCACATTTACCCAAGTTTACTAATCTATTCTTGTAAATATTTTTTGTTGCCAATTCACGAGAAAAAAAACAAAAATAGAATGTGTAAATCCAATTTCATATACTTGGGTATTATTAAAGTTCTAAAAATAACTTTTTAAAATTATAAAATTTGCCCAGAAAGTATGAAGTGGTGGTGTCAAGAAAAAAACATTGACGAGATACTTTTTTTTTTTTTGCAGGTATGAATATTAAAGCTTGCTAATCGGTGTGCGGCAGAGTGGTCAGAACATTCACTTCCTGATCAACATGGTTGATTAATCAAGATGGTGACTTGCCTGGGGAGGCAATCCCAGCATGCATCACCTTTGGAAAGAGACTGAAAACCATGCCGTGTGTGTGTGTGTGTGTATATATATATATATATATATATATGTTATATATATATATATTTTTGTCATCCACATCATCAGTGTGGCTAGACGTCCGGTTGCCTCTAGCTAGGATCAAAACCTGACTGAATTTGCGTCAGTCGGAACTCCTCCCACTAAGCCGTCAGCGCACGGTCAGGGATGAAGGTGAATTTTAGCGTGTTTATTTTTAGATTTAGATAAACACACAGTGACTGACAGTGACTCGATTCTGCCGAAGAGTCGTGCAGTATTAGCTTAAATAGTCAATGTTTACAAATTCACACCTCAAACCAGAGAGCTCAACCGAAATTAATTTTTCAGGGTTTTTATATATATATATATATATATATATATATATAAACAAGGAAGTATTGAAAAATTATGAATTCATCCTACTTTAACCCTCTGAGCCCTGTGTTCCTGAACAATTTTAAACCTTACTGCCTGAGCTCCAAGTCAAAATTCACAAATAATTGGTATGTAATGTTTCATGGTAGACATAAAACTAGTTGTAAGTGTTTACCTACTGTTCAACTGGTGGCTGGGCCTTAAGTCATTTTTTTTCTACTACCAGTAAAGTAGATGGTCAGGGCTCAATGTAGATATATTAGGTACAAATAGAATTGTCCTCTAAGTTGTCTTTAACAAATGCATCTATCTGCTCAATATTTGCACCCATATTATATATATATATCCCAACTGCAGGTCTATACTTACAGGTAACTTCTTCAAATGCATCAATCTGCTCAATATTTGCACCCATATTATATATATATATCCCAACTGCAGGTCTATACTTACAGGTAACTTCTTCAAATGCATCAATCTGCTCAATATTTGCACCCATATTATATATATATATCCCAACTGCAGGTCTATACTTACAGGTAACTTCTTCAAATGCATCAATCTGCTCAATATTTGCACCCATATTATATATATATATCCCAACTGCAGGTCTATACTTACAGGTAACTTCTTCAAATGCATCAATCTGCTCAATATTTGCACCCATATTATATATATATATCCCAACTGCAGGTCTATACTTACAGGTAACTTCTTCAAATGCATCAATCTGCTCAATATTTGCACCCATATTATATATATATATCCCAACTGCAGGTCTATACTTACAGGTAACTTCTTCAAATGCATCAATCTGCTCAATATTTGCACCCATATTATATATATATATATCCCAACTGCAGGTCTATACTTACAGGTAACTTCTTCGCACATCCACCTGGAATGGGTCTGCTGGTGCCGTAGGGAGGGTGCCGTAGCTGTAAGGAGGGGGCCGCGGAAGGAATGGGTCCGTATCATCCACTGGGTAGTACACCAGCCTGAAAAGAAAAAAGGCAGACATTTTAATATAAAAATTTCTGGTCAAAACTCAGCAGAAATTGAAAGAGAAAAAAACAATGACAAAAAGGACAGTTTTTCCCTTGATACAGCTGTTATCTTAACTACCTTCACTCTTTGTCAAGGTTTATCTTTTTAAAAGTATATATATTTTGTTACAAGGCCCCATTTTATCCTACTACTTACGCTTATACTATAAAATACAAAATCTAACTTAAAATGATGACTTAAATCTGTAGCTACTAGATGCCATTTTTACCATACGAAAAGCTCCCATTCACCAAATACTTTAGACTGTCGCAGTTAGCTCCTCCTCAGTTCTTTAATCCTTCAACAGGGGTCTCTCCCCTGGCTATAAATACTGGCTGACCCTTCTCTCTCTTTTTCGACTTAGGCCTTGGGCCGCTACCTCGCGTGGAGGAGAGGTAAAATCTCTCTTTTTCCACTTAGGCCAATATGTGACCTCTCACAGATACAGCGTTCCCCAAATTCTGGAAACACGCTAAGAACAATACACATATGTGTGAACACTTACAACACACACAATTTCTCCATACAAACTATGTAACAGTCCATGTCTTTGTTTAACTTCTTTTGTTATTAATATATATTTGTTTACCCATGTATATCGGTCTTGTTTGTTTTCTTTGGACTTAATTAAAGTCCGACATTCTCATGTAGCTGGACCGGCCAGCAGGAAAGTTTAACCTTCTGATATCTCTTCACATCCTCACCCGCACGGTCCGCTACAAGACTTCTTCATAATAGAATGGAACTTTCTAGAAGTCTCTAGAAATTTCTACTGTGTTCTAGAGGGTACAAAAAAAATATATATAGACAGGAGTTCGTACCAACTAGCCAGTTGCCTCCTGAATCCTCAGCCACGATGACTGAGGTCAACTGCGGTCCTTTTGATTCAAGAACAAAGCTTTGACCGAAAGAATCTAAATTCCTACAGTCCTGAAAGCAAAAGACTATCGGTAAATGCTTCATCCCATTCCTTGATATTATTGACCAAACTCTTTTATTTTATATATATGTGTGAAGTAATCAAACTATTTTTAAGAAGAAAATAATTCTTGGACTAGTGATGAATTTCCATTCATTGCCTTAATCTTAACTACAGTGGATTTCCTCTCTCACTCCTTTGTATAGTCTACACGTTAAGTCAACCACTTTCTGGGCTCTCGCACAGTTAGTAACTTGTTAGCATTTCCTAACTTATAAGGTTTTAAATCTCATCTCTATTGTTCTAAAATATATTGTATTATATGTAAAATAAACTCTGCATTTCGTTACTAGATGTAGTCTCTTTTCTTCAACATCAATTTCTACGAATCTGGTTCCTCTTATTTTGTGTTGTGCCAGCCGTAACACTATTCTTTGCTCTTGAGAATTGACAACAAAAATAAAGTGTATTTATTAGATTATTTATTGGAACTGTTGGCAAAACATTGGCTAATTTCCAATTGATTCAACCTTTATAATGTAGTGAATTGGGACCAAGAAAATAATTTACCCGAGGCTAAGAGACACACCCATGTCTTAAATGCCTGGTTGGTGACATCATTTGAAATTTAGTCAAAGCGTTTGAGTAATTCTTGATCTTTTAAAACTATCACTATTTTGCATGTAAGCAAAAACCTAATAAAATGTTAGCCACACAGACAAGTGACAGAAGGACTCCAAGACCAGGACCAGGTTCTTTGTGATTATCTATCTCGTATAAAATGGTATATAATAAGCATTTCCTTATAGTTCGTTGAGATATTTTAATAATTGAGTGAATGTTTATAAATTTATGAATAAAAAATTGTTTTAATATTCATTTCTTTATGAATTGGTTCAGGAATATAAGTAAAAAAGAAAATGCATATTTTTACAGTTCAATATCTGCGACATTTACCCGCCCATCACAGAAGAACTACTGATGGCCACTATTAAATTAGCAAAGAACTACTGCACGATATCCAACCATGAAGTAAATATGAGAAAGGCACAGAAACCGATGTTATACCACGACGGAACTCTATGGACTCAGAAAGATAAACAAGAGTTTTGCATTTCCTTGGAAGCACATGGTTCCTCAAGAATGTGAACTTGTAGGGATATTGTTACTATGGAGACTCAGATTTATCTTTGATTATATATATATATATATATATATATAAAAACAATGGTATATACAGAGACAATGGGATAATCCTCTTTCGTAAAGCAGACAGGAAAAGAAAGGGCCTAACCAAATTCTTTAAGGATCATAAAGTGAAAATTACAACCGCTAAGGTGATGAATTTCCTAGACATTACATTTGACCCGAGTAAGCGATACACTAAGGATTTAAACAACAGGTATGTAGATAAAAGATCCAACCTCCATAAAAGGATACTCAACAATTTGTACAAATCGGTACAATATAGATTATTGACCAACTCCAGCAACAAAGAAATGTTTGATGATAATAAATCTCGATATAACAAAACACTAGAAGACAGCAACCATAAAATGTGAAACTGGAGTATGTTATAAGAAATAACAACAAAAGATAAAAATAAGCTAAAACAATGCAAACATAACGTATAGTTCAACCCGCCATATCACAGTAATGTCAAAATTTAATTCAGTTTCTTATATTTACACATGTCATAAATTAATCAAGTACAGTTATAAGTACATTAGATATATATAGTCCTGACCTATTATTTAGTTATTTTTACACCTTTATATTACATTTCTAATCTGTGTTTTAGTTTTTATTAAGGAATATAATTCCGGTTTTTTTATGCTGAAAACACAAGAGTTACTCCCTTGAAATATTGTTTACTTCCCAAAACCAAATTCAAAATAATGCTTTTTTTATTTATTTATTTTTATTCTTAATTCTCCAACTTTTGAAAATATGAATTTGAACGATAAATTATTAATAGTTACCATAATTCCCCATCTATAATACGCCTTCATCCATAATAGGCACACCTAAAATTGTAATTAAAATGTGGGAAAATGCTTCTACTTCTGCACACACACACACACACACACACACACACACACACAGCACTTATTTATTTATATTCAAAATTAAGTAATTCATTGAGTCTAGAAGAAACCTCAACAGAATGCAGAAAACACTGGGCGGCCGTTTCGTTCTATATTTGGGACTCATCCTCTACCGAGAATTGAAACCCGGACAGTTACGTCATCAGGCAAACGTCATACCAAATGTTCCAACTGGCCTCGGTGACAAAGTGGTAACGAATTAGACTCGATAGAGCCCCGCTCGATCACATATTCCGTGGTGGAACTCATCAGAGTTTCTCTTTTACCTATAGGACTGTGCCCGCACGAGCCACGACTACTATCCTCAAGCCGCTCCAACCAGAGCATTAGAAGCCAGTTCAAGTAAGGATATATAAGTGATAGAAATTAGGAGGATTTGAGATGATTATAATTAAGTAATTCATCGAGTCTAGAAGAAACCTCGACAGAATGCAGAAAGCACTGTACGGCCGTTTCGTCCTATATTTGGGACTCATCAGCAGAGCCCATCCACTACCAAGAATTAGAAGCCGGTTCAAGCAAGGATATACAAGTGATAGAAATTATTAGGAGGATTTGAGATAATTATAATTAAGTAATTCATCGAGTCTAGAAGAAACCTCGACAGAATGCAGAAAGCACTGGACGGCCGTTTCGTCCTATATTTGGGACTCATCAACAGCGTGCATCTGAACTGAGAATTGAAACCCAGACAGATACGTAATCAGGCAAACGTCATGGCCCGTTGGAACAGTTGGTATAACATTTGCCTGATAACATAACTGTCAACGGGTCAGAGTAGACCTGGGAACACCAGCAATTAAGAGGTGGTTCTATGCTCCTCAAGACCTCCTGATCAGAGGCCTTGCTGTTGGATGTAGTTTATTGTCTTACCCGGGACGTGGATGGTTAGTGTTTTAGGGTTAAAGATAAAGGAATTGGCCCAAGGAAATGGCAAGCTCCCATGCTGCAGTCACACATCATATTTACTTAATGGGTAAGGTCCAGAAACATGGCACATGAATATTCACCACTCAAAAATAAACATTTTTAGTTTTATTTATTTTTTTTACATACATATATAAAACCCGCTTATTTTAATTGCCAAATATAATTTTTAAAATTAAGAAACTGTAATCCCAGCATAATATAGACAACTAAGCCAAATTTGTGACAACCAGTGATATTATAATTCAAATTACATAATGGTCAGTCTATACTCAGATTATGTTGTGCATGAAACTCTGAGCCATGCTAGCAGTGAGGGACACTATATATATTTATTAATATATACTTAATTGCTCTGCTATATTACATTGAGCACTGTTTTATTAACACCAGCACTATATGCGCTATATATATATATATAAAATTGGATTGATGTGAGTTTGTGACCCTGGGTTTCACGCTATTTGTGATCGTCAGACAAACCGATTAATTTTTAAGTTTTGCATTTATATATGGTCATATATATCAGTGTTTTTATAGTAGTGGGAGCAAAAATTGTCATCGGAACGCCACTCATACATATGCAGACATTCATACATGCATTGCAGCTCACACAAACAAATATATATGAACAGTGCGAGACTGAGCGTATATGCGCATACATGTGTATGCAATTGTTCGCTGTATTCAATGTTGGATTGTGTAGCAAACTTCTTTCGTAAGTCGCAGTGTCAACCTACAGACCGTTTGTCTATTTTATTTGCGGAATAAGGTTTTCTCGTACACACATATATACGTATGCATGCGCAGTCACACATCTTCTATCCATCACGTTTGTTTTTTTTTTAAAGATGGTGTCTGTGTAAGACTATGGTAGGTAAAATTGTTAAAATTTTTTTTTTTAATGCTGTTTTTTTATTATTTTAAAGCCAGTTATTTGCTTGTTTTTTGGCAATTACACTTATGTAAATGGTAGAAACTCCAATTTATAATACTTATTAGTATTTATGCGGGAGTACTAATTTTGCTGAGGGGGGAAAATAAGTATAATTGTGGACTGATGCAGTAATGGTAATTGTAGTGCAGTAGTAATTGTGGACTAATACGGCAATAGTAATTCTGATGCGGTAGTAATGGTGGTGGGAGGGAGCGGGTGATGGTAATAACAATTGTAGCAGCAAATAGTTATTGTAAAATGGTAGATGTGACTGTAGTAATGGTGGTGGAATGGTAATAACAATAATTACAATTATTATGATGGTAGTTTGAACTAGAAAAATAATTGGTGGTGTTATGGTGTCAGTGGTTTCTTTTTTCGTGTTCATAGGGTCAATGGTGGTTTATATAGTAGTGCTGGTTGTTTTTTTTAACCGTTTGGTATAAATTGCGATAATAGGTATTTGTTTTCATGTCTGCATTTAGAAATTATATATATATATATATATATATATATATATAAAATGTGTGTGTGTGTGTAAATGATTAGCCAATAATAATCTTATAAGTATTCCCATGTAAATAACTTACCAGTGCTACCTATTTAGATCTATCTTTTCCAGACTATCATTTTGTTAAGGGGAATTAACTCAACATTAACTGGGGCAAGAAATAGCTTGTAAATTTTAAACTGTCATTTTATATCTTTAAATGATTACCCCATCATAAATATCACCTTGGCCAATAGCTCCCTTGCCATTGAGCATTTGGTGATATTGAGTGGGGTTCAGGAAAATGTTTCCTAGTTAAGATGCTGGACCAGTAAGTAGAGACACTGAACGATGTGATTTTGCGGTATATTCAGTATATTGCTTCAGATGGCTTGGTGGCTTAGACTGGAACTGATGAAATCAACCACAGGATATACTCTCATGACGTCATTATACATCAGCAGCATTTTGTGGATCATGATGATGATGACACCATCCATACTCGAACCGTGGAAAATCTTTGGATGCACATCAAGCATAGACTGCGCCGACAGTATGGAACTTTAGAGGCATTCTTCACATTGCGACTTCACAAATTTGTGTGGTGTCAGTGGTACAAGAACAGTCATGTTTCCAGTATTTATTTACTGCATAGTCCACCTTCACCTGTTGTTAAAATCTTTAATTGTAATATAGCTTGGTCTTCAGTATCTGTCTATATTTCTGAGATGCGGTATTATGTATACTATTTACATTATTTAAACTATTGTCTGTATCTTTATCGCCATATTTATTACAACATTTCGACCATTGTATACTCCTGCCTGCTTCAGGTGGTTAGAATGTCAAACTGAACCCTTTATTTCGTCAAGGACACATAGCACAGTGGATAAAGGCGTTGGTTAAATCCAGTGACAAGACCCAAAGAGTGTGAGTTCAATACCTGGTTAAGGCAATGGAGAACTTGGAGAGGGGAATTAACAGAAGATAACCGATAACTGACATCCATTAAAAACATGGCACGTGGAACTAGAACAGTCTACCCCAGTGAGCAAAACAAAGGGTTCAGTTCAACATTCCAACCACCTGAAGAAGGCCGACGTGTACAATGGCTGAAACGTAATAAATATGGTGACAAAGATGAGGACAATAGTCTGAATAATTTAAATAGTGTACCTTGGTCTTACTGATTTTACGTCGTTCAGGGAACAGCAGTTTATTTTATGCCACTTTAGTGAAGAATTACTGAACCAATTGCTAGCTTGTCTGCTAGGAAAGTTGACTCACTGTTGTGCCACACAATTTTTCTTGTTAAAATCCATCTTGCACATTTATAAATCTACCATTCATCCATGCAGTGAATATTTCTGCCATATCTGGTCTGGTGTTTCTGCTTATAGTTAAAGATTCTTGAACAAATTCAAAGCAGGGTCTGTAATCGATCTTGACCTAGTTGGAACCAAGCATACTAAAGATTTATATTTTGATAAGATTCAACAGCAGAATCCTCAAGGATATTCTGTCTAAGTAAGTTATATCTCCATTCCTGAAATAATTTCTACATTCCCAAGCCAACATACACGACTATAAAAATGTTAAAAAAAAACAAAAAACAAACTGAAAGAGTGGGGATGAGGACAACTGTTATTGGGGGGATGGTATCATTTGGTCAAGAAACACCTTCAAGGGAGAAACTGTTCCCATTGTACTAAATCCAACCCAAGACAAGTTCTTGTCTCTCACCTGGCCATTTCTGCAGGCACACATTTAAGAATAAATTCTTTTAAAAGAATGAAACAATTTCCTGACTGCCAAAAATAAATAATTATCTTTGCTATTCTATAATCTAAAATACAATTTATCAGTTATACAACTGACTTGACTTTCAGATTTATTGTTATCAAAGTTTTGGCTTTCTGGGATGAGGAATTATTATTTACAGTCAGATTAGTATCCTCATTTTTGCTATTACAACGTTTCAGTCATTGTGCCCTTTAGTCTTCTTCAGAGGTCAATCTGGGTGACCTTCAAGAAATATTGAACTGACCCTTTACTTAATCTGACAAGGTCGACTCATTTTATTCTTCTATCCATGTTTTGTGAGGTTTCATCTTTGTCTTAGTGCCAGTTCTGTTTCTAATGCCACCTGTGGTCCACGATTCCGCCATAGAAACCAAAATGGTCCCATCCCGAGTTATAAACAGCCGTCTCCAAACAAACTTCCACATTACTACAGCATAAATTCTATTCAAATAAAATCTTGAAAGCAACGTTTCACACACAGGCTCATAAGGTATGTCCACATTTCTGGACACACCTACTAGATATACTTACCTCTTTGCAAAAAGAATTGAAGCTCTTGTAGCAAGGCAGATGTTAATAGTCAATGCCAGGCCAATGATACTACACATCAGCGCAATGAAGGCCACCCCAATACTGAAAAATACCAAATGGAGGATTTTCATGAGTAACACAGTTACAAAATTGATTACAAAAAGTTCAATACAAAACTAACATTCAGTCAGTAAAAAAGGAGGAGAAATTCAGTCGGTAAAAACAAAGGACAGAGTGAAATTCAGTCGGTAAAAACAAAGGACAGAGTGAAATTCAGTCGGTAAAAACAAAGGACAGAGTGAAATTCAGTCGGTAAAAACAAAGGACAGAGTGAAATTCAGTCGGTAAAAACAAAGGACAGGGTGAAATTCAGTCGGTAAAAACAAAGGACAGAGTGAAATTCAGTCGGTAAAAACAAAGGACAGAGTGAAATTCAGTCGGTAAAAACAAAGGACAGAGTGAAATTCAGTCGGTAAAAACAAAGGACAGAGTGAAATTCAGTCGGTAAAAACAAAGGACAGAGTGAAATTCAGTCGGTAAAAACAAAGGACAGAGTGAAATTCAGTCGGTAAAAAAAAAGAACAGTGAAATTCAGTCGGTAAAAAAAAAGGACAGTGAAATTACATCGGTCACACTTGTCACAGTTAGCTCCTCCTATAAGAAATAGTTTGTTGTATATATGTTTTATAAAATGTTTTCATTTTTCAAAACACAGTCAAGATATTGTGTACATGTTTTCCATTTCTTATTTAACAGTTAAAATATTTAATCCTGAAAAATGGCTAAATGTATATCCGAAAGTGCTCAGATAAAATAAACATTGGGACAGTTTTAATATAATTTATCATCCGAAAAGAAAAAAATTATTAGATCACATGAGAAATTGTATAAAAAAATAAATAAAAGCACCTTGTGGTAAAATCTCTCTTTTTCCACTTAGGCCAATATGTGACCTCTCACAGATACAGCGTTTCCCAAATTCTCCGCGAGAGGTAGTGGCCCAAGGCCTAAGTCGAGAGAGAGAGAGAGAGAAGGGTCAGCCAGTATTTATAGCCAGGGGAGAGAGACCCCTGTTGAAGGATTAAAGAACTGAGGAGGAGCTAACTGCGACAAGTGTGACCGATGTAATTATTTATGAGTTTGGTTTGATCAGGAACACAGTTCCTTAAGGGTAATTTAAACGTTTAAATAAGGCTTGGTTTTTGTAGTTTTGATTTTTGAGGATAAGGTTAACTGTTTTAAATTTTTTCTAATAGATAATTTTATTTTTTCTAATAGATAATTTTATTTTTGGCGGGGTTAACTGAGGTAGTGTATTTCATTATGATATTTCTAAAAGAAGATTCATCTTGTTTGTAATTGATGTATATGTTATGAAATAAAATAAGACATATCTCGGCTGATTTGCAGGCAAATAAACTAACATACTCAAGAGCGAGAGTCGGATGTGAACGGGACAAGGCCCCATCACAAAATGACCATTATCGTTGTTTACGCATAGGCCCGACGCATGAGTTCCGGTCGAAAAATAAAATAATATTTCAAAGTGCTTCTATTTTTCGACCAATAAAAATGCTTCCCTCTTAATTATACTTGCGTCGTTTTTCGAGCCCGTTAAGCCATAAAAAGGGTCACACGGGGAAGAGATCTGTCACGGTCAGTCTGGGCAGTCAGCAGCAGTGAGCAGGAGGAACGCCACGCCAACCAGTTGGAACTACTATGAGAGATCAACCCGGATCGGCAGCCGGCTTATGAACTATACCACAAGGTAGCTGTCCCAAAACCACACGTTCCTATTCAAATAAATCATGTAAATCTATTTCTGCTGTTGTCGTATTTCTGTCTTGCAACCATACGCTTGTCTATAACATATATTTGGATTTTGTTGAAGATGTTTTTGATCTTGTTTTTTTTTTTTGGGCTGTGTGTTCAGTATCGTTATTATTTACATTGGAAAAAAAATAGTCTAATCTGGTGGTCAATGGGGTAGTTAGGAAAACTGCTGTTAACTAATGTGTTTTGCAATGAGTTCTTTAATGAAAAGTAGATAAGAGGAGTTCTCGTCTGCTCTCTTTAGGAAGTTTTTTTTAAAATCACTGCTATTTTGTATCCAAGTGGGTATTCACTCTTAAAATTAAGGTGGCAAGAGTTTCTGCTAGTGGGGTCTTATACAATGAGATGGTGAAAGTGTTATTAGTGTATTCTATGAAAACGTCTACAAATGGGACATTATTTGACTTAGTTCATAGGTAAAGTTAAGGACAGTATTTTCAAATGTGGATTTGAGAGTATCTATTCCTTTTATGTTTTTCACTAAAGTAACAGATATTTTATATATATATATATATATATATATATATATATATATATATATAAAGCAACAATAAAAAAAAAAGCTAATGATCAGATAATAGTGAAAGACATGACAGTGTTGATCCCTTTGAAAAATGCTAGTGGGATCTAAAACAGTTTCTTGGCACTCTTTAACTATTTAAGCATGTTAGCAAGTTAACATTTCAAAGACAGATTCACAGTGGCGAAATGAAGTAGCTCATAGTTTTTTTCTAATGTATAAAGTGTAATGTTTGTGTCTAATTGAAACCCAGAAAAAATTAAAAATTGTTTGCGTGAGCTAATTAGGTTATTAAAGGCTATCAATTGATGCTTGCAGAAAAAACAAAACCCAGGCAATACAATCTCCTGCAAAAGTAGATACCACCATGCAACCCTTCGATCAAGGGTGTCCACTCTTTAATTATTATTATTATTAGAAATTAACGGCATATCAACCCACAAAGGTTATTTAATGCCTACAAGTTTTTCTGAGAGATTCATATGAAGAGAGTAAGTCTTCATTACTAGAAATCATTTTGCAGAGCAGTTTTCATCGGTTTGTCCTATAAAGAGGAGCTTTAATGATAGCTAAATGTTGTTGATAATCGCTTTCTTCTAAGATCAGAAGTTGGAGAAACTTATTCCTTTCAATTTAGTTTACTAGTCCAGGTAAGGAAACCAATTTAGTAAACTTTTTTTTTTTTTAAATTTTTGTCATGTATATAATTATATTGGGAGTAATTTTTTTATTTTTATTTTATCATTTGCTTTTAAGGAGGTTTCTTGTAGACAAATGACCATGGGTTGATAATTTGTTATAAGTAAGAGTAGATCGTTTAAGTTAGCCTTTAATCCTCTACAATTCCATTGAATAATGTTTTGCATCTTGATTATGTATTATAAATTGTGTATTTTTTTTTATGTGGGTGAAGTATCCATAATTTCTATACTCTCCAGACTATTGGCATTTTGTTTCTTTTTATGTTTAGTACTTTGAACTTCTTTTGTTTCTACTTTCTTGTTTGATTTTGCTCCCTTAGTTTTACCATTCGGTTCTTTTAAAGATCTTTGTCTAGATGATGACCTTTCTCTTGTTTGTAATGAGCTAGAGTTTTGTTCCTCTATGTCCATTTTCCTTGTGTCTTTGACAACCGTTGAGTTATTTTTTATATTTTCCTTCTCTTGAGAAGGCTTCAATGTTTCGATTTTTTGGATTGTTTCTCTTTCCTTTGGATATTTCAGTTTTAATAGATTTATATATGTAGAGTCGTTTTTGTTTGCGGTTGATGGAGTAGGATTTGTATTATCTATGGTAGATTGCTTTATGCCTGATAAAGTACCTTTTAGAAGTTCGATTAAACACTTTAGTTCACTGATAAGAGTTATCAGATCTTGGTTTCTTATTGTATTGTCTCCTGGGATGACTTTTTGTTGACTGGTCATTTTTGCAATATTAGCATAAGACATTTGGTGTGAATCTGATTCTACCTGTCTTCTGGCTTCTATAAATGAGATGTTTAGTGTGCATTTCCTTTTAATTATTTCTTTTTCTTTTTTCCAAATGTTACACTCTTTGGAGTCTGCTGTGTGTCTTTCGTTACAGTTTTGTCCACTCTTTAATGTTTGAATTTCAATTCTTACTGAGGAAAGTGGAGGATTCTTTAAATTTGATCTGTGATTCATAAACAGGTTCTTATCAATTTCATAATTGCAAAATGTATATTTATATGTGTATATTATTCCAAAATGGCAGTTAATTCTACCCAAATATTCTTAGTTAAAAAAATAAATAAAATAAAATGAAACTTAGGTACTGTCTCAAACAGGTCCACAGTGTAGAGATTAAATTCTTCATAAGTTCAAGGGCCCAGGCAGATAAACTCCTTTCCCCCCGCACACAACAAACTTACCAAGAGTTGGTCTTTATCCTTGTCACCGTGTCATACCTGCTGATTTCCTTGCCGATTTTTTAATCTCAGCATTCCTCATAAAAGCCAAACATCATCGGCATAGATGGAACAGCTGGCAAAAATTGTAGCATCAGGTAGTGTACCGTATGTCAATGTACAAGGCGACCTTCTAACCTTAAAAAATTCAACCCAAAATAGGGTTCCTGCCTCATACCCACATATAAAATGTGAACCTTAAATCTTGTGGTTTATAACAAGTAATTAGCATGAGAGTTTTTTGACGGGAGGCTAACCCCTGCCTTGGTAACTACTGGCACAAATATTTTCTACAGAAACAACTTAATTCACATTATAATAAAATAATAAAAGTGTAATGTAATAAAAGTACTTTTACGTTATATAATATGTGCTATGATTTCAGGACAACAATAAAATGCATATTTAACAAGCCGTTTAACCCTTTGAGCCCTGGCCACCACTTTACTGGTGGTAGAGAAAAATGACAATGCCCAGCAACCAGTTGAACAGTGATAGAGAAAAATGACTTAAAACTCATCTACTAGTTGAATAGTGGGTAGACCCTTGTAACTATTTTTATATCTACTGCGAAATATTATATACCAATTATTTGCAAATTTTGACTCAGGAGCTCAGGCAGACGGGTTAAAATTGTTCAGGAATGTAGTGCTTAAAGGGTTAAAGATTACATTCGAGAACAGTGGCATGAGCGGATAGGTGGTGGGGAAAGTCATTCAAGCTACCATAATAGCCTACCAAAGACACAGCACCCACTCAAGGGGTATTGTAGATTCTCTTAGTTAATTGACAATATCTACCCTGCCATTTCTTCATAAGAATTTTAGTAAAAAGAAAGCACTATATATGTGAATTTGAATAATTGACTCCAACAAGACGTGCGTGTGTGGAGAAAGAATTTATTTGGCGACCTTCAAATACCACGTGGTGATAATCAACTGTGCCTCAATTGTACCTCACTCATGGAGAAGATACAAGGGAGACAACTTCACATTGATTAACAATATATATCCACATATAAGGTTTCTTTTATATAAAGATGAGGTAAAAAAAAATATAGCAAATTTTCAGGAATTTATCCTGTACCTGTCTTTCATACTTTCTACATTTTTTTCACCTGAAGAATGCAGAATTTATGAAACTCCGAATTGTGCAATCAAGGTAAGATATTATGCATATTTCTTACCTACATATACAAATCCTGTTTATTTTAAATGACAAATATAATTTTTTAAATCAAAAACTGTAATCCCAGTATAATATATACGTGCCAACATTGCAATAACTGGATATATTTTAAAGAATTTAAATTATATAACGGTCAGCCTATATTCAGCACCTGAAGATTGCATTGTGCATGAAACCCTAAGTCTTGCTATCAGCGAGAAATAATATGTATATTTATTAAAATCAGAGATGGATATGCAATGTAATTGGCCCTGATCTGGCATCTTGTCTACAGTCGCTCTCTCAGATGTGCTGTCGACTCCCTCTGTCTTTTCTTCAAATACTTTCATGGTAACTGCTCCGACGAGCTACTTTCATTAGTTCCCCAGACTGCATGAATTTGAACATGCAACTAGGTTGGCATCACGGTCCCACCCTTTCACTGTCAAAACTGTTAAATGTTGCGGTCTCTTCTACTCCAATAGTTTCATGCCTCGCACCTCCCGCCTGTGGAATTCCCTTCCTATTACTGGTTTCACTGATAGTTATAATCTACAACTATTCAAATGTAATGTCAATCGACATCTCCAGATGCCTTGATCTGTTCCCTGTGCTTCTCTTCATCCTTTGCTCTTTCATGCCTCTTTACTCTTGCTCCCAATCCTCTGTAACCCTTTGCGTGCTAGTGGCAACCCGCCTTGCTTGTGGTGAAATGCTTAAGAAAAAAAAAAAAAAAATGAGAGAGAATGAAATCCCCACCCCGGGAATGTGTGAAATTTGAACTGCATGCAGAAATTGAATCTAGTTCACTTTTATCACTACCAATACATTTTAGATATAAATTTTTACAATTCTTTCCTATTCCAGTTGAAATCATCTGTGGGAATCAACCGAGATCTTCTCTTGACATTATCTTTGGTAGCGCTTTAAAGGGAACTTGCTGTATGTAAAGAGATGCTTTTCTAGTGCGTCTTGATAAAGATAATATAAACAAAAATAAAAAAAATTAAAATAAGGCATTTGCACTTTCCCTTTAAAACCCTTGTCTCTCTCTTTTTCTCTAAACTTCTCTTTCTATACTTCTCTCTCAACCAAAGAGAAGGCAAGATCTCAAATAAAAAGAGGAAGAAGTAGAAAAGACTGAACCCGGCCCAAAACACCAAAAGTTTACAGGAGCAGAGCTGACTTAATTGTGACTGTAAAATATGAAAAAATCACAGAGGCTCAACACATAACTTCCATTACAAATGAAAAAGAAAGGAACATGGGGAAAATAAAATAATTTGGTCAATAAAAAAAATTGACTCAAAAAAAAATTCTTGAGTTAGCCAAAACTATGTTTGCACCACAAACTCTGAGCCTATACAAAAGGATATAAAAACCTGACACCTCTTGGTTAAAAGGCAGGGAGGAGACCAGAATGACACCAGGAGGATGGAATAAAAGAACACAGTCATGCTTCATGCATGAAGAAACAGTGAAGAGGTCATCTACTACTTATATTTCTGCTCTGTTCGGGGCCCGAGAGAAAACACTGCAGATTGACATCTGAGCTAATATCTGATATTACTTCTACCCTTATCAAAGGACTCACTTTAAAGAAAACAAGTAAAAATATATTATTTATTTTTAACTCTTGAGTCAGTTCATTTTATTTCCAAAGTTTCCAATAAAATAATTATGCTACACCTATCCACACTGACAATGTTCTAATGTGGACATCTATGTCACACTTTCAAACAGTACAATGTATAAGGTGCTATTGCAGTCATATTTGACCTTGCTTCATTTTGTTGAAGGTGATCACTGAAATTAATTTCTGAATGGTATTTCTTTCCATCTGATACGAATTAGAATGCCAAGAAGGAATTTTAAAATTAATCTTAGTTATTTTAAACGTCAAGTCCTATTTACTGAGGTCAAGCTGTCAATAAAGTCTGACATTTTAAGAGATAATAACTGTTTTTGAACGACAAAATAAATTGAAGATATTTTAAGCTTAGAAATTTTTGTCACACAATTTCTGTCTTCAGTTTAATATTTAAATTTGAAATTGCTGGTTTTAATCTGCGGAATGCCTACTACCCCCACTCCAATTTATAGATAAATCCTACAGATGCATGCTGGGATTTTTTCTTGCTAATAAAAAGACAATTATCAGTGTTACCCACACTTTTTTCTTTCTTGCTGTGCAAAAGCAAAAACAGCTCTCAACTTGGTATCTACGCTGATAAACCCAACATTTTACTCCTGCCTTGATAGTAAGGCTTATAAGTCCAACAAGATCAATATGGCAGCAGATGTCCAAAACGACCTCATGTCCATTGTTAACCGAGGCAAGGAATGGCTTGGTAATTTTAATGCCTCCAAAAACTAAACTTCTCTCCATTAATCATCTGGGAGATACCTTTCTGGTTTCCATCAGCATGGCTGATGCTAACCTCCATAAAATTGAGGTATTGCACCTTCTCAAGCTCACCTTCTCTGAATATATGAAATGGAAAGACTATATTGAATCCATTACTAGGTCAGCTGCTAAGAAAGTCAATTCACTATGTTGAGTGAGACAATTTTTCTCTCCAGAATCTATCTGACATACAAGTCTTCCATTCGTCCATGCTTAGAATATTCCTGTCGTATTTTGTCTGGTGCTCCTGATATTTACCCTGCACTCCTTGATAAGATCCAAAGAAGAATCAGCAATATCATTGGTATTGATCTGGCAGCTCATCTCCAGTCACTTTCCCACCACTCTAAAGTTGCCTCTGTCTTTTCTATAAATACCTTCATGGGAATTGTTTGGATGACCTCTTCACTATAGTACCTAGAGTTTTTGAATTTAATCACAGTATTAGACTAGTATCGATCTCAATTTACAGTTGAGCTAGCTAAATGTAGTCAAATTCTATGCTAACAGTTTCTTCTCTCACACTTCTCGCTTGTGGAACTCTCTGCCGGCTCCATGCTTTACAGCCAACTTAAATCTGCAAATATTTAAATGCAATGTCAGTCGCAATCTACAGTCCTCCTGATTAATCTTTCCTCTTCCTGCTCATTATTAATGTTTCTGTTCCTAATTCTTTCACACCCTGTAAACCCCTTGTGTCTTAGTGGCTTTACTGCCTTTCTTGTGAAATTCTCTCCTGACCCCATGCTTTCCAGCCAACTTTAATCTACAAAATTTGTAATGCAATGTCAATCGCTATCTACTATCATCCTGATTACTCTTTCCTCTTCCCGCTCATTATTAATGTTTCTGTTCCTAATTCTTCCATACCCTGTAACTCCTAGTGTTTTAGTGGCTTTACTGCCTTGCATCAACTAATACTGATTTAAAAAAAAAAAAAAAAAAAAAAAATTGGCCACTATCTAAAACCCATAAATATATTGTCCAGAAGATTCTGAAGTCGTCTGGAGGCCGTGGTTGAAGCCAATGGTGGTTTTATTAAATAAATTTACTCCACTTACATTAGTCAGACTATTGTCCTCATCTTGCCATATTTATTATGCCTCGGCCGTTGTACACTCCGGCCTTCTTCAGGTAGTTGGAATGTCAAACTAAACCCTTTATTATGCTCACTGGGGTAGACTGTTCTACTTCCATGTGCCATGTTTTCTTAATGGATGTCAGTTATCCCCTCTCCAAGTTCCCCCCCCTGCCTTAACCGGGTATTGAACTCATACTCTTTGGGTCCTGTCACTGGATCTAACCAACGCCTTGTCCTTGAGGACATCTGTGTATGAATTTCTGGGTATTATAAACCTAATTGTCTTCAGCAACAATATGGAGACAAAGATGAGGACAATAGTTCGAATAATGTAAGTAGTGTACATAATACCTCATCTCAGAAATATACACAGATACTGAAGAAGGCCGGAAATGATGGGTATTTGAAATAATCATAATTAATTCATTGAGCCTAGAAGAAGCCTCAACAGAATGCAGAAATCACTGGACGACCGTTTTGTCCTATAATTGGGACTCATCAGAATTGATCTTCCACTACCAAGAATTGAACCTGGCACTATATAGAGTCTAATTAGTTACCTCCTTGTCACAAAGGTCCATTGGTACAGTTGGTATAATGCTTGCATTGTATCATAATGGTCCAGGTTCGATTCTCAGTTGTGGATGTGCACTGCTGATGAATCCCAAATAGGACGAAACGGTCGTCCAGTGCTTTCTGCATTCTGTTGAAGATTCTTCTAGGCTCAATGAATTACGAGATTATATATATATATATATATATATATATATATATATATACACACACACAAAGAGGTCCCTCTGAAAAGTAATGAGACTACATGGTTTCCACTTCAAAGTAAACCCCTTTGAGTCTAAATGCACATTTCTATCCTTCTCTGCCACACTTCTATGCATAGCTGGAAGGATTCTTCTGGGATGCTGATCAGCACTGGCGTTATGGCACTTTTGATGGGCTCTACACCTTCAAAACAAGTTCCTTTGGTGATCCCTTTGAGCGCAGGGAAAAGGAAAGTCACACAGAGCAAGATCAGTTGAATAGGGCAGTTGTTCCAACACACTGAGGTTTTTCTCGGTTAGAAACTGCCGTATGCTCAGGGCGTTGTGAACAGGTGCATTGTCATGGTGAAGCAGCCATGATTTGCCCTGCCACAAAAGCAGGAGAAAAAAATGCAATGGTTGCAGAAAGCTAAGATTACAGTTATATACTCACAAGATATCATGTTAGATGATAACACAATCAGCTTACCCCCTTTTTTGCCCAGAGCTCACACAGTACACCCAATCCTGTTACTTTTCGGAGAAACCTTGTATATACATATATACTCACACAATTTTCCACCCTAAAGCAGATAAGCACATTAAACATTAACAGAAGTTCAAAGGTTGCATGTTGGTGTCTAGTTTAAACATGTGTTCACATACGATGAACGAAGGAGAAGGATATAAAAACACGGGTTTCTACAACAGACATTTATTCTTTTTTTTATGCTGACTGTAAAGAAATAAAATTCTCAATCTCTCTTGGATATGTATATTTTCTTTTTGGTCTTGGAGTTAGGGAAAGGTAAGCATCATATTAATGGTTGGGCTAAATAAAGTCAGCCTTGAGAAGAGTTGGGACAATCAATAAAAAGGTTGTATGTACTTTATCATTATAGGATGTCCGTTATGGTTATGGGGTGTCAGTTTTCGTTTTCTTTGTCCAGAGGTTAAGACATGTAAGTATACATATCGTTAGAGTAGTTGTGCTCAAATCAGCCTTGCACCAAGTTGGAACACCCAAAGAGAAAGCTTGACTTACTTCATAGGCACAGGTATTTATAAGACATGTACGAGCACCATCTATTGAAAAGTGGGAAGAGTGTTCAGTTGCCAGTGGACTAGGGATGTATGGAATTTAAACGTTTGCACATTTGCTTGTATTTTAAGCGTGTACATGTTCACATATAATAAATAATGAAGAAGCATATAAAAGCTTAAGAAGTTTTTTGTATGGACCATTTATTATTTTTATGGTGACTGTAGTGAAAAAAAAGTCTCGCATGGGTTTGTCCATTTTCTTTTTTTGGTTCAGAAATGACTTATAGTAAGGAGGAAAATGGTTAAAACAGTTGAGCTCAAGTCAGCTTTGTGCAGAGTTGGAACGACCAATTCACTTATTTCATGAGTAGAGCTGCCAAAACACATCTAAACACTTTCCAAAAACCCACCTTTTATCATGGAAAAACGAATTTCTTTATTCTTTTTAATTCTTTATTCTTATTTTAGCTACTGGGTTTATTTCATTTTTCCACACATTTGAGTAATTCCAACTTAAAATATAGTAACCAAATTAGAAGCACCAAAAATAAGTAGATGAAAAAAATAAAAGGAAACTTACAGACTTTGTCGACAGAGACCATCAAGAGCCTCAACATAATTGTCATGGATAAAACGGCAACCAGATATTTGATTAAGGAGTGATACATTGGAGACGGCTGCATTAACCTCAGCACGCATCGTCCGAGCCAAATTCCTCAGCTAAAAGGAAGAGAAAAAAAATATATGAGTTTCTTTTGTTAAAGAGAAGAATTTGGGTTTTCAATTCATTGAAAGTGCACTGGGATAGGAAAAGATGCCTTCCAAAAGGTAAGCAAAGTATAAAGAAACAGGAAAGATTTCTTAGAGACAAATAAAAGAGTATTGAAATGTTACATAATATCAGTTATCCTGTGAAGGTGGGATGAAAATTTCATAAACTTACCTGAATAAACAAAGCAACAAAGAACTCTTCTTAAATGATTATTGATTTGTTTAAAGTCACATCAACTCCTTATGGGTCATTAATGCCAGAATTTAATTGCGGTATTTTAAAAACAATTTTATGACTTTAACTAAATATATTTTGAATGCAACTGTATGTTTTTAACTACAGATAAAATCAATTGGTGGTAATTCTGCTATGAAATAAATGTATTAAATGTAATAATACTATGAAATGCATTGGAGCTAATTCCGCTATGAAATGCATTGGAGGTAATTCCGCTATGAAATGCATTGGAGGTAATTCCGCTATGAAATGTATTGGAGGTAATTCCGCTATGAAATGTATTGGAGGTAATTCCGCTATGAAATGCATTGGAGGTAATTCCGCTATGAAATGCATTAGAGGTAATTCCGCTATGAAATGCATTAGAGGTAATTCCGCTATGAAATGCATTAGAGGTAATTCCGCTATGAAATGCATTAGAGGTAATTCCGCTATGAAATGCATTGGAGCTAATTCCGCTATGAAATGCATTGGAGCTAATTCCGCTATGAAATGCATTGGAGCTAATCCCGCTATGAAATGTATTGTTATTAATTGTTAGATGAATTGATGCAGAAGCAATTATTGGCAGATTTGATAAAACTGACATCCTGGCCAGATCTCTGGTGGTTACAGTTCAGTTTGCCGAATGGCAAGTGGGCCCCTTGATGAAGTTATGTGCCCTATATCAAATAAATATAGAATAAAGAAAACAAACACAGACAACTGTTTTAGTAATAAAAGAGGAATAAGAAAGTCATCTGCACACCATCAGTTACTAAAATTCAGCGTAAGAGGACATTTTTAAAGCTAAAAACCCTAAAGACAAGGTGTAACGGCCATGCTAAGAGAGAGCAAATCAAAATTATAATTACATGTAGGTAAAATTACATTGCAGAATAAATTATCCTAATGTTCTTTTGTCATAAATTATGCTAATTCCATGTAAATTATTGTTTCGTTCAATTTAAACCGTCTTTGCCTTACTGTGCCATACATATGAGGGGTGATGTTATAACACATGGCAGTTTTTGCTTTCAGGCAGATGCACCTCATCTGCAGTGGATCAATGCCGAAATGGCCAGTGGTTCAGCTTGCCTAATGGCAAGTGAGCCTCTGATGAAGCGGGCCCCTGATGGAGTGAGCCCCTTATATCAAATAAAAATGCAATAAAGAAAACACAGGCAACTGTTTTAGCAATAATTAAGGAATAAAAGCTATCTAAACTCATCTGAATACTGTCAGTTACTCAAGTCCAATGCGAAAGGATATTTTCAAAGTTAAAGATCAGAAAGACGAGGTTAAGAAAAGAGAATTTAGAATCGGGAAAGTCGCTATCCATAGAAAAGGAATCGTTTGATGAATTGGAGACAGAATCAATTATTGGCAGATTTGAACAATCATTGAGTGAACACAAATGATTGCTCTTAATATAGTAGACTGCAAGCAATACTCAGCTGTATTCTATAAATGTGAAGCCAAGATGCCAGGTCAAGACCAATAACATTGCATCTAAATATACAGCAAGAGAAGCAAACCAGATATGGGAGTAATATAATAGACTGCATGCAATGCTCTATTGTGCTTTTGAACTTGTAGTAAGTGTGAAATAACTCCCTTCAAATTCAGAGGACGAGGAAAGAAAAGAAATTTGCAGGCCTTTGCTTTTGGACCAATGAAAACCTTGCTTTCACAGAAAGCATCTGTTCATCCAAGAAAAAGAAGGAAAGTATCAAGCCTACATTTCTTCATGATATGAGATGAGGACAAAAATTAATTAATCAGAGTGTCTGATGTCATGTAAAAGGTTTTGTTTCAGTTCCTCACGACCAGCATCAAAGTGCTTGCTAGTGTGATTGTTTATTTACAAGAACAATTTTTATATTTACAACATTCTAAAAACTAATGCAATGTAATTGTAATATTTATCATTTACTAATTTATAAAGAAATAAATGTGGAAACAATTTCTGTTCAAAAATTTATAATCATTTACTAAATTATAAAAATATATGGGGCAACTTTAAGGAAATCCTTATTTACCATTTTGTAAAGTTTGAATCAAGTGACAATTAGTTGATGTTTTGCCAACCATTCCAAGAAATAATCTAAGAAACAGTTTTCATTATTTTTATTGTCAATTCTCAAGTATGAAGAAAATGTATAAATTCACTTTCATATGTGATGCCATTTGTGGCATAATTGGGACACATTCTCCAATCGTCTGTCGGTCACTGCACTTGTGATGACATCCAAGGATGAGTGTATTTGCATGTACACCAAATTTGCTATGTGCACGGGTTTGTCTTTCCGGTCACTGCACTTGTGATGACATCCAAGGATGAGTGTATTTGCATATACACCAAATTTGCTATGTGCACGGGTTTGTCTTTCCGGCCATGATTGCTTTCAACAAATAAATGAAGACAATTGTTTTTCAAGACTCTCTGGTTGGGAAATAGTTAATAATACAATTTCTCACTTAGCTGGCTATCTTTGCCGTTGGCTGAACTGTTATCTCCCTAACTTCACTGGCTTCTGAGACCCCTAATTCCTCACTACCGATCCTTCTATCACTCCTCTTACCTACTTCGATCACGACTGGACCCACTTTTCAATGACTTCCTGTTGCTCTCTACTTATATGGTTAATCTTGGGGTCCCCTCCTCTTCCGGAAGTGTTGAGACCACCCCAAAACTATATGGGTGGTCAGATATTCAAAGGACTACTTTTATGACTATCTAAAGTCATTGATAAAATTTTTATGTTTCCCCAATTCAAAGTTAGCTGTAGACATAAATCTCCCAAAACACTGACACTTAGGTTTACTCAAAGATGGATTGGAGACAAAATTCCTATGAAAGTCGGGTGACTAAGTGAACTTAAAAGGAAAGAATTTATCTTCTTACCTTCAAAAGATGTATCAGAATTTAGATTGTTATACATATATTTAGATTTTATTTAAATTCTAAATCATCGCTTATATAAAAAACAAAAACAAAAAATTGCTGGAAGGAAGGTTCTTAAAAAAGCATAGTCATGGAAAAATTGTCCTTTTGACACCGTGTCATATTGCAGATACATTTATTTATGTATGCCCAAAATATTTCCTTGATTTGATAAAATCCCATTTACACTTTTCAGATAAAATGTCTATTTCATCGCATAAAAGGTGGTACAACCATTTCCAGTGAACTGAGAAAATCATGAATGTATTTTCCGTTTAGTTTTAATGAATTCAAGAAATTTTAAACTTTTGTCGGCCAGACAAGTTTGAGTCTGTAAATGGTTGTTTATGGTATATCATCCCTTTGCGGGTTATTCAAAGGCAAAACAAATTTCAGATTTTCAAGAGATCGCTTATCGTACTGAGTATTCTCAAGCAGTGCCCCATCTAAGTATTGACTGTACTTGGTGTTGCTTAGCTTTTCAGTGTGATTTGATTATAGACCTACAAGTGACAAGACTGAAGCCAAAACTGCATTTGGAAGTGTTGGTTCCACTCTGGTTTAGGAAAAACTGCAATACACTTTCCCTTCCCCACTTTATAGGCAGAAGCACACAAATGCATGCTGGGATTTCTTCTTAGCCAATAAAACAGGCTGCTTCTCAGTTTCATATCACTCAGTCCCAGTCTGTCTCGTCTTGAAGTTAGAACACTGAATTTGTTCTTGCGTATCAACTCTAATTCTTAGTTTGTGAACTTTTTGCCCTATTACTGTTGCTTATCACTGTTAATTTACTTTGCATATATTGTTTGCTTGCTTTATATACTTTTTGCCTTCTTTTCTTGTAATTGTTTATTGCAAACTTTGTAAAATCTGTTTGTAGGGCAGTTCTGCAATTTATTTTACACATAACTCTATAGAAGAACATCCTAGTCTGAATTTATTTGCTGAATTCCATTTCCAACAAAAAGATTAGCAAAATCAATGGTCGACTTTCTTGTCCCCCCAAAAAAAAAAAAAAAAAAAAAAAATGATGGATTAAAGAATTGAAAAATTTCACTTTGAATCCCAACAATCACAGAAGTTCTACACCTCAAAGACTTTCGGTTCTAGAGAATTTCATGACTAACAAAAGAGAGACACCTGCGGAGCTGATGATCAAAAGTGAAAAGGATTTAATTTACCTTACTGCCCATGTTGTAGGCAGACGCCAAATGCAAAGCACTGGTCAGGGTTGTATTTGCTTGTACAATAGCTGAAAGGGCAGAGTTGTAATCCTGAAATGAATAAAACAGTCATTTTTATTTTATTTTTAGAGATATTCTCATCAGTGGAGACCATATAAACCCATAGCATGCACACAGAGAGACATTATACACATATATATATATATATATATATATATATATATATATATATATTATGAAAAAAGTGCAAACATTATTTCATGTTTCATCCTTTAATATTTCATCAGATTAAAGTGAAGCTTGTGTTGATGTGATTACACATGTCCACAAAGGACGGGGAATGCTAATTTTTAAATTTATATTTTAATTTTTATTATTTGTTTTCGTTATAAGGTCTAACTGATTTTGTATAATTTTTTTTCTAGTTTATGGTTTTAACACTTTAAACATAATCTAGCAATTAAATCACTTTCTATACATTTTTATCTTAGTAAATTACTTTCTCTTTTAATTAAAGTAGCATTTTTTTTTTAAATCAAAATTATGGTCAGACTCCTTACAGAAAACAACTAATGAACTGAGTGAGTTATTTTGTAAAAGATCTCTTGGTGTTCATAGAATCTTATTGTAAGGTTATAGTTATAACGCAACTCATACTTGGTATAATGCAATTTCTTAAAGTATTCTATATGTAATGCAAAGGCTATTGCTGTATGCCGGTATTGTTAGTATGAAGACTGACTCCAATATGACTACTCCCAATCTCATACTATGTAACTCTTCATAGTATTGGACAAGTTCATAGAGTCACCATAGGTGTACTTTTTACTCCATAACATTATCTTTTATTTAAATTTCTTGAGGTTCCTCCTATGTATTCTTTGTGGCAATTATTACAGGTGATAGAGGAAATTCATCCAACTTTTAACATATTTTTTTCTTCATATATATATAAAAAATTATATTGTTTTCCCATATTATATCTATTTATATCTCTCTATATATATAAATATATATATATTTTAAACATGTTGTGTTGAATGTTAAAGACATCGTCCTGCATATTTTCTTTTGAATTTTCTCATATTTTCTAATGAGACTTTTTATTTGAAAATGATATCGAAATATTGTCCGTACGATAACCTAGTACTTTTGAACATCATTGTTCATCTTCATATATATTTTAAGACATTTTTATGTTTATACATTCTTTTTATAGATACAACTATTTAAGTAAATGCTCTGTTTATAATAAACTGTATCAACAACATTTACCGGCCTGGATGTCATAATATATATATATATATACACACACACATAACATACATATTATATATCTTTACTTTTTTCCTCCTGCACTTTATTGGCAGCATGCTTATATATATATATATATATATATATATATATATATATATATAAGTGCGTGTTGGGATAGAAAATTCAATTTACTGCCTGACAATACCAAATTGATAGATATCCTGTTTGAAGTTATGCAAATCATAAACTTCAGTAAGTCAAAAAGCCTTGGACCAATCTTAGTCAAATTTAAAACTAGTCCAATTTACACCCTTGGTAAAATCTCAAAGTTTTTATACAGTATTCTTTGTAATAGCTGGAATTTACAAAAATAATTCTGTTTAAAGTGCAGATCAAAATAATATAAATTTAAGGCCGCTGTAACCTAATAAATATTTTATTTTTTTGTATGCTGTATGAGTCTAGATTTTTTTTTAGTAAATGTGTGAGTATTTGCTTCTTTTAGGGCGCGAGAGTATTTGTTTCTTTTAGGGCGCGAGAGTATTTGCTTCTTTTAGGGCGCGAGAGTATTTGCTTCTTTTAGGGCGCGAGAGTATTTGCTTCTTTTAGGGCGCGAGAGTATTTGCTTCTTTTAGGGCGCGAGAGTATTTGCTTCTTTTAGGGCGCGAGAGTATTTGCTTCTTTTAGGGCGCGAGAGTATTTGCTTCTTTTAGGGCGCGAGAGTATTTGCTTCTTTTAGGGCGCGAGAGTATTTGCTTCTTTTAGGGCGCGAGAGTATTTGCTTCTTTTAGGGCGCGAGAGTATTTGCTTCTTTTAGGGCGCGAGAGTATTTGCTTCTTTTAGGGCGCGAGAGTATTTGCTTCTTTTAGGGCGCGAGAGTATTTGCTTCTTTTAGGGCGCGAGAGTATTTGCTTCTTTTAGGGCGCGAGAGTATTTGCTTCTTTTAGGGCGCGAGAGTATTTGCTTCTTTTAGGGCGCGAGAGTATTTGCTTCTTTTAGGGCGCGAGAGTATTTGCTTCTTTTAGGGCGCGAGAGTATTTGCTTCTTTTAGGGCGCGAGAGTATTTGCTTCTTTTAGGGCGCGAGAGTATTTGCTTCTTTTAGGACGCGAGAGTATTTGCTTCTTTTAGGGCGCGAGAGTATTTTTTATTATGTGATAGTATTTTTGTGTTATTCTTCCACTTTGTTGGTTGGTTGAAGATGCACAATATAGTTAGATCCTTATGGGGGTATGCCATGTGAAGACATATTTGACAAACATTGATACCAACATCCTTTTGACACACCATTTTTTGTGGGCATGAAAGGCTAAACATTGCCCGTTTATGCAGTTAAATTTTCATTAGGCCCTCAAAAGAATATTTTGAGCAAACCATTATACATTTCTTCCATTCCCAATTTAAATCTAATTGTAAATAAATTCTCTTAAATTTTTGCATCAAATAATAGTCGTCCTTTTGTTGTGCACTCAATGACTGCACTTATTATTTGTTTCATTTCTTTTTCTCTACTAGAATTTTTTTTGCAACAGGCTGACATGTTGAAATCCTCACAGTATTTTATTATATTGAAGTTATTGCTGACATTTTTGGTTGAGATTTTCATTCAATTTCACAAACCAACCGATGAAATTTTAATAAGCTGATTTGTTTGGAAAAATACTTTAACGAAAGCCCTGCTTCATGGTTTAATAATTTTTAATTTTATAGGACTTCATGGTAAAACAACATTTAAGAAAATTTATTTTTTCCTTTTTACAGTGAAGAATAAATTCTTAGGATTTTTTTTACTCTTAAGTATGCAACAGAGAACAGGCCATGTGTAAAAATTTCTTTCTGGAGCCAAATTCCAACTTTTTGAAGAGTTTGACCTTGTGATTTGCTTATAGTTTTCTTTGGTGTGTGTGTGTGTGTGTATATATATATATATATATATATATATATATATATATATATATATATTGGATATCGAGGTCAACTCTGTATGGCATGCCTGTTTCATGCTTGAAGAAAGATTGCATTCAAGCATGAAACACTGTTGTCACTTGGTGTTGACCTCAGTGTCCACTTTCATATTTACATATGCTCTATCCCTGATATTGAGCACTTTTACCCATAAATATAGCATACCTTAAAACTATGGTTTTATAACATAATGGCTGGCCACTCATATCTGAGTATGCCTGCCTACCTTATATACCATTTATTAGGTTGGTGCAAAAATAATGTCGTTTTCTCACATGAAGTTGAACGTCAAAAAACGACATACTTACTGGCTGAAATAAATTATGATTTATTATCATATTTTTGTGATCTGTTAAGCTTTTCCTTGATGCATGTGTGTGTATATATATATATATATATATATTATGCAGTGTTACATTAGAACATGCACATACCCACTACAAAACTGTACATCTTGTTTCAACGTTAAAAAAAAAACATTTTTAACATTTCATTACAGCTCTACTTTTGTATTGAGCTCCGTTTTAAATTAATGTTTTGAATGCTGAAATTTTACTCTTCATTCTTTTACACACACATATATATATATATATATATATATATATATATATATATGGCTGAAATAAATTATTATATATATATATATATGAGAGAGAGATGGAAATAAATTTCTAGAAGGAGAATGAGAAACTCTTTGAATGATAATGGTGCCACATCCAGAAGTTGCTTATTTGGAATTGGAAGATTAAACTTTAAACAAAAAAAAAAGTTGGGGGGGGTTGTACCTTAACAAAAGGTTCTCTTGGATTTCTGCACTTCAAGTAGGCATTAAGAACTTCTGAAAAGAAATAAGAAAAAAATCATTGAAAAGCTTTTTTTCTTGATTTGCCTGAAAAAAAAAAAAAAAAAAAAAAAAAAAAGCAAAATATTGAATTGCTGATATTGGTTAACAAAAGAGAGATCACTTTTGAAAAAAAAAAAAAAAAAAAAAAAATTTGCCCTAGGTCTCTGGCAGTGAAGAATGGACAATTCCTAGAGGGTCAAAAGAGTAATAGAAGCCACAATTAGGAGCTTGAGATGACACACATGAATTTCCTTTGTCCCAAGTCTTTTTGCTCAGGAGGAGTGAATTCAATTAAATACTGATTAAGTCATTCATTTTCTACAGCTTATCAACCCCTTTGCAGGTCATTTAAAGCCAGGAAATTTTTTTATAGCATAAAAGTTTTTTTTATTTTTTGGAGATAATGATTTAGTGATACAATTCTTACTAATTAACCCATAGCTGGGAGCAGAAGAAATTGACAATGATAGTTTGTCTACTTTTCCAGAGAATGTAAATAAATCTGAAAAGGGAAAAAAAGAAAAAGGGAAAAAAAGAAAAAGGGAAAAAAAGAAAAAGGGAAAAAAAGAAAAAGGGAAAAAAAGAAAAAGGGAAAAAAAGAAAAAGGGAAAAAAAGAAAAAGGGAAAAAAAGAAAAAGGGAAAAAAAGAAAAAGGGAAAAAAAGAAAAAGGGAAAAAAAGAAAAAGGGAAAAAAAGAAAAAGGGAAAAAAAGAAAAAGGGAAAAAAAGAAAAAGGGAAAAAAAGAAAAAGGGAAAAAAAGAAAAAGGGAAAAAAAGAAAAAGGGAAAAAAAGAAAAAGGGAAAAAAAGAAAAAGGGAAAAAAAGAAAAAGGGAAAAAAAGAAAAAGGGAAAAAAAGAAAAAGGGAAAAAAAGAAAAAGGGAAAAAAAGAAAAAGGGAAAAAAAGAAAAAGGGAAAAAAAGAAAAAGGGAAAAAAAGAAAAAGGGAAAAAAAGAAAAAGGGAAAAAAAGAAAAAGGGAAAAAAAGAAAAAGGGAAAAAAAGAAAAAGGGAAAAAAAGAAAAAGGGAAAAAAAGAAAAAGGGAAAAAAAGAAAAAGGGAAAAAAAGAAAAAGGGAAAAAAAGAAAAAGGGAAAAAAAGAAAAAGGGAAAAAAAGAAAAAGGGAAAAAAAGAAAAAGGGAAAAAAAGAAAAAGGGAAAAAAAGAAAAAGGGAAAAAAAGAAAAAGGGAAAAAAAGAAAAAGGGAAAAAAAGAAAAAGGGAAAAAAAGAAAAAGGGAAAAAAAGAAAAAGGGAAAAAAAGAAAAAGGGAAAAAGAGAAAAAGGGAAAAAGAGAAAAAGGGAAAAAGAGAAAAAGGGAAAAAGAGGAGAGGGAAAAAGAGGAGAGAGAAAAAGAGGAGAGAGAAAAAGAGGAGAGAGAAAAAGAGGAGAGAGAAAAAGAGGAGAGAGAAAAAGAGGAGAGAGAAAAAGAGGAGAGAGAAAAAGAGGAGAGAGAAAAAGAGGAGAGAGAAAAAGAGGAGAGAGAAAAAGAGGAGAGAGAAAAAGAGGAGAGAGAAAAAGAGGAGAGAGAAAAAGAGGAGAGAGAAAAAGAGGAGAGAGAAAAAGAGGAGAGAGAAAAAAGAAAAGAGAAAAAAGAAGAGTAAAAAAGTAAAAAAGAAAAAAAGTAAAAAAGAAAAAAGAAAAAAGTAAAAAAGAAAAAAAGTAAAAAAGAAAAAAGTAAAAAAGAAAAAAGTAAAAAAGAAAAGAAAAGAGTAAAGAAAAGAAAAAAAAAACAAAAAATGAAAGAAAAAAAGTGAAAAAGAACAAGAGTATCCAAGATGATACTCGTAGAATGATAATGGTAATATTAACTGTTTCCTTATAAGGAAACATTTGGCATTCATTGACTGAGCAGCCAGTGCTGGTATTGGTTGAAATTTATAAAAATCTTTCTCATAAAACACATTTTTTTTTTAATTACGAAAACAGGTTTCTCAAGCCCAGTAGCTGTTATAGTTCTTTCCAGTATTGATGGCAGTTTCCTTAAGATAATAATGGTAATAGTAATAATAGCCGTTTCCCTACAAAGAAACATCCGGCATTCATTAACCAAACTCTCAGCTGAAATTTATAGAACCTTTCTCCTAAAAGGGTTTTTCCTGAAAATAATTTTTTGGGGGCTAGTAGCTTCTTTCCAGTATTGGGGTGGTGGGGTTCTTCCTCAACTTTCATTTGAAGTATTGTGCAACAACAGAAACATCATCCCTTGAAGACTTTTAACAACAGCAACAACAACTGAAATGGTTTTCCTGTGCAACTTAAAAAGAAAACCATGACATAATTAAGGTGCTGACGTTCCATAATACGTCAAATAAAAGTTGAGGAAGAAAGCCCCCCCCCCCACAATACAGGGAAGAAGAACAATATCGGCTACTGGCGTCGAAAAACTTATTTTCTTGAAAAATTCTATCTGGCACCTTCTTTATGATTATGTAGTGCTAGTCCACAATGTTTCAAGAAAGATCTTCACAGAGTTCCACAGGCTTCACTCGCTCTCAAAGCCATTTTTAACCATTCATCTTAGAAAGTGGTTGCAGAAATTATTCAATATTGGCAGCAAAAGGAAATTTCTGAAAGTGCAGTGGAAAGCTATCAAACTTTTCTTCATTGCTTTTTCAACTTCCAATATGGCTGAAGGTGGTTTCATCACAGTTACAGAGCTTCTTACTAAACAAAGAAACCGCCTGAAAATTGCAAAACAAGGTGATTTATGATTATTCCAAGAAGCATGGAACCTAGAGTAAGAGCCTTATCCAGTGAGCACCAAAGTCAACCATCACATTGAAAACATTGAGATAAGCTATGAAATGAACCTAGAGGAAGAGCCTTAGCCAGCAAGTACCAAAGTTAACCATCGCATTGAAAACATTGGGATAAGCTATCAAATGAACCTAGTGTATGAGTCTTAGTCAGTAAGCACCAAAGTCAACCATCGCATTGAAAACATTGAGATAAGCTATCAAATAAGTATTTTTTTTAGGATTTTAATCATTGGCATTCCTAATAGAAATGAAAATAGTATTAACGTTATTTTTGCACTAATACCTAAGTGTTATCTTCCTATGAAAGATGAATTCAGTATTATATTCGAAATTTAATTTGACGAGGGTGGGGAAAGTTTTGACAAAAAGTTTATATCCAAAATTGTTTTATCAACGAATTATCCAGAGTTTAACTTTATTGCTTTAATCATGCATATTAAAATTGTATAAAAGAATTGCTGTATTTATCAGAACTGTCACACTTAAATCACTTTCTCATTAGCTGTTTTTAGGAATTTTCTTAAAAAAAAAAAAAAAAAAAAAAAAAAAAATAATAATAATAAATAAATAAATAAATAAATTTAAAAAAGTATATATTTTTAGTTCTTTAAATTTAGCACCTCAGCCATAAATTATACACACTTTCTCATTAGCTGTTTTTAGGAATTTTCTTAAAAAAAAAAAAAAAAAAAAAAAAAAATAAATAAATAAATAAATAAATTTAAAAAAGTATATATTTTTAGTTCTTTAAATTTAGCACCTCAGCCATAAATTATACACACTTTCTCATTAGCTGTTTTTAGGAATTTTCTTAAAAAAAAAAAAAAAAAAAAAAAAAAAATAAATAAATAAATAAATTTAAAAAAGTATATATTTTTAGTTCTTTAAATTTAGCACCTCAGCCATAAATTATACACACGTTATGAGGCACAGTAGAATAATGGCTTGCAGCTCGGATTGATGAACTGGAAAGGTGAGTTTGAATTCAAGTCAAGTTCATGGCATTCACTTACATGCTAATATCCTTGGGAAAGGTATGAATTCTTCTCCCCCCTAGCTATGGATAAATAGTAAGATAAAATGGGTTCTATAGACTTTATTGGCAACTAGGAGAAGGAGAATGAATTCAACACTGTATGTAGCCTGGCTAGTGATATTCAGCTAAGGAAAGGAATGTTCGTATTAATTCAATGATCCTGTCTATGGCAGACCATTTTTCATTTAAGATGTGTTATGGTGAAACACACCTGGTCTCTAGATAATAGACACTCCCACCTAATATAAGTAGGTGTCAGTGAGGGTCGACTAGGATTTGAATACGAAAGTAGTCAGCTACCACAACTAGATTACTCTGCGTAATACTTATTATAACAAGTTCTTAACGTTTTTGTACGTTGAACCTATTTAGGACCGAATTTAGTCCAAATACAGTTTCCACTGCGGAAAGTAACTCTACAACAAGATGTCAAATGAAGCCTGATTAACCAATGAAAACCAAACACAAAAATAAAACTCCCCAAATATCTTCTTTTTCTCTTCATATCTCATTCTCAGATGAAACTTTAACAAAAGTGAAATATTTTATACTTATAAAGGTTTCCTATTCATTCTTTATCTTTCTGAGTACACAGTAAAAAAAGCAAAAAGAAAAAGAAAAGAAAAAAAAGTAAATTCTATTCGGTTCTGATCCATATTTGATCCTAATTCATCAGGTTTGTCCGTATAAAATTAGATAAAAAAAAAAAAATTACCTAGATTTCTTTTGATATGATTTTTGCACCTGTTGTTGAAATACAGGTTGTGGGTTAGCTAACAGATTTAATCAGTCATCGTCTCATATGTTTGTAGTGGTGTGGTGGGAGAAAGATTGGTCAGGTGATCATACTGACCAGGAAAGTGGTCAAAATTCTTGTTTGTGGGGAGTGTATGGGGAGGGGGGGGGGTCATGTTATGTATCACGGACATCATGTGGGGGCTGAACGACACTGCACATACATGGCACCAGACAATATTATCTCCACAAATATCAAAAAGGTAACAAGTGTTATAGTTCATGACCCCCACCACCAACACACACTCATCATAATGCCAGAGGTTGAATCTGAGGTCAAACATGCAAATGTCTATCAGCGGCATGAAGGCAGCATCTGCTTTCATCACTGTAGTAATGTACGGCAAGAGTGTGTTGAGGTTGGGAGAAAGACCTAACTCTCCCACCAACTACAAGGGTAATAGATAGATGGTTGGAAATAGAGATTGGGGGGGGTAACAAAACTGCCTCAGAAACCACAGCGACTTGAACAAAAATGCCTACGGGACTGAATTCACAAGACATTGTGTATTGCCAACTGTTGGTTTTCCCCCTGCTTTTATTGGCATGAGGCCTCTCACAAAGACCTGGATCTTGACCAGTTGTAGAGAGGCCCATATCTAGACATGTCAAGCTGTCCTGCTGCTAACAAGAAAAACCCATATGTCACTGGTGTTGACAATCATGTCCACATGTGATCCAAGACCCATTTTTGTATCTGTACCGACATAGGTTCGCTGCAATCACCGACCTCAACAGAGCACTGTTTGATCAAAAGAAACTTCACAAGATGTCTAAGCGAGAATTCAGTAAAATATACATGTCTGACACTATGATTGGGGCACATATAAAGGAGAAGGGAAGTGTGATTTTATCAGAAAGTCTTTTCTGTTTTATAGCCAGCAGATGGAGTCTCTGAAGTCGGGTCTTCCAAGCGGCACCCACATGACCAAAAGGAAACCAGCAGATAAATAAAAAAGCATTTGGAATGACGTGACAACAAAACGAGGCATTGATAATTCCCAATCGAGATTAATAGTCACAATTGCAATCAAGGAATTTAGTTCTTGTCTGCTCCTGGCAGTAGACAGACTGTCCCACAGGTAATTCAAATTCTTTTTTATAATACACACACACACACACAATTTATTCTAAAATTATAACATAAATAGGTTATAAAATCACTACAAAAATAGCCATTCTGTTTCAACACTTCTGGTGTCTTATAAAGTCATGATGTTGAATGCCTGACAAGTTATTGACATTTGGAAAAACTTTCATAAAAATGTTTTGAAATAATATCCGATAATGCATTTCGTCTATACAGCATCAACAGAATAACAAAATACGTGTTGTATGTGTATGCCTTTTTGTGTCTTTAAAATAATTAAATCTTATATTATTTTTCCAAGCTGATGTTGCTTGGGGGGAAAAAAAAAGAAGAAAAAAAAAAAGAAAGAAAATGAGTGACTTCTATAAAAAACAAATTTATATCTTATATTTATATCTTAAGTGTCTGAGTTTTGAGATAGAAGTCCTTCGGAAACACACAAATGCATGCATACACAGCACATTTATCATTATCCATCTGATGAAGCCATAGAGGTGAAATGAATTATCAGATATTGTTTTTACAATGTTTTTTCCAAATGTCAATACCTTATAACTCTGTCGAGATTATATATCCAAATGTATTACATACCATTGACATGGAGAACACATGGATAATAACAATTCTTTCATCTATTTTCAAACCATTCTGAAGGATTTCCATTTCAAAACTTGAACACTTACGGCAGAGAATATAAAATGTTAAATGATTTTTTTAAAAGTCACTCCTTTTCTTTTAGCCTCGAGCTATGTCAACTTCACAAAAATAAAAGAATTATTTATTTTAAACATACACACACAACTCATTTATCGTTATCCATAAAGCTATATAGGCAAAATGCATTATCAGATATTATTTTTGAAACTTACATTCATGAACATTTTTCAAAATGTCAATAACTTTTTATATATATATATATATATATATATATATATATATATATAAAAACACAGAGAGGTAAAAAAAAATCTGTGTGCAAGTAATCCAATTAGATCCTATTAATATAAAATATTAAAATTGATTCACAAAAGAGAGCTCAATATAATTTTTATTATAGACCATCTAAGTGAATTACAATTAATGAGATCCAAACGAATTTCTTCATACAGATGATCATTTCGTCCATATATTTTCCAAGCTAACATACATGACCTCAAATTTGTTGAAAAATCAAATGAAATCTAATACCTTACCAATCAAACCACAATTTAAATAATATTCATTTGAAAAAAAAAAGATTTCTCTTGAATCGTGTGTGTGTGTGTGTGTGTGTATATATATATTATAAATTAACTGATTTAAAATGTTTTTTTTCTTCACTACACAGTAATAACCATGTTTCAAAAATGGAAGCTAAAAACTTCAAATTTAATTTTGTAATTAAATTAAAAACATTAGTTCCATTTCATCCTCAAGCGAATTTTGGAGTAACTTTTTTTTTTTAAATTTACTATAAGGGAAATTCATGATTTACGGTTATCAAGGAAACAGAGAAATCCAATCATCCAGACAAGGGGTGGTAGAGTGTTCATATTTATTAACTTTTGTTGTATCAGTTATTTGTTACGTCCGAAAAAGGGGTTGAGCTTAGGTATGGGTGGGGATGTATTTTTCAACGAATTCTGACATCCGTTCAGTGCATGTCTGGGTTTTTTGGGGTTTCTTTTTCTTTTTAAATTTTATTGTTAATTGCAAAAATTCTTTCGGCATTTTTTCTATTTGTATACTTAAAGATTTTTTTGGGATGTTTAGGTTAGAATACGTTTTATTTCACTACAATTTTAAAACATTTTCACTTTTAATTTTTTAATAGACTATATTTCTTTTTAAAACAAGTAAATGTAATCGAATTACTTACTGTATATAAAATTATTTTTCCATAACAAAAATATGTATATTACCAGGTCACATTTTTTTTTTTTTAATTTTATTTAAGGAAAGTTTTTTGACAATGATGGCAAAAAATAGCCATTTCATTTCACTTTTATTATTTAAAGCTAGAAAATAATTTTTTTTATTTTAAGAATTTGAGGGGGGGGGGGATAATGTTTTACTGATAATTAATTAACCCATACATGGGGGACAAGAGTTGAATTCATAATTTTACCAAGTAAATGTAGTGAATATAACAAACTCGACTGGAATTCAATGTCAGCTCATCAAAGACCTTACAAAGTGTTAAAAAGGATAGGAAGTTGTGGAGAGCCATGATTGCCTACATCCTGAGGAGAAACTCATAAATATATAAATATTTACACAGGACAGAGTTAGCAATTATCCCCTCTAATCTGTATAAACTGCCCCTTAATGCGACCTACTATCTTGAGTGGCCCCTGGGTACAGGGCAAACCTTACTGTAAAAAAAGAAAAAGACAAAATATTCTTAACAGCTTTGAGAAGTTGAGGGGAAATAAAACCATAGATGTGTAAAGTTTACAAAGCAGACAGGGGAATGTGACTAATTACATTATGACTTCCGAAAGTGGTTGACAGTAATTGCAATTACAAGTTGGTTACATTCCACTAAATTAGAGGCCTACATTCAAAATAAAAAAGGAAAAAGATCTGCATACATTCAAGATAAAAAAAAAAACACAACATTCCCAACTGTAATATGAAAACTATTGACACATTTTATTTCTCAACTAACCCCGACCCATCATCACATTCCAATTCATGGCTAACTTGTACGTACATGGCATAAAATGGAATCCATACAATTAAGTTTTTCTTCTCACTAATACCACTGGGAAAGGCTTGACTATCTCCTCCCTCTCTTCTAGCTTTGGGGAAAATAACTAAGCGCTCTAGCCTTGGTAGGATAATCAGTGTAAAAAGGAAAATCAAATTCAAAGCCTCTATATTCATCTATTTATTTACTTTACCTAATCTGGGACAGATGTATATTTTTATTTTCAACTATCATTGAGAACTTCAGGGATATACAGGTTAACCAAATTTGAGACTCACGGGGGCAGGGAAGAGGGTATACAAAATGTGACAAATAATCAGTCAAGAACTGACAGTCCAGAAAGTGTAAAGCCATCCTTTTGGAAAAGGGGAGGGCACAGGAAATCAAACACTGCATGGCGTTTTCTTTTGGCTTTCTTTCTAAGAATTTTTTCTAGCCAAGTGCTTTGTGGCATTTTCCTGCATTTATACAGTGTGTGTAAAGTTGCCAAAAGAATATTTGAAAACTACAAGTTGACTAACTTTTATTATTATTTATTTATTTATTATTATTTAAAAGGAAAAGAAAAAAAAAAAAACGGAACATTGGAAACTTTTTCAGGCTGATTTTTTTGTAATATAAAAACACACATGTGCACAAAAAAAATATATGAAGACACACAACAAAATCAACACACACACACACACACACAAAACATACAAAAAACACACAAAAAACAACACACAAAAAAACAAACAAAAAAAACACTACAAATGTCTTATAATGTACTGTCAGCTAATTTTAAACATTAAATGCATTAAAAAAAACTTTTTCTTGAACATGGCTCAAGAAATATTGTGCTTGTCTAACATGCACCATGCATATTCTATACTATCAAATATAATAATCCGTTTACAGTAAGCTTGTATCTATATTTTCAATTTATTTAACTTAAATATTTTCATCTTGTTTAATATAAAAAAAAATTGCTTTTTAAAGTTTACTCTAAAGACCCAGAACTAAACAAAAGTTGGAACTATTTTAGCAATAAAGAAAACCTTGAGGTAAAGTAACCAATTAACCTTCGGATAAAGTAAACAATACACAAAAAACTTTTTACTGAAATGGGCTGCATCTAATATACCTGTGTGTCTTTTATGCAGTCAAATTTAGTAAATAGTGTAGTCTGGCACAGGGCTTCAACGATAGAGTGCATATTGTTCTTTAATAAGATTTCATGAATATTCGGGCTGGTAGATGAAAAGGAATATACTGCTTAATAAATAAGTAGGGTGTTTATTCAAATATGAGTATCCATTAAAAATAAAGTTTCAAGTGATAAAATATTTGCAAATATGGTAATTTGGAGACAAACGCAATTCTTAAAATTTATAAGACAACTAAATTCACAATTTTTTATTCATTTAAGTCTGCATTTTTTCTTCGCTGTTGTTCGACAATTGTCCGAGTAAATAATGATAATGCCTCATCCCAGAAATTAATTCAGAAATCTTCAACATTATCACTCGAATCACATGCCTTTCAGTTGGACTTAAGATGAATCAATTCACAATGTAAGGGTTATGATTGTTTTGTATTATTTTTTTCTGAGGTTTTCTTAAAATTGAAAAAAAAAAAACTTTCTTCATTCTGATCTTGAGATGAAAGAGAGAAAAAAAAAAAATCATTAAAAAATCCACCCGCAAAATTCTTTTAAACATTTTAACAAACATCGTTTTAACCCCTTTTGATCTTTAAAAATTTTCTTTTTAAAGTGTAACAGAAATATTCCAATTGTATTATTTAAATGTTTTTTAAACAATAACGAAACATCATTTTTCATTGGATCGGCGCAAAACAGGATTCCGAGGACAATACAAAAGTATTGATATTTTCTTTGAAACAATAAAAAGCTAACACTTTCTTATTAAAAAAAAAACAGATATAGTCTCAAAATGACTGAAATAGATATACAATGGGAAAGCTAATCAAGTAGAAGGAACTCATCAGCTCAGGAGCGCAGTACATCTAAGAGAAGGAAAACCAATTTCAAATCTCCACAGTTTTGTGGCCAGATGTAATCAAAGGAAAATCCAGGGGTGGGAATAACGATAAAAATCAAGAGGCAGATTCCCAAAGGCTGTTTGATATTGCCTCACCTCCAAACCTTTTTCTGGCAACACTTGCGATGACAACCATGCCAAGAGGTATTGGCACCAGCCATTCCCTTGAACAATATTAGTAGCATGGAGCAGGGGAAAAATGCAGGGGAAAGACACACTGGATGGGCAGTTGGTGTTCTTCCATGAAAATATCCAGGCCATATCTCTACCGTGTGGGGTGGCAAAAAGCGCAGAGAGCATCATCGATCAATCATGAGTGGAGTTAGTTTTGGTAAAACAGATGTTGCACTAACCGCCATATATTGGATAAAGAAAAAGAAATAACCCAAAGTCCATAGTTTCGCAAGACCGATAGATGTTGAAGGGAACCAAAAGATTAACCATTGACGAAAATTTGGTAGAAAATTTCAGTAATCTCAAAATAAATGAACACATATATAGATTTATATATTGAACCAGATGTAAAATTACTTGGAAGAAGAGGAGAGAAAAGAAAAGGAGAGGAGAGAAAAGAAAAGGAGAGGAGAGGAGAGGAGAGGAGAGAAAAGGAGAGGAGAGGAGAGAAAAGGAGAGGAGAGGAGAGAAAAGGAGAGAAAAGGAGAGGAGAGAAGAGGAGAGGAGAGGAGAGGAGAGGAGAGGAGAGAAGAGGAGAGGAGAGGAGAGAAGAGGAGAGGAGAGAAGAGGAGAGGAGAGAAGAGGAGAGGAGAGAAGAGGAGAGGAGAGAAAAGGAGAGAAGAGAAAAGGAGAGAAGAGAAAAGGAGAGAAAGGAGAGGAGAGAAAAAAAAAGGATAGAAGAGGAGAGAAAAAAAAAAAGGAGAGAAGAGGAGAGAAAAAAAAAAGGAGAGAAGAGGAGAGAAAAAAAAAAGGAGAGAAGAGGAGAGAAAAAAAAAGGAGAGAAGAGGAGAGAAAAGGAGAGAAAGGAGAGAAGAATGAAGAAAAGAAAGGTAAATTTGATAGAGTTTAAAAGCATCTATGCAGACTTGTGGGTGATGAATTATTTTCCACCCTACAAGCTCTTTCTCCCACAGACAAAATGTCCTGAGTATAACTACTATCGCTATTTCCATGGCATGTGTTCTAAATGAGCTACATTGCTTGCCCCCACCAGCCTTGACCTTTGCAACTAGGACCCACCCTGCCACATACAAAAGGATGAATCGTCTTCATTCCTTTCGTATTCCATTAAGAAGGAAGAAGTTCTTTCCAAGGACTGCAGCTTTGTGGAATGGAAGGTTTTCCCAATAACTACAATCTTGGCCTCTTCAAGTTTAAGGTTAATGGTAATCTTTCCTGCATAATCCCATTGGCTTCACTTCTTGCCTTCTCTTATGCTCATACACCACACAGTAACTCTCTACCTTGAGAGGCTCTTGGGGCCTTGTACTGGTGACAATTAGTATTTAAAAAAACAAATGAAAAACAATTACCACAAAAATCAAAAACAAAACATACCCCCACCCACAAAAAAAAACAACAAACAAGCAATCAAAGCAAAAAAACACAAAGCGAAAAAAAAAAAAATACTTTCATGGTAAATGTTCAGATGAGGTCTTCCCTATGGTACCTAGATTTTTTTAAAATTTAAGCATAGTACTAGACTGGCATAAAGATCTCATCAATTTACAGTTGAGCTGGCTAGACACCATAAGTTCTATGCTAACAGTTTCTTTTCTTGTTCGTAGAACTTCCTTTGGGATCCATGCTTTCCAGCCAACTTTAATCTGTAAAAATTTAAATGCAATATCAATCACTATCTACTGTCTTCCTGATTACTCTTTCTATTCATTACTAACGTTTCTGTTTCTAATTCTTCCACATTCTGTAACCCCTTTGTGTCATAGTGGCTTTACTCCCTTGCATGGGGGAAATACCAATTAAAAAATTAAAAAATAAAAATTTAAAAAAATTTTTTAAAAAAGTAAAAAAACAAATTAAAAAAAAAAAAAAAAAAAAAGTTTCTCAACATAAAGAAAAAATCATTTTCACTCCAAGAAAAACAACTAAGATACGAGGAGTTGTTGAGGGTGGATGCGAACCGAGAAAACATTACCAAAGAAAAGGGACAATAAACAACAGAATCTAAAGAGTCATAAGAAGGCAATTGGAACCACATTTAAATCTTATTATTATTAAGGTTTCTATTCCTAATTCTTCCACACTCTGTAACCCCTTGTGTCTTAGTGGCTTTATTGCCTTGCATCGAGTGATACTGATTAAAAACAACAAACAACAATTAAGACAATTTATTAAGATGTAATATTTTCTCGTGTTGGATTAGGATTAAAAGGAGTTAAACAAGACGAAAATACTTACTGCTTTCCATGCTGGCACTAGTTTGCTGCTTCACGTATTGGTCAGGATTAATACACAAATCTCCAAGACCCTGAAAAATATCGGTTTCTTATCAGATGTTTTCCTTCACAGTGTTACGGCAAAAGGTTATTTCCAGGAATTCAATCTGACAAGCAATGAAATGAACAAACACAAAATATACAGGTTCGGGTACAATATTAACCCCCCCACCAAAAAAAAACAACAAACAAATAATTTTTACAGATCAACATTCTGTAGACTTTCTTTAGGCCGCAACAAGTGTTAGAATCAAAAGATGTTCATTATTTTTAAAATCGATTCAAAAGAGGTGGACGTCAATTTATAATATTTGATACAGTGTCAAATCGATTCTTTACAATTCAGGACAATTGTAGGGGGAAGGTAGGTAATCTTTACGAGATCTTTTACTGCTCTTTGAACCGATTTGAACAAGTCACAACATTTTCTCCATGCATTTGTTTAATTTCCATGTTTATATAATGTCACTTTGTTACAAAGCAAAAAACCTATTCACTATTTCTGTGTTTGGTAACTGCTACAACCTCCTCAGTGTATTTGGTGCTGTCATATAGAGACATGGGGAGGGGGCTGAAGCATGTCAAAATATCTGAAAAGAGACATTGTTTGTGTGAGTTGTTTTTTTTTGGGGGGGGGGGGTTCAAAGTGGGGAGAGAGACTGATCGATGGATTCATTTTCTGTGGCTTATCAACCCTTTGCAGGTTATTTAAAGCCAGCAAATATTTTTAAATTGTAAGAATTTTGGTGGGGGAGATAATGATTTACTGATCCAAGTCTTACAAATTAACCAATACCTGGGGGTTATGCGGAGGAGAGGTGGATTTATAACCAACCAAGAAATTATATGGCTATAAAGTGGGGGATCAATTATCTATTACAATCAATATATAAACGGATCCTTCACTTTGTGTCCATGGTAGTTTCTATACATTAATAGTCCAGAGAATGTAAATAAATCTAAAAAACATGCCTGGGTAGCTAATTAATATTGCTCTGATTGATGGGCTCGTTTTCTACGGCTTATCAACCCTTTGCAGGTTACTTAAAGCCAGGAAATACTTTTAGTTCATAAGAAGTTTTAGTTTTGGAGATAGTACTGGTTTAGTGATAGACGTTTTACTAATTAATCCATAGCTGGGGGGAGAAGAGTTAGATTTATACCTATTCAAAAGGGTATTTGAAAACTGAATATAACGAACCCAACTGAAATTGGAACTGCTCTCCGATTAACAATTCCAAGCCTTTATCCATTACACCACCTGCACATCCAAGCTTACTGCACCTGGTATTCCAAAGCAGTCACCCATCTAGGTATTGCCTAGCCTTGATGTTACTTAACTTTGATGATCACATGGGAACCGGTGATTTAACACTGTATGGCCATAAGCAGAGGAGTGAGAGACAGAGCGCCAGAGACAGTGAGAGACAGAGCGCCAGAGACAGTGAGAGACAGAGCGCCAGAGACAGTGACAGACAGAGCGCCAGAGACAGTGAGAGACAGAGCGCCAGAGACAGTGACAGACAGAGCGCCAGAGACAGTGACAGACAGAGCGCCAGAGACAGTGACAGACAGAGCGCCAGAGACAGTGACAGACAGAGCGCCAGAGAGAGAGAGAGAGACAGAGCACCAGAGAGAGAGAGAGAGAGAGAGACAGAGTGCCAGAGAGACAGAGCGCCAGAGAGAGAGAGAGAGAGAGAGACAGAGCGCCAGAGAGAGAGAGAGAGAGAGAGACAGAGCGCCAGAGAGAGAGAGAGAGAGAGAGACAGAGCGCCAGAGAGAGAGACAGAGCGCCAGAGAGAGAGAGAGAGAGAGAGAATGTAATGCTCAGGAACCTCTAGATCCATCATCATTTGAGGAAGACCCCAAAATATTAGCTATTATAGTAAACCAATGTCAAGGTTGACAATGGGTGCAACATGTTTTTACTGTTACTCCTGCTTTGGCAGTAAGATAGTTCTGAGAGAGTGGTCACAGTGTTACAATAATTAGAAGAGCTTAAGATGTTTGGTCAATGAAGAATATGACCAAAATGAATCAAGCAAACAAATTGAATTGCACTTAAGCCCCCCGACCCTCTCTTTCCAAGCCTGACTGAATCATTCGGCTGACAACTGAGGATTCTCCCTTTTGGAAAATCTATTCACAGATAAAGATATTAACACAGATATGGTTCTGCCATTAAATACCGAGAATGCCATCATCTGAACATGTGAGCAATGAAGAAGCCTTAAGGAAAGCAGGAACAACAAGGAAGCTTATGCCTCTACTGACAATCACAATGAATTGGAAACAATGAGGAAAGAGGGCTTGGTGAATTTAACACTCACCAGGACATTGAAAGCAAGAGAAAGAGTGAGAAAAAGTGAGTAACCTACACAAGTTTGCATGAATGGATGCCAAAAGGACACTAGATGTGTCAGAAGTTACTTTAAAGAACAACACACAGGAAGTTGTAGAGAGCCATGATCATTTACACCTTGAAAGTTCATGACATTTAAAAAAAAAAAAAAAAAAAAAAAAAAATCACTCCTTAACTAGAAGCAATGAGAAGGAAAACTATATCATTACTTGGTAAATAAATTTCTCCCACCGGCAGGAGTTCTAATATCACAGAACTGTTTTAATATATTTACCCTCAGAAGAACTCAATTCCTTGATCTTTTTCCATTTATCCAAATACAAGAAACATCGGCAGAATATCTAATTGAGTAACCTTGTTATTTTCACATGGAAGTGTTTTTTTTGTTTTGTTTTTGTTTGTATGTAAGTATTTACCAGTTCATAAACTTCTAATCTACTTAGCTTACTGCTAATTGTTTTTTTAATTTTCCTTTTTTTTTTTCTTTTTTACTTTGCTAATTAAATAACTAGATGTTTTGGACAACAGCCAATCAAAATGGTTGATATATTCACCTCAGATTTGGACATTGTCCAGAGAGATGAGGGCTAGTCAGCCATGACAGGCAACATACCTGTTCTTTCTAAATTGAGGCTGTCGTTGAATGAAATTACTTCCCATTTTGGGCTATGCCTAATTTGGCTTGATTTAAAAGTCAGGGCTAAAATGTATGAGGTACCTCTATTCTAAATGCATACAACGGAGATTTTGTAGGTTCAGTCCCAGACCACTGCAGTAAAGAAAATTTGAAAACAGGGTCAGATGACTTTTTACTTTCTCAGTTTTAGTTTGGTACATATAAAAATATAAGTTTACACTTGTAGTCAGTTTAGTGAGCAATACTATTACATCTAGAGGAGGAGGAGAGGGAGAGGAGGAGGAGAGGGAGAGGAGGAGGAGAGGGAGAGGAGGAGGAGAAAAAGAAAGAAAAGTCTTGTTTCTTTAGAAAGGCAAAGACATTGGATATGTGAGAGTGATGAAAAAGAGAAAGAGGGGGAAGGGGAGGGGGGAAGAGAGGGGAAGGGGAGAAGAGAGGGGATGGGGAGAAGAGAGGGGATGGGGAGAAGAGAGGGGATGGGGAGAAGAGAGGGGATGGGAGTGACGGGAGAAGAGAGGGGATGGGGAGGAGTGACGGGAGGAGTGAGAGGAGGGAGAGAAGGAGAAGGGAGGGGGATGAGAGGAGGGGGAGAAGGGAGAGGAGGGGGAGAAGAAAGAAAAGTCTTATTTATTTCTTTAGAAAGGCAGTGATATTGGATATGTGAGATGGCGATGAAAAGTTCTCAGCCCAACCCTCATTTCCCATATCAATACTTCAGTAACCAGAGTTTGGATAACCTATTTTGGTAAGATGCTTAAGTGTTAAGGACACTATTCAAAACACTACCATTTACATTATAACCCTGTATTTGGTGTGGGTCTCAAGGTCTTTTATTCGACAAAATTGAGTATATAAAAAGGAAAAGCATTTTTCTTATAACTACTTGTTTGATCTGTTAATATTCCTATTGAATTATATACAGTGAAAATAACAGATCAAAATGTAGCTAGTCATTAAAGACTTTGGACACAAGCAAATATCAAAGGAAGTTTATTGCTACGTACGACAGCCGTTCCCAAGTAAATGCCGCCAGCAATCCAGACGACCATCAAACCAAGACAACCGAAAAATACACAGCTGAAAAAGAAAAAGAAATTAAAAATTCAGACATGCTGCAAGAAACGCTTCATTTAAGAAAATCAATTTGGAAATTAAAGCTTGGCCGATACAAGATGAAGTGGGGGGGGAGAAAGATTATGGGTATGTTTCACAGATTGTTTTTTTTCACTGGGTCTCCAACAGATAATGGCATTAATTTTTGATGAGCATTTCTTTCATAATATGACTGTTATACTTTAATGGTCATTATTAAAACTATCTATCTATACAATCAAGGTTTTTTAAAATAAACGGATGATGTAATGTTTAGGAAATTGGAGAGCAGTGTTCAAATTCATTTATATAGGCACATATACACTATGATGAAAAGTGTATGACATCACGAACACACACACACATATATATATAATATTATATATATATATATATATATATATATATATATGAATATATATAAATATATATATGAATATATATAAATATATATATATATATATAAATATATATATATATAAATATATATATAAATATATATATATAAATATATATATATAAATATATATATATAAATATATATATATAAATAAATATATATATATTAATATATATATATATATATATATATATATATATATATATATATATAAATATATATATAAATATAATATATATATATATAATATATATATATATAAATATAATATATATATATATAAATATAATATATATAAATATAATATATATATATATAAATATAATATATATAAATATAATATATATATATATAAATATAATATATATAAATATAATATATATATATATAAATATAATATATATATATATAATATATATATATATAAATATAATATATATATATATATAAATATAATATATATATATATATAAATATAATATATATATATATATAAATATAATATATATATATATAAATATAATATATATATATATATAAATATAATATATATATATATAAATATAATATATATATATATATAAATATAATATATATATATATATAAATATAATATATATATATATATAAATATAATATATATATATATATAAATATAATATATATATATATATATATATATATATATATATATATATATATATATCTCTCACAAAATACATTTGAATGCTTGAAGGTGTTCATCAGTGATGAAAGCCGTCTTCATCGCTGATTTCGGGGTTCTTATTCATCATATCAGCTCCGACAGCCACCCCCGACCTGTTATCTCATTCTACAGGTCGCCACCGTTTAAAGAGTTGTGCTAGTACTCATGACAGAATTTATACTTTCAGCTCTTAGAGAAAAAAAAAATAATTAAAAAAACAAAAAAAAAACAAAAAAAAAACAATGGAAGCGTCCAAAATTGCTTGTCCCAATTAAAATATTTTTACGATACATTTAGCTATTCATTAAAATGGGGGAGTTTATTTTTCTTTTCTCTTTTCCCCCCCCCCTTTCCCCCTTTTTCTCTTTCCCGCCTTCCCTTCCTACCTTCCAAACTGAATTATACACATTGCTTGCTTCGCACCCAAAAATAACTTATACTACTTATTAAGATATGTTACTACTATCGTATAAAAACGAGTGAATTCTAAATTATTAATTTAAAATAAATCGATGATATCATTCAGGGGCTAGAATTTCATATTATTAAAGTTAAAATATATTATCAAAACAAAAAAAATAACGAATTAATTCTAAATTATAACGTTTAAAATAAATAGACGATATTTTAGCGTATGGTATAAATGGATTTTTTAATGCTAAATTGTGGATTGATTTTAAATTATGTTACATTAAAATATATAATAACATTATCGTATGAAAGGGATTAATTCTACATTATGATAAGTTCCTGTTTATTGGCAAGCAATGTGAATCCAGATAAATTATGGAGTGATTTTGTCTTTTAGGAATTATTTCCCATTGAATTATTCCCCCACTGTTCGGATCCTTTGAGCCATATCCATTTAGAAGCCGTCAGAGCTTCATTTGAAATTTTCTTAACGGCTTTGGCTTTAGCTGATCCCACAATCCCTATTTTCCTGAAAGCTTTGCATAATGACTGGCCTGCAAAGCCACGGCATCCTACTTCCACAGAATCATATGTGACCTTCCAGGAATTTTGTCGACACTTTTCGATCAATTCTTGATATTTTGATCGTTTCCTTTCATTTGCTAATGTCAGGTGTTCTTCCCATGGGACTGTGAGCTCCCATATTATACAGTTTTTGGTGGAATTGGAATGGATAATCAAGTCTGGTCTGAGTGGTGTTTCCGCTATATGTCTGGGGAACTTCAGTTGTGTCTTCAGGTCTGTATCCAAATGCCAATCATTTGCTGACGATAAGTTTATTTTGGGGATCGTGTGTTTTTCCTTCTTTGTTCCCTCCTTAACGAAGGGAATTAATATGAACTTCTTATTCGGTTTGTATTTAGAAGTTCTCACTGCTTCACTGACTTCATGTGCTATTGCCTTTAGGACTTTGTCGTGGCGCCAACGATATCTACCATCACTCAAGGCTTTAGCGCAGCTACTTAAAATGTGTTGCAGTGTAGCTCGTTTCCCGCATAATTGGCAGTTTGGGTTATCCCTTTTGCCCCATATACATAAATTGGATGGGCTAGGTAGCACATCGTAAACCGATTTTATTAGGAAACTTATTTCACCAAAATTTGACCGCCAGTAGTCTGACCAGCTGATCTTTTTCTGTTCGACACCCTGCCATTTTGTCCAAGTTCCCTGTGAACTAAGTCCCACCATCTTGCAGTATCTCGTTTCTTCAATCCCTGCTCGCACTTCTTTTTGGATTAGTTGTCGTCTTTCCTTCCCTTTGGTTTTATTTATTTGGGGACAAGGAAAATAACCGAGACCTGCTCTACCTTTAGCGATAGTGCCAAGAATTGTTTTATGCCGTAGTCTATCCTCTGCTATCTCCAACTCTTTTTCTGCACGCCATTTTCTCCCCGTTCGAGATTGAATACATGCTGCAACCACTTTTGGGTCATTTGATTCTTTATATTGTAGCTGTTCTCTTACTCTTGTAACTTTAAATTCCTCTACAAGACTATTGAAAGGAAGCTGAAGCACATTACTCCTGCCGTAGAGTGCTGCTGTACTCAGACACTTCGGAACTCCCAACCATCTTCTCAGGCGCCTAGTTATTACTTTTCCCAGTGATTCTACACTGGTCATTGGGAATTCGTACATCAAAAGTGGCCATAATATTCTGGGTAACACGGCGTGCTGGAATAACCAGGCTTTAAATCGACCTGGTAAGCCTGATTTATCAATCTTATTGAGCCACTGTGTAAGGTCTTTGGTTGTCTGTTCTATAGCCACAGTGTCTCTTAGACTGCTGTCGAAAAACTTGCCTAGGCTCTTAACAGGTTTTTCGTTTAGGGTTGGGATAGTTACACCGGATATTTTAAAATGATATTTCTCCGTTATTTTTCCTTTTTTTATGACTAATGAACGGGACTTAGCTGGTTTAAAGGTCATTCTGGCCCATGTAATATTTTTCTCTAAGCCCTTCAAGAGCCATCTTCCTCCTGTAACGGATGTGCATGTTACGGTTAAATCGTCCATGTATGCTCTAATGGGGGGCTGGCGAATTCCTGATTTTGAGAGGGGGCCCCTACACTCTACTTCAGATGCTTTGACCAGCATATTCATAGCAAGCGAGAACAGTACTGCGGACAGCGTGCACCCCGTGATGATGCCTTTCTCTAGGGTGTGACATTCCGATACTATTCTTGCCGATACTCTACTCTGAAAGTTGTTGTAGTAGTCTGAAATTAGACCACAGATTGAAGAGGGAACGTAATGTCTTTTT
>OZ038514.1:71429362-71441862 GCA_964036315.1 Acanthosepion esculentum
GATTATCTGAAAATAATCTTATATATTAATAGCGGATTGTCTACGCTACACTTGTGTGCACTCCTAGTTAAACTCTAATAGACACATGCCCTCTACAACAACATTCATAAGAATAACTCTCATAATATAAATCATAAAATTCATGAATTAAAGGCCAAGGTTTAATTAGCGGAGTTCAAGTAGAGACGTTAGGAGTATAGAGATAGACTTAAGAAGGGACCCGAAACCCAATCCTAAACAGGAAACAAGCGATAAAACTACACCTATTCAAAAACCAGGAAGGAGTGTGAACCGGATGATAGACGAACCTGTCTACTCCTAAATTGTCTCATTTAACTTGGCTAAGAGAGACGCAGGTTTTCCATTAATACGAGCAGGAGCTCTTCGATACCAAATTAGAAGCCAAGAATTAGAATTTCAAGGCAGGCAAATTCTTAAGAAAGGCAAGAAATGCGAAAAAACTGGAAAAACAGAAAAGGGTGCTTGAAAATTTGTAAACATATAGAATAAGTGATGGAAAGGTAGAAGATAAAAGCTTTTTTTAATCCTATACAAAGCCCAAAAGCCACTCAAAGTAGCTGGTTACTGCTTGCAGTTGTATAAGTGTAAGAAAAGGCAAGATAAGAAAGACACTCCTAGTGAAACTCTAATAGACACATGCCCTCTACAACAACATTCATAAGAATAACTCTCATAATATAAATCATAAAATTCATGAATTAATATGGTGAACCCAAATTCTTGGGTTATGCAAGAAGCTGTAGCTCCCTGGAGAGATATTGAAGAGAACTTACTGGACCGTTGTCAGGTATCTTGCTATGAGTTTGCTTAATGATTTCCGTGTTTATGTTAAAAACGTAACAAGAAATTACCATAAACCTGTTGTACCCAAAACTATAAAAAAAAAAAAAGATCAAAATATAATTAATACTATTGCTGTAAGTTTAGCAGAGCCTGAAAGTGGGTTTTTTGTGACGAGCATAACTTATTCTAATAAGAAAATAATCGTCTTAAATTTAAAAATGAGGCAAATCTTCTAGTCATAAATTTGATGGGTCTTCCATTGGATGTTTGGGATTACAACGATTCAGTTCGATTGTGGCTAAGAAACCATAACACAGCTGCTGACACTGGAGTCAAAAAGCATCAGACTTCTGAAGAGAAATAGGATGGGAACAAAATTTCAATTTGGAAATGTTTTCTATTAAATTAGCAATGGTCTTTTTGATAATATAAAGTGAGTTGTTTCCATTTACAGATTGAAAAGAAAATAAGCAGAATAGGTTCCTGAAAATTACCTATATCTATAGAACTGGTTCCTGGAAATTTAGGATGCCACTACTATACAACGATGCTCGGTTCTTTAAGGACATGTCTTTTAATAGATCTAATTTTTTATAGAACCAGTTCCTGGAAATTTGGGGTGCTATTATATATATATATATAAAAAACAACTAAAAAGTTGTAAATTAAAAAAAATGTTTTTTTTTATGAAAGTATTTATATTTTTTTATATATACGTGTAATTTGATATTTCAGATCGACCTCGATCTTTTAGCAGAAATAACTGGTTTTAGAGGTTTGTTTACAAGTAGCGTCCATCGTGAGACGCAGACATCACGTGATATGGAATGCAACAGTACCCAACACCAATATCAAGACACACCCACCTAGCCTCACCTGTGATAGCCATAACATAATCTACTATTTATTCTGCACAATATGTCCCAATAGTGGATATATTGGTGAATCTGGAAATAATTTTAGATTTTGCTTCAACAATCATAAACAAACCATACGTCAAAACAATCCTTATTCCTCCATAGCTGAACACTTTAATCAATCAGGACACTCGTTACAAAACTGTAAATGTCTATTGAAAGATTTTGATTTCAGTTCCACATACACATGCAGAAAAAAAAGAAAAATACTGGATTTTAAAATTAAATACATATAAACTAGGGTTAAATAAAGACTTGGATATTTTAAATCTTTATAAATATTTCAATACTTAAACATTTTTTTAGATATAGTTAAAAAATGTTTTACACAACATCTAAAAATATTATTACACTTAGATTTACGTTAAAAATATCCGAACACAGTTGCATTTCATATCACGTGACGTCTGCGTCTTGCGACGGACGCTACTTGTAAACAAACCTCTAAAACAAATTATTTCTGATGAAAGATCGAAGTCAATCTGAAATATCAAATTACATATATATATATATATATATATATATATATATATATATAAAAATATAAATAAATACTTTGATAAAAAAACATTTTTTTTAATTTACAAGTTTTTAGTTTTTTCTATATATACATATTAAGAAAGTGTACATGGCTTCTCATTATGAGATATATATATATATATATATATATATTTAGTTTACGAAAAACTACGTAATCCGTATGGGAAGACCCAATGAGGATAGAATCCAGAGAGCTCAATGTAAATCAGAGCTAATAATTTAAATAAAAACAGATTGCCTTAAGGTTCCATATAATAAATTATTTCACCACAGCCCTTTTAAAGCCTTTAAAAGGGCTGTGGTGAAATAATTTATTATATGGGACCTTAAAGCAATCTGTTTTTATTTAAAATATATATATATATATATATATATATATATATATATATATATAGAGAGAGAGAGAGAGAGAGAGAGAGAGATGACACACAGACTCACACAAAGGAAGATGGAAATGCAAGCCTAAGAATAATAATAATAATAATTCACCGAAGAAATTCAGAAAAAATACTGTTTGCTAATAATAGAAATAAAAGCATGAAAAATAAGATGAAATACAAAGCAAAAAAATTCAATAACAGAAAAAAAAAAAAAAAAAAAAGATTTTATATAATCTTACTACACCCTCTTATTTCTTGTAGGCCTTGACAATATTTGACCCCTTTGCTACACTTAACACCCCCACCCCCAATTCCAATATGCCTTCACAAAACTTTCCCCTATCCCTCCTGCTCTGGATATACCTTGTAAGTGTCAAATTTTCCAAGACGTCCTTGTGTCCAAAAATTCTCAGCTGTTTCTGATTCTGAATACAAGTGTCCTTTTTGTTTCCATTTTCTTTAAGACTTCCTCATTGCTTATGCAATCTGTCTATGATATTCTCAGCATCCTTCTGTAGGACATTTTTTATTGCTTAATACTATTACTACTTGGCATAAAAGCAAGAGAAATAAGATGAAAGAAATACTAGTGAAAAATTAATAATTGCCAAGGAAAAGCAAAAATAACAACAAAAATTGCAATATGAGCTCTGGTAAAAAATAATGATAACAGCAAAAAATTGTAATATGATCACTGGTAAAAAATGGTTGCTGAAGACATTAGGTTTATAATACCCAGAAATTCATACACAGATGTCCTCAAGGACACATAGCACAGTGGATAAAGTTAGATTAGTTAGATCCAGTGACAAGACCCAAACAGTGTGAGTTCAATACCTGGTTAAGGCGGTGGAGAACTTGGAGAGGGGAATTAGACATGGTACATGGAACTAGAACAGTCTACCCCAGCGAGCAAAATAAAGGGTTCAGTTTGACATTCCAACCACCTGAAGAAGGCCAAAACATGATAAATATGGCAACAAAAATGAGATGAAAAAATAGTCCAAATAATGTAAATTCAGTACATAATACCTCATCTCAGAAATATAGACAGATACCAATTGCTAAGGCTTCATTCTAACAACTTAAGACTATTACTACTTTAGTAAAAGCAAGAGAAATAAAATGAAAGAAATACTGAACAAAAATTAAATAATTGGCAACTTTTCTTGTCATTATGAATTCAAGTTAAAAGGAAAAAGAATTATGCCTTTAAGTTGATTCAATATCAATGATAATATCTTGCAAGTTATATTTGCTTGACAAAATAACATCTTTCTTTCAGAATCTTAATAGTTTTACTCAAAGATAAGTGAATGGATTATATTTGTATATGCTTATATATTTGAAGAATATATTTTATACTTACAAGACAAGCAGACATCGGGAACAAGTAAGGATACTAATTAGTAACAGCAAACTGATGAGTGCATGAATACTGAACAGTGACAATGTGGCAATCCATCTGAAAAAGAGAGAGAGAACGGAAGGGTTTGTTTTTAGGAGAGAAATTAACAATCACAGGTGAATACTAATTCATTTTTACATTCGTCTGATTAAAATTATCCTGATGACATGTCATCAGGGAATATGAATAGAATATTTTTTTTATTTCGTGTTTCTTCAGGATGAAGACAATCATAACTCCTTTTCTTTATTATCTCTGAATTGCCATATATTCTTGGAAAAAATAGTGGAGTTCCAAGTCCTTCAAGACACAAGCAATCATGACTCTGCACAGCTTCTTTTTCTTTATTATCTGCAAACTGCAATGCTTTTTTGGGAAAGATAGTGGAGCGATTCTGGTTGCCTTCAGCAGTTTGGAAGAATTCAGTTTTCCTTGTCTTAGAGTGGTTGCTAACCAAAGCTGGAGAGTCTATTTTGCTCTCCAATGTCACCCATAGCTGGGTTGATAAGAGATGGATTTATGCCTTTACCAACAAGTATTTGAAATATCGTTGATAACATGTCAGGAATTTACACATCGATTCACGACACAGACAATCATGGCTTCCCTTTATCTGAAAATGTATTTTTGGGAAAGCTAGTGGAGTGGTTCCAGTTGCCTTCTCCACAGTTTGGAAGTTAAAATCTTCTGAAAGGACAATTCTAATAACCTGCTTGAAGGACATAGGTAATCTTGCCTCTCCAGATGATAACATTCTTTTTTTTTTATCTGTGAATTGTCATGTATTCTTGGGAAAGATAGTGGAGTAGTTTCACTTTGCTTTCTCTACAGTTTCGAATGCAGTTTTCCTTCTCTTAGACTGATTGCCACTCAAAGTTAGAGAGACCAATCAACCCTGCTATTTAACTACAAGAGAAGAGACAGGTTCTGTTTTTTTTCCAACAGCATTTGTATGAAAGTCCAAATGCAACAGACTAGCTTGGAATTGGAACTTAGCTTGCAGATTTCCTTTTCCACACGGTTTGGTTTGTTGTGTTTTACGGTTTATCAACCTCAATGGGTTATTTAATGTCAACAACTTTTTTTTTCTGGTAATATTTTGTTTTGTCAAAGATCTATTTCTGGTAATACTATTTGAAAACATGTATAGCTGGTAATACTATTTGAAAACATGTATAGCTGGTAATACTATTTGAAAACATGTATAGCTGGTAATACTATTTGAAAACATGTATAGCTGGTAATTTTTTTTTTTTAAATATATTGCTGGTAATGTTTTTTAGGGTTTTTTTCAAAAATATATTGCTGGTAATGTTTTTTTTTTTTTTTTTTTCAAAAATATATTGCTGGTAATGTTTTTTTTTGTTTTTTTTTTTCAAAAATATATTGCTGGTAATGTTTTTTTTTCAAAAACATATTACTGGTAATTTTTTTTTTTTTCAAAAATATATTGCTGGTAATAGTTTTTTTTTTCTTCAAAAATTTATTTCTGGTATTAAAATCTATTTTTACACTTTTATAATGCTTTTTACCTCTGTTTTGGGATTAACTATTTGCCCATACCTGGGACCCTAACAGGTGCTACCACTCCGAGTCAGGGTGGACCTGGGAACACCAGCAATTAAGAGGTGGTTCCACGCTCCTCAAAACCTGATCAAAGTCCTTGCTGCTGGACATAGTTTATCTTCATACACAGGACAATTTTCCGCACGGATATCCATTACACTAGCTGTGGATATAAATCATCATCAAGTAATCTTTTTTTTCATATCTTTGTGCCAGGAATTGTTTAGGAAATTGATAAACAAAAAAAAAAATTCTTATTAAAAATAAACATTTCATGGATGACAATCCCTAAATACGAAATCAAACATTTATCTTTACTTTTGTTTCAAGGAAAGTTTTATTACCCAGACTCGTTGATAAATGAAATTTATCAATATTTACTTCTGAGGCACAATGGTTTGCAAGCTAGTCTTGCTAGATCAATTACAACTGAGTAGAGAGTTTGATCCAGGTGCACCATATTTTTGGCCTTGTGCCACATCTAAGCTATGTTTAGAAAAGTCACCAAGGCACTTTGATTTAGTGCAATGCTTAGCAATGTTGATCCATTACAACTGAGTAGTGAGTTTGATCCTCACTTGGTGCCCTACACTTTTGGACTTGTCCCACATCTAAGCTATGCTTAGGAAATCATTATGCACTCCGATGTGGTGTAATGCTTAGCAAGTTTGTCTTGCTAGATCCATTATGACTGAGTAGCGAGTTTGATCCTCACTGGGTGCTCCATGCTTTCGGCCTTGTGCCACATCTCAGCAACACTTAGAAAATCAGGATGAATTATCTGCTTCTTAAAAACGGTGGTAATCTTTGTGAAATTTGCAGAATTGAAAACTTCCAGGTTTTTTAAAAATTTTTTTGTATATGATCATTTCATTTCTACAAAGCAATTTTATACCAAATTACTCTTGGTGTACAATGACACTTTACACACACTGATTTGTCTGGCCATATTTCTGATATATATTAAAGGGCTCAACCTGTATCTTCTAGAGCTCTATTATTCCAATGATGTTAATCTTTGTTACAAATAATAGAAGAAGCTTTGATTGGAAGATTATTGCCCGAAAACAATTGTGACAAGGAGTTTTAAAGAAAAAAATTATCAGAAAATTTCAACAAACATGACTAGAAAAAACAAACCTTTTTTTTATTTTAAAAAGTGTATCAAAATGAGTTTTGTTTTTGTTTTTTCTCTTGACACCATTATTGCCATATTGTCCCTTGGAAAATTATTTTTTTAAAAAGCTATCATTAAAATGTTATTAAAACCCAAAAATATGAAAGTAAATATAATTACTTGTGGTCAATGATTATTTAAAATTTTCCTGGTCTCTTGCTTACAGACATTATTATAAATTCATTAAGAAATAAAAATTTGTTTTCATAATTATTTCTTTATATTTATATTGTCTTTATATTGTATTTGGCTTACATATTTTATAAACTTGTAAATATAAAATTATTCTTGTAAATAAAATAGTGTTTTGTTCAATTAAATTATTTGACAAGACAAAGAACAAATAGGAAATGTTCATCAATCTAACATGTTTCACTTTTACTAAAGCTTCATCAGAGAATAAAAGTGAAATATGTTAATGTTTCATATTTGTTCTTTATCCAAATCATGTTTGGACCAAATTCATTAAAATATTTATAAAAATTCTAAAATTACCCTTTTAAATACAATTTAAGTCAGTAAAAATTGCAGAGAGAGTAAAAGAGCAAAAAACAAACAGTAACAAAAAAACAAAAACAAACAACAACAAAAACAAACAACAACAAAAAAAACAAACAGCAAAAAAAAAAAACAAAAAAAATAAAATAAAATAAAAACACAAAAAAGACAAATACAAACATGAAAAAAAAAAAAAAAAAAAAAAAAAAAACTGGTGTCAAAAGGATGGATTTTTTTCCTTCCCACAGCTATTATTTCATACTCCCTCAGCAATTTTATAATTTTAAAAATGTTTTTTTTTTGGCTTGTGTGTATGTCAGACATTGCCAAATTACCATATAAGACATAGTTGAGAGAGAAAAGAAGAAAAAGGTTAAATTTTGGCATTTCGGCTGACTGCAGACTTGGCGTTATACTAGAAAAGTGCATTCTTTAATTCTTTCGTAGTCTTCTCAAAAGGTCAATTCTAAGCTCACATTAGATTCTGAAAGAAAAGGCCAAGGTGAGATAATTTGAAACACTAAGTTTACTCCACTTACCTGTAGGGTTCTACTGTTGACGTCTTAGCAGACGCTTCTTCTAGCCTCTCGTGTTCTGTCTGTTGCCGAATAAACGAACAATAATGACGCATTTGCAGTGTGTTGAATGCAAATTGCTGCATCAGGTTTTGGGCATCTTTTGCAACCGTCTTGTTATGTATTGACTTTTGAAATATATCTTGCACTTTTTCAACGTTCCCTGCGATCTTTAATGCCAAATGGTCCACAGATTTTATCTGAAAATGAAAAGGAATTGGTAACTTGGAAGTGCAATTAGTTATATTCCAATCTTACTATTGCATAAACAATTTAAAAAAAATAACTATATATATTATTACACTTGTACCTATGTATGGTGAGTATCCTACTTGGTATCACAGATACTGAAAGAGAAATAGAGAGAAAGAGAGAGAGAGACTTAAAGAGGCAAAAAGAGAGTGTAATACAGAGGGAGACAAGAGGGTAGGGTCATCTTAGATAAATGCCGTTGTTTGTAATGAGGGTGGGGGATTAAATCAGGTTTTGTGACCTGTCAACCTGCTGAGGACAAATTTGCCCCTTAACTGCAACAGAGGTTTTGAAATTAAAATCTTACTTTAAAGATTATAATCATTTTGTAATATGATGAAAATAGGTAATGTTTTTCTAATCAAAAATCCTATTCAACACAATGACGAGCATCTGAGAGGGATCCAGAGAGAGAGAGGGGGGGAGGCGAAAACAAAGACAGAAAGAGAGAGGTAGGACCCAGACAGAGAGAGAGAGAGGGAAGGACCCAGGCAGAGAGAGAGGGAAGGACCCAGGCAGAGAGAGAGGGAAGGACCCAGGCAGAGAGAGAGGGAAGGACCCAGGCAGAGAGAGAGGGAAGGACCCAGGCAGAGAGAGAGAGGGAAGGACCCAGACAGAGAGAGAGAGGGAAGGACCCAGACAGAGAGAGAGGGAAGGACCCAGGCAGAGAGAGAGGGAAGGACCCAGACAGAGAGAGGGAAGGACCCAGACAGAGAGAGAGAGAGAGAGAGAAGGACCCAGACAGAGAGAGAGAGAGAGAAGGACCCAGACAGAGAGAGAGAGAGGGAAGGACCCAGACAGAGAGAGAGAGAGAGAGGGAAGGACCCAGACAGAGACAAAGAGAGAGCGAGAGAGAGAGGGAAGGGCCCAGACAGAGACAAAAAGAGAAAGAGAGAGGGAAGGACCCAGACAGAGACAAAAAGAGAGAGAGAGAGAGGGAAGGACCCAGACAGAGACAAAAAAAGAGAGAGAGGGAAGGACCCAGACAGAGACAAAAAAAGAGAGAGAGGGAAGGACTCAGACAGAGACAAAAAAGAGAGAGAGGGAAGGACCCAGAGAGACAAAAAATGGAGAGAAGGGGGACCCAGACAAAGACGAAAAACAGAGACGGGGGAGGAGGATCCAGACCAAGAACAGAGTGAGAGGGGGGGAACCCAGACCCAAAACATAGTGAGAGGGGGGGAACCCAGACCAAAAACAGAGTGAGGGGGGGGGAACCCAGACCAAAAACAGAGTGAGAGGGGGGGAACCCAGACCAAAAACAGAGTGAGAGGGGGGAACCCAGACCAAAAACAGAGTGAGAGGGGGGGGCCCAGACCAAAAACAGAGTGAGAGGGGGGGAATCCAGACCAAAAACAGAGTGAGAGGGGGGGAATCCAGACCAAAAACAGAGTGAGAGGGGGGGAACCCAGACCAAAAACAGAGTGAAGGGGGGAACCCAGACCAACAACAGAGTGTGAGGGGGGGAAACCCAGACCAAAAACAGAGTGTGAGGGGACCCAGACAGAGACAAAAAATTAGAAAGCTGTAGACAGAGATAAAAAAAAAAAAAGAGAGAGAAGGTGGGACCCAGACAGATACAAAAAAATAGAGGTAGAAGGGGACCCAGACACAGACAAAAAATAACAAGGGGTGGGACCTCAACAAAGACAAAAATCTGTTGTGGACATTTCAGTATTTTTGAGAGAGAGTATGTCACTTCCCTTATAACTGCCTGGCAATAGTTATGGGCTGAAAATTACAGAGTGCATCATTAAATAATTTATTAGTAAATCCATCTAATTTACCCGGTCCTTTTAGTTATTATTATTCCTCCAAATGTAATTTTAATTGTTAATAATTATAGTCATTTTGTGATATAATAAAAATAGATGATCTATTAGATGTAATCAAAAATCCTATTACACCCAGACTGTACTGAGCGCCCAAGAAAGAAATAGAATGAGAGATGGACATAGAGAGCAAAACAAAAAGAGAAAGGGAGAGACAAAAAGAGTGCAACACAGAAAATCCGTTTAATTTACATCAGTTCTGCTAGTTTATGTTAACGCATGAGTTCTCAACAGGGGTGAAATGTGACCACAGTAAGTTTAGAGGGTGGAGGAGAGAAATTATAGAATTTAGCCTATCTGGCTTGTTTCTTTGACAAGGAGAGGGGGAATGGCATTCTGACAAATAGTGAAAGGTGTGCATGGGGTAAGCAATGTTGAGAACCCCTGTGTTAATGCATTTAGAAGACTTTCATGAAGCATTACACTTTAGTGTCCAAGGCAATAAAGCCACTAAGGCACAGGGGGGTTACCGAGTGTGAAAGAATATAAGAAAAACATCAAGGAGTGAAAATGATAAATGGACAGAAATTATGAAGACAGAAGATAAGTGACATTGCATTTAAATTTTTGAAAATCAAAGGCAATAAAGCCACTAGGATGCAAGGGGTTACTGAGTGTTAGAGAATATGAGAAAAAAGGAGAGAGGACAAGAATTAAGACAGAAGATAATGATTTGCATTGCATTTAAACTTTTGAAGATCAAAATTGACTGGAAAGCAAGAAGTTGGAATTGAGTTCCACAAGCGAGAAGTATGACAGAAGAAACTGTTAGCATAGAACTTACGGTTACATTTAGCCATTTCAAGTATGACATGATTAAACCTTGTTGCCAATCTAGTACTGCACTTAAATTCATAAAGATTAGGTCCAATAGGGAGGCACAGTGGAGTAGTGGATAGTGGCTCAGATTGAGGAATCGGAGAGCAGAGTTCAAATTCCAGTCAAATCCATCACATTCACTCATGTGTTAATATCCTTGGGAAAGGCATGAATCCTCCTCTTCTCCCCCCAGCTATGGGTAAATAGCAGGACAGACCAAGTTCTATAACCTTGGATGGCAACTGGTCTACTGCTACAAAGGTCAAGAAAATTTGGAGAGCCATGATTGCCAAAGTCCTGAAGGGTCACAGCAAATAGAAGAAAAAAAAAAAAATATATATATATATCTGTCTATATTTCTGAGATGAGGTATTATGTACAGTATTTACATTAGTCGGACTATTGTCCTGATCTTTGTCGCTATATTTGTCACAACGTTTCGGCCGTTGTACGCTCCGGCCTTCTTCAAGGACACATGGTACAGTGGATAAAGTCGTTGGTTAGATCCAGTGACAGACCCAAAGAGTGTGAGTTCAATACCCGGTTCAGGCAGTGGAGAACTTTCAGAGGGAAAATTACCAGGAGATAACTGACATCCATCAAACATGGCTCGTGGAACTAGAACAGTCTACCCCAGTGATCGAAATAAAGGGTTCGGTTCGAAATTCCAACCACCTGAGGAAGGCCGGAGCGTACAACGGCCGAAACGTTGTGACAAATATAGCGACAAAGATGAGGACAATAGTCCGACTAATGTAAATACTATATATATATATATATATATATATATATATATATGTATGTGTGTGTGTGTGTGTGTGCGCGTGTGTGAGGATATGTATGTATGTATGTATGTATGTATGTATGTATGTGGAGACACGGTGGAATAGTGGATAATGGCTCAGATTGAGGAATTGGAGAGCAGAGTTCAAATTCCACTCAAATCCATTAAATTCACTTACGTGTTAATATTCTAGGGAAAGGTAAGATTCCTCCTTCTCTCCCCAGCTATGGGTAAATAGCAAGACAGACCGGGTTCTATAGCCTTGGATGGCAACTGTTCTACCGCAGAAAGAAATGGCAACCTAATGCAGGATCAAAAGATACATGATCGCCTAAGCATGTATCTCACATGGCACACAACTGACTGAACTGACTCACCATAGGGTAATGTGATATTTATTCTGCTATGTACAGAAATGTGGCACATGAGGAAAAGGACGGTCGTCTTCTGTCTTAACATTACTTATCTTACTAAACTTAGCTAGCCACATACAATAACCCAAACATACAACATTTCTTAGACCACAACAATGCATTCTTACCTACCTTTCTTACTACATCTACCATAATACCTCATTGTCTCTATGAACGTCCTAACTAGTCCCCAAATGTGCAATTCATTGTCTGTGGTGGGGAAGGGAATAAAACAATTTAAAAACTAGCCCTAATGTGTATTTACAATATGAAAACAAAACTTTTTACAAGAAACTAAACAAAATAATATCCGAACAATATCCAAACAATTACCATGAGAGTATTTATAGAAAAAGGCAAACATAAGCTACTTTACGATGATAAGTGACTGAAGTCAAGATGCCAGATCAGGACCAGTAATATTGCAGATTCTTCTTTGGCTTTTATCAATGATCTCTAAATATATAGCAGTAGTGCCAGACCATATGTGGCAGCAATATTCTAAGCCTGGAGAAATGGTAGACTTGTAGATATA
>OZ038514.1:71449362-71494362 GCA_964036315.1 Acanthosepion esculentum
ACTTTCAGACTAGATATAGCACATATCACTTGGGAAATTTTCCAAAAATACCAAATGTCCACTTGCAAGCAGAGTGTGAAAAAAAAAAAAAACTGATTTAGAAATGTTAGAATAAATGAAATACCAACACTATGAGTACAAGTAACAGCAGTAGAACCAAGAACAGAACAGCAAACTAACATCTGACCTACTATACATTATAAAGGAAGTCGTTCCAGTCCAAAATCACTGTAATTACCCCATGTATAATACGCCTTCATCCATAATACACAGCCCTAAAATTGTGCTGAAAGTGTGGGAAACGGCTTCTACTCAAGCATAACATGCACCCCTTGTTTGGTAATCAAACCCTATAAATGGTACCCCCCCCCCAATTTCATTATGGCCAGCGTTTCCTACTCAAACTGAAGATATTTATCAAAATTTCCGACCACCACAACTCTAAAAGGAAACGGAAATACCTAAATTGTGCCCACTGCGCAGACTCATTAACCTGTTTTTGTTTGATAAAATGTGCAATCTACCGCATCTATATGTAGTTTTTCACAAAAACGGTTTTAAACATAGAATAATATCTAAATTCTAATTTAGTTTTATGATAATTCTTATTTTACATTTGTAAGTATTGTTAGGTACATAGGATTGTATTTGACAATCACCGAATGTTAGTGTCAAATTGTTGTATGCTCGCGGTGAGTAGTCATTTCCCAAATGAAATCAACCTACAAAGCAGCAAGTTTTTAAAGATTTTTTTTGTAACTGTGCATAATACGCACCCTTAATTTTGCTTATCATTTTTAGATAAAAATGTGTATTATACATGGAGAATTATGGTACTCAATTTTGTTTAACTCATTGGTCGTAAGACAGTGTGATAAAATTCTTTGTTTCAGAATGCCAGGAAAAATTATTATGTTTAATGATAAACGTTATTTTCAACAGTTTGTTTCTTATGCAGACCAAGGTGCTTGTCTCCCAAGAAGTACTTTCTGATTTTAACAAGATTCTTACAAGAGAAGCATTTTTTTTTTCGTGTATATCTACAAAAGAAAGACCAGGCAACATCTAATGACACAGAAGTCTTAAGAACAACAAAAAACAACAACAAAAAACAACAACAAAAAACAAAAGAGAGACAAAGACAAGAGAGACAAAGACAAGAGAGACAAAGACAAGAGAGACAAAGACAAGAGAGACAAAGACAAGAGAGACAAAGACAAGAGAGACAAAGACAAGAGAGACAAAGACAAGAGAGACAAAGACAAGAGAGACAAAGACAAGAGAGACAAAGACAAGAGAGACAAAGACAAGAGAGACAAAGACAAGAGAGACAAAGACAAGAGAGACAAAGACAAGAGAGACAAAGACAAGAGAGACAAAGACAAGAGAGACAAAGACAAGAGAGACAAAGACAAGAGAGACAAAGACAAGAGAGACAAAGACAAGAGAGACAAAGACAAGAGAGACAAAGACAACAAAAAAAAAACACTACTGTAAATTGTGGGCTAAAAGTCAGGTTTTCAAGCCTAATATTACATTTCCAAAACTAAGGGTTGACATATATGGCAGGTATAAAATGCAAACGTTTATCACCAAGTTGTAAACATGTGACGTCACTCCTGACAATTAGTGTACATCACTTACTATATGTTCAGCAAATTGCCACAGACATATTCCACTAAAACTTCATTTCGGTAAACATATTTGGCATATTAGCACAAATTAAAATAATAAAATAGTCACAAATTCAGTATTCAATTAATGCCATGTCACCCATTGTGTCCAACTGTTGATACACTAGTTATATTGGGTTTTAACATAATGTACGATACACAGCAGTACTATAAAAAAAAACTATGTGGTATGATGTATAATCTACGATATTACTTGATACTAGTTGAAGTTTACTTTAATGTGTTTATCATTAGATTTGATGTATTTTAAATGTTCGCTAAGTTATAGCAATACAATATACGGTGCCTACTGGTATGTGTTGTAGGTTGTTCGCTATACAATGCATATGGAAAGATATTACGGTTAGTGTCTCAATATACAGGTAATTGCTCTGCAATAATTGGCAGACCAAATTTCTAGGAACCGGTTCCATAAAGGCAGGTAATTTTTAGGAACCTATTCTGCTTATTTTCTTTTCAATTTGAGAATAGAAACAAATCAATTTATGGTATCGGAAAGAATTAAACCATTTCAATAATTTAATAGAAAACATTTATCTGCTTAGTACGGTACATAATCTATGGTATTAATATTTTACAGGAATTGAAGTTGACTTTAACCCATTACCTGCCATGAGCCCCATCTGGGGATCTGTTAAAATTAAACTCACTACATGTTATTCCTTGTATTTACATTGAATTGCTTACATACATTGCATTTGCAGAGGTATATTTTACAACACTTAGCCTTTAAAGTTTTTATTATTAGCCGTAAGAAAACGTTTTCTGTTGTAATTTTATATTTCAAGAGTAGAAAAATAATGACTATGTATTTTTTCTTATTTCTAATCAATATTATTTTTTGATGTTTTATACACATATATATTTGATGTTCTAGTTTCTATAAAAATGACAATGGTAACTACTGAAATTAAACATAAGGAATAAATAAACTCCAAAGACACCTGTCTGGGCCAAAAATGCGCATTAAAATAAATTGGCAGTTAATGGGTTAATGTCTTTATCAGTAAACCTGATCAATTTTAAATGTCCACTAAGTTATACCAATACAATATATGGTGCCTACTGAGGCGTGTCGAAGATTGTTTGGTATACAACACATATAGAAAGATATTACGATTAGTGTCTCAATATACAGGTAAATGGTGTGACCGTAGGTAGTTTTGGCACAGGTTAGCATATACTGTAGCCTAACATTATTTGTCAGTAGGACTAAGTTTTAGGCCACTGGTAGCCTATTGTATGTTTGTGGAGGGGGGAAACCTATTTGGTAGGCATCGGCCTAACTCAGAATGTTGAGCTAAAAACCTTGAAGTTGACTTGTATGTCACAATTTACAGAACTTGAGATACATCTAGACAAAAACAGAGGAAGATGAAAAATTTACCCACCCCCACCCCTATATAAAGTGTTCAGTTCAAAATTCCATAAAGTTATTCAGATAATAAGACACCTAAAATAGCTGAGAGGTTATTATGGAAAAAACAGCAAAATTGACAACATCCCAGAAATTCAAACTCAAATTATGGAATTGGTGGGGACAAGATGTTGGGTGGGTGGTTGGTTGATTTTGTTTAGTAGCATATCAAGCTACGAGTTATTTAATGCCAAAATTTAAATATTTTGAACACAATTTTATGCCTTTAAGTACATATAAAATCTATTGTTGGTCATTTTTCACTATACAAATCTATTGTTGGTTACTACAGCAATTAAGAGGTGGTTCCACACGCCTCAAAACCTTCTATCTCCCAATCAGATGTCTTGCTGCAAGACGTAGTTTATCTTCATACTAAGGACTAGGGTACCAGATGTGAAACAATCTATGATAAATTGACATGAATGTCAAACCAGCTGACATTCCTACAAAGGTGTAGGGACTTCTAACAATTTCCAGCAGGTTATTAATAAAGACATTGGTCAGTTCTTAAAAAGCACAGAGAGTAATGGGAAGAGCAGGACATATGAGACAGATATATATGGTAAGATATATATGGTAAGATATATATGGTAAGATATATATGGTAAGATATATATGGTAAGATATATATGGTAAGATATATATGGTAAGATAATTGCTCCGAGGAGCTGCTTTCGCTGGTTCCTAGGCCTCATGAATTTAAACGTCCCACGAGGCTGGCATCCCATTCCCACCCCTTCACCGTTGAAACTGTTAGATGTAGACATCTCTTCTACTCCAATAGCTTCATGTCTCGCACATCTCGTCTGTGGAACTCCCTTATTCCTGTTTCCCTGACAAATACAATCTCCATCTATTTAAGTGTAACGTCAATCAACATCTCCAGTCGCCTTGATCTATCCACTTCCCTTCTCCACATCCTTTCACCTTTCATTCCTATCGGCTCTCGCTCCAAATCTTCTGTAACCCCCTTGCCTTGATCGATCCACTATCTTTCTCCACATCCTCTCCTTTACCACTCCTATCTGCTCTTCCTCCAAACCTTCTGTAACCCCTTGCGTGCTAGTGGCTTCCAGCCTTGTTTGGGGTGATAAGCTTAAAAAAAAATTAAAAAAAAGAATATATGGTATGATAGATGAAATGTCGTTTAAATTACATAAAAGTGAAAATAACACTGACATGTCATTTTAAGAAATACATTTACCAAAATTACACAAAACTATCTTGGAGGTACTAGAAAGTGAATTTATTAAATAAAATCGCTACTGACTTCAAACAAGGCCTCCAGATGACTTCTGAGTCTTCTGCATCTTTTCTGGATGGTCTCCTTTTTTATGTTGGTGAATCCTGCCATAATCCTTCAGTTCATCTTTGGTGCTACAAGGACTTTTGTTGGTCTATCACTCAACTGCACCCCACACATAATAATGAAGGGGGTTGCAGTCTGGGGAGTTAGGTGGCCAGTTGTAAGGGGTGATGCGGTTGCAGAAATTGTCTGACAGCCATGACTGGGTTCTCCTGCTTGTGTGGCATGGGGCAGTAGGCTCTTCCAGCAGCCACCCTCTTGACACGGGGCAGCACTACCTCAAGGCACTTTATAAGCTTCAGTGTTGGGTCTGAGGCCCTCAAAAATAAATTCAGGAGTACTTTTCTTATCAGAATAATCAGGGTGAGTTTTCAGAGCTGCTGTACCTTCGTAATCACCATTAGACTCATCCATCTCTTTCCAAACATGCCAAGCAGTACAGCATGGCATTTCCAAATTTCTGGCGGAGTGAATTGCATTATTATGCTCTTTTTCTCAGATGGTGCCCAACTGACCCTACTATACTGTGCAGCTGATAAAATCAAAAACAATGTGCATGCACAAAACTAAACTTAAAATGGTGACAATTTACTCATCGCACTCTGTGTGTGACTCTAGCTCAATGTCAGGCTCATTAATCTTTAACAAAATACACTAGTGGTATAACTTAGATGATAAAATGATTCCTTTACTTTTTAAAAATTTCTGTGCATGAACTTATATATATATATATACACACACACACAAAAACATACATTTTGGTATTTTAATATTAATTGTAATAATTCTATAAAAATAAACCTTTATTTTGAAAAAATTTCCAGACATGGAAAATAACATGTATCTATCTCAAGTGTCTATCTCACTCTCTCTCTCTATATATATATATATATATCTCGAGGTGTCAGTGTGTTTATGTATCTCTGAATTTTTAGCTTAATTTATTGTACATTTATGACCTGTACTACTGACTGATATCTTATTTCCTCAACACTACCCCAGTTACACTCCTCACCCCCAACCCTCCAGCCAACAAGTTAAGGCTGCCACTTTCTTTGATTTTCATTAAGAAAGTCTAAATTTAATTTGCCTCGCTTTTCAATTGATATACTCCACTAAAAATCCTAATACTGTACAGAATAAATTATTTAAACTGGGCATTTGAAAACTAAGGTGAAATAAAAATGTCTTCTTTGAAAAACAGGTCATTAGAGATTTTTAAAATATTTATAAAAGAAAAGCAAGAAATACAGTGCTTAGTAAGTATGTCTCCAGCTTTAATAGGGCTCAGATCTACACAGCCCAACTAATCACGTTAATATTATTTAATTCTTTTTTGTTACTTATTTTTTTTATGAACAATATCAACAAAATGTATTTTGGACAATACTTTGAGGCAGGGAGTTAAAAAAAAAAACAAACCATTCTTGACTTCAGCTGGATCCAAAAATAAAAACAATGCACTATGAAAGATCTTTGTTGCTTTGAAATACATATACTTGAATGTTGATTCACTCAGGCAAAGCCTGACCCCCAGAGTCACCACTGATTATATATATATATATATATATATATATATATATATATATATATATATAGAGAGAGAGAGAGAGAGAGAGAGACACAAGTGGAAAACTATTCTTAGCCAATGTGTTTCATCCTCCGAAGGACTCATCAAGGAAATGTCCTTCAGAGGACAAAATGCATCAGCTAAGAATAGTTTTCCACTGTCTCTTTTTATTCATTTACAGATACACTATCTGAAAATTATATATATATATATATATATATATATATATATATATGATAGATAGGTAGAGAAAGGTTAATTCAAATGCAATTGAATACGGAGGTCATTCCTTAGAAATGGACAGAGAAATTAGTAATTATTTTTCTCTTTAGATCATTTCACCCCAAGCAAAGTAATAAAGCCACTGAGACACAAGGGGGTTAAGGAAAAGAAAACATTAAGGACAGAGAATAAAAAAGAACAGGAACTAAGATGGACTTAAGATAAAGATTGACATTGCATTTAAATTTTTGACTAGGAAGTAAGAAGCCAGAAGAGAATTCCACAAGCAAGAAGTGCGAGAGAAGAAACTGTTAGCATAGAACTTACAGTTGCATCTAGCCATTTCAACTATAAAATCAGACCTAGCTGCCAATCTAGCACTGCACTTAAATTAATAAAATCTAGGTACCATGGAGGGAAAGTTCATCAGAACAATTACCATGAAAATATTTATGGAAAAGGAACAGGGAAGCTACATTATGGCAGTGGGAAACTGACTGAAGCCATGATGCCAGGACAGGACCAATAACATTGCAGATTCTTTGTATTTTATCAAGAATCTCTAAATACCTAACAGAAGCACCATAGCAGATGTGACAGCAAAATTCAAAGCATAGATCAATGGTAGACGTAGAAATGTGTAAAATAGATTCTGATGAGAAAAATTGCCTAACATGACACAGTAAAGCAACTTTCCTCACAACTTTGGCGAGACTTTTTTTTCGCACATATGCAAATTTGACTTTTCACTCAATCTATAAAAGTGCTTAACGAAGTGACAGATCAGTGCAACTGTGATAGCAAACTGAAGTCATGTCGGATTATTTGACATTTGCTACACTGTTTGGTGAAAGAAACGAATCCTAAACTGGAAACAAGGGATAAACTCTACTCCTGTTCAAAAGAATGGGGAGATTGAAATGGTGGGGGACATAGTGAGGAAAGAATGCTTGGTGAATTTAATCTTAATAAGAATTAGTAAATAACATTTCAGAGTTTAGACGGAGACGTTAGAAGTATAGAGTTGAAGTAGACTTTAGAAGGAACCAGAAACCCAATCCTAAACAGGAAACAAGGGATAAACCTCTACTCCTATTCAAAAAACCTATCTACTCCTACTGAAGGAAGAAAATAAATAAATAACATTTCAGAGTTTAGGCAGAGACATTAGAAGTATAGAGTTGAAGTAGACTTTAGAAGGAACCGGAAACCCAATCCTAAACAGGAAACAAGGGATAAACCTCTACTCCTATTCAAAAAACCTATCTACTCCTACTGAAGGAAGAAAATAAATAAATAACATTTCAGAGTTTAGGCAGAGACGTTAGAAGTATAGTGTTGAAGTAGACTTTAGAAGGAACCAGAAACCCAATCCTAAACAGGAAACAAGGGATAAACCTCTACTCCTGTTCAAAAATGAACTGTGAACTGGATGATAGGCAAATCTATCTACTCCATGGGTTGTCAGTGTCCAAGCAACCCCTAAGGGGTAGCTTGTTCCAGGGGATGGATGATTGTCAAGGGTTTAAATAGGGGTTGGTGTGTGAATGACACTGAGGTAAATTTTAGTTAGTGTACATGTATGTTGTATTCTTCGGTGCCAATGACAAAAAAAAACCCCCAAAAAACTCTCAGTATAATGATCGACAAAAACAAATGCCTTACTTACATCCAAGTCGCTTTGAACTTATTTTGATGAGAGTTATTTGATGTTGCATTGACTATTGCTTGCTCTCTTTTAAATTGCTTTTGTATCAGGGGAAAATTCTGAACATGATGACGCTAGGGGAAAAGTTTGACAACCCCTGGTTTAACTTGACATCATTTTTGGCAATCTGCTGACAAGATGTTCAATCTATTTATTTGCAAAAATGTCAGTCAAAATTAGTATTCGGATCACCAAAATAGATACAAAACCATCACCAGTACTTACATTATTTACATTATTCTGACTGTTATCCTTATTTTCATTGCCATATTCACAATGTTTAGACCGTTGTACGCTCCGGCCTTCTTCTTTATCTGTCTATATTTCTGAGATGAGGTATTGTAATTATTTACACTATTTACATTGTTAGGAGTGTTGTCCCCATCTTCGTTCTGACCGCTGTATGCTCCGGCCTTCTTCTGTATCTGTCTATATTTCTGAGATGAGGTATTGTAATTATTTACACTATTTACATTGTTCGGACTGTTGTCCTCATCTTCGTTCTGACCGTTGTACGCTCCGGCCTTCTTCTGTATCTGTCTATATTTCTGAGATGAGGTATTGTAATTATTTACACTATTTACATTGTTCTGACTGTTGTCCTCATCTTTGTTGCCATATTCACGACGTTTAGACCGTTGTACGCTCCGGCCTTCTTCTGTATCTGTCTATATTTCTGAGATGAGGTATTGTAACTATTTACACTATTTACATTGTTCGGACTGTTGTCCTCATCTTCGTTGCCATATTCACGACGTTTAGACCGTTGTACGCTCCGGCCTTCTTCTGTATCTGTCTATATTTCTGAGATGAGGTATTGTAATTATTTACACTATTTACATTGTTCAGACTGTTGTCCTCATCTTCATTGCCATATTCACGACGTTTAGACCGTTGTACGCTCCAGCCTTCTTCTATATCTGTCTATATTTCTGAGATGAGGTATTGTAATTATTTACACTATTTACATTGTTCGGACTGTTGTCCTCATCTTCGTTGCCATATTCACGACGTTTAGACCGTTGTACGCTCCGGCCTTCTTCTATATCTGTCTATATTTCTTAGATGAGGTATTGTAATTCTGTAAATTGACACTCAGCTTTTCATGTAAATGTTGTATTCTTTTTCGTTGCCGATGAAAAAAAAAGCACTGAGCTCAATGATCAACAGAATCAAAAGCCTTACGTCTATACAAGTAGCTTTGAAATTATTTTGATGCATTGCTTGCTCTTTTTTTCATTTTTTCCAAGTTGATTTCCAGATAAGAATCCTACTTTCTTAACCCCTAATTGCAAAAGAGTTTATGATCATGAACGTCATTTGGTATGACTGCATCAAGTATGATGTAATATTGGTTTATTTAATTAGTACAGTGCAAGTATTAAGGTCCAAAGATCCTTTAACTTAACTGGCTCACTAGGGAAGGAAGAGAAACAAAAGGGATCTCTGGTCGAAAAATTTTGACGACACTTGACCTACTCCTATTGAGGAAAAAAAAAAAAAAATAGAAGCCTTGTCACTGGCTCATTCTTTGGACTTATTTACAGAAAAAAAAAAAAGAACTCTACTTACGCACAAAGAAAAATAAAAATTGCCATGAAACACCGAATGCATTTGGCTTCTCTGTGCTTCTTCTTCTTCTTTTTGCAGCAAACACAGCAGATATAGAGGAACATTAACAGCTGAAGAATAACTGTCCAACCCACAAAGATTGCAGTCCAGAACAGCAAAGTCTGAAAAATAAAAGAGAAAATATTGACGATGAAAATTCTTGAATCATCATTGATGGATTCGTTTTCAACAGCTTATCAACCCTTTGCAGGTTTACTTAAAACCAGGAAATATTTTTAGATTGTAAGAATTTTTCTTACTAATTAACCCATAGCTAGGGGAGAAGAGGTGGATTCATTCCCTTAGCCACTGGACAAACCAGTAGGACTTTTGATTCCTAAAGACAACAGACATGAGAATTTGAACACAAAACCAAGCAAAATTAGTATCCAAACTTCATTACCGTTTACAAAGTTTAACACTCAAAAGAATTTGGGTCTTAAAAAAATAAAATAATACACCATCCAACCAAATAATACTAAAAACATTTATGTACTGTGTCACATATCACAATTTAAAACACGGCAAACAAAACAAGCATATAAATTAAAACAATTACATAAAAATAAGGACCCCCCACAAAAAAGGCAATATGTAAGTTTTAAAATGAATTTTAAAAAATTAAAAATTATTCTTGAAGCTTTTATTTTAGTTTTAATTTCAAGCTAATAGATTAAATTTAATATTTCCAATAACCAAAATATTTTGCCATATTACAAAAACTAATTTAAATTAACTGGAAAGAATTTATTTTTGGCTAAAAATGGCTGATTAGCAGCCCTTTTTTGGTTGTCTTTCACAACAATGTAATTCTCTTTATTAAATAATTTTCAAAAAATAAAATACTTTTCTGAAACTTTGGGGAATATTAGAAGATTTAAAGTATAACTCATCTGATTTGAAACAAATATTTTTTGCTTTAAGCTTAAAATATCATCGCGAAAATGCGTTTTTTAACACAACCTTAGTTGTTTTGACATGCTGACAGTTTGATGACATATCTAATATTGTTCTATGGAGATTATCTGTAAAATACAATTGGACAAAATAACGAGAATTAAGTCCTTAAAATTTTATTAAATCCGACAATTATTTGATTTCTGCAGGAATTTCCAAAACAATTTTTAATGCTAAAGATGCTAAAAATCCCTATACTAATCTTTGGCCCACCTGTTGACGAAAGAAAAATAAAATTTTTAACCAAAATTTCAAACATGCTAGGAAGGATTAAAAAAATTTAATAAAATAAAAAAACTTTGGTCTTTCCTCTTAATAATAACATTGTGATGATAAAAACTGTTTTTTTTTAAAGCTTGGGGCATTTTTTCATCATGGCATGCTCTTTTTTAGAAAATATTAGGAGGTACTTATATACAAAGTGAATAATGTCTCAGCTCGATGACCTGTAGTATTTTCTGTTTCATGTTATTTCTTCACAATTTGTTTTCAACATTAACCCAGTAGATTCCTCTGCTACAATTTGGAGTCGGATAATTAGTTACATTAACTTACATTTTTCTTTCATTACTACAACAAAAAAACCCACACTCATAATAGTAGTAAACAAAAAAAAACCTTATTAAGCAGCAGTGGTGACATACATGACCAACTGGGGGTTCTTGATAAGATCCAGAGACGGATATGCAATGTGATTGGCCCTGATCTGTCATCTCGTCTGCAGTCGCTCTCTCACAGACGCAATGTTGCATCACTCTGCCTTTTCTACAAGTACTTCCACGGTAATTGCTCTGAGGAGTTGCTTTCGCTTGTCCCTAAGCCTCGTGAATTTAAGCGTCCTACGAGGCTGGCATCCCGCTCCCACCCCTTCACCGTTGAAACTGTTAGGTGTAGACGTCTTTTCTACTCCAATAGCTTCATGTCTCGCACATCTCGCCTATGGAACTCCCTTCCCTATTACTGTTTCCCTGACAAATACAATCTCCAACGGTTTAAGTGTAGCGTCAATCGTCATCTCCAATTGCCTTGATCTATCCACTTCCTGACATCTTTCATTCCTATCTGCTCTCGCTCTATATCTCCCGTAACCCCCCCTACCTCGATCGCCCCTCCGTCCTTCTCTTTCTCCACATCCCTTCCTTTACCACTCCTATCTGCTCTTCCTCCAACCCTTCTGTAACCCCTTGCATGATAGTGGCCACCGGCCTTGCTTGGGGTGATACGCTTAAAAAAAAAAAAACAAAAAAAAAACAACCATAGTTGTTTGGACATGTTGACAGCTTGATGACATATGTAATATTGTTCTATGGAGATTATCTGTAAAATACAATTGAACAAAATTTTTTTAAAAACAGAAAATGTTTACAATGAAACATTCATTATACATGCTTTGCTGAAAAGATTTGGGCCGCCATTTTGTTTCTCATCTTATATCTTCTCTAATTCAGAATCCGTTCTAGAAAATGCTAAGTGTGGTAATGATTTCTATTCTATCAGAAAGAGCAATAGAAATACGGAAGAACATGTACCTGCGTTTTAAGGATTAAGCAAAAGTGTTTAATAAAGTACGTCACAAAGAAATGTTGAAACTGCTAGGTAACCTTGACATATTTGGGAAGGAGATTAGAATAATCCCAAACATCTACTGACAGAAAACTGCCTGCATACGCATAGAAAATGAATTCAGTAAATATACACAAATAGAAATCTGTGTAAGACAAGGATGTGTCTTATCGCCAGACTTATTAAACCTATATAACGGGGTGATCCTGAGAGAACTAGAAACCCTACCAGGATTCATTATTGGCGCCAACAATCTTAACAGCATAAGAGATATAGATGACAGTGTTCATAGCAGACACAGAAATGAAACTACAAGAACTCCTAAAGAAGGTAGTAAAGGAAAGAGAGAAGAAAGGACTAATGTTTCATATATTATATTGTTAAGATCATGGCCACCAATAATAAATCCTGGAAGGACTTCTAATTCTCTTAGAATTATCTCGTTGTTGAATAAGTCCGGTGAGAGGACACAACCTTGTCTTACATCCCTATACCAAAATTCAAACAAGTACGACAATTTAAATATCTGAAGAGTTTAAGGAGAGAAAGTGTGATACTGAAATCCAAAGGTACATTAGGATAGTGAAAGGTACATTAGGATAGTGAAAGGTACATTAGGATAGTGAAAGATGCCTTCCAAAAGCTAAGCAGAATATTAAAAAACAGAAAAATTTCATTAGAAACAAAGAAAAGTGTACTGAACTGTTACGTAATATCAGTTCTATATGAATGCTGGACAAACTCTTCATAGAAGAGACTTGAAACAACAGGAATGCTGGGAATACCATGGGCCGAGCATGTGAGCAACAACAAAGTTTTAAAGAAAATATAAACAAAAAGGAAACTAATACAGGAGGAAACAGTAGAAATAACTGGGTCACAAAATGAGGATGGAGGGCTTGGAAAATCTGTTACTCATGGGATAGATAGAAGGCAAGAGCAACAGAGGAAACACATAATTGTGGGCTTGAATAAATGAATGGCAGAACAAGGTTTAAGTGAGATAAAAAGACAATTTATTAAGAGCTAAAAGAAACAGAAGATGTGGAGGGCCTTGATCGTCTATGTCTTGAAGGGACATGGTGCATAGAAGCAATAACGAAATATTAGAGAAAATAGAAACAAAAAGGAAACTTATACATAATATGAGGAAGAGACAGTTGAAATTTCTCTGGCACATAATGAGGAAAGAAGGCTTGGTAAATCTTATACTCCCAGGACAGATTGAAGGCAAGAGAAACATTATCTACTTAGTGAGCTTAAGCAAATGAACGGTGGAACAAGTTTTAGGAGAAATAACAAAAAGACAATTTATTAAGAGCTACAAGAGAGAGGAAGATGTGGAGGGCCATGATTGCCTGTGTCTCGAATGGACATGGCATATAAAATAGAAGAAAATCTATTTGTACTAGTGTCCTATTTGAGTAAATGGATGGCCTAACAGGGCTTAGGAGAAATAAGAAAAAGACAAAATTTATCAAGAGCTGCAATGGAGAGGAAGATGTGGAGGACCATGACCACCTAAGTCCTGAAGAGATATGGCACATAAAAGAAGAATAAGGTAAGAGGGCATGGAAAATCTGATACTCACAGGACAGATTGAAGGCAAGAGGGACAGAAGAATAACGCATAACCTAATTAGTCGGCTTGAGTGAATGGATGGCAGAACAAGGTTTAGGGGAGATAACAAGAAGACAAAATTTATTAAGGACTACAAAGGAAAGGAAATTGTGGAGAGCCATGATCGCCAAGGTCCTGAAGGAACATGGCACATTCAAGAATGAGCTTGTGTAAATGGATGGCAGACCAATGTTTAGCAGAGATAACAAAAAGAAAACATTTATTAAGGACTACTTTGTATTTAATAAATCATCTCTTATTTGAAAATCATTGCAAAGAAAGAAACAGTTGAAATTTCTAAGGCACATAGTGAGGAAGGAGGGCTTGGAAATATGATACTCACAGGACAGATTGAGGGCAAGGACAGAAGAAAACACCACATAACCTACTTAGTAAATGGATAACGGAACAAGGGTAGGGAGAAATAACAAAAAGACAACATTTATGAAGATCTACAAAGGATAGGAAATTGTGAAGAGCCATAATCACCAACGTCTTGAAGGGACAAGTCTCAATGAAGAAGAAGAATGAGCTTGAGTAAATGGATAGCAGAACAAGGTTTAAGAGAGATAAAAAGATAAAATTTATGCAGGGAGACAGCCCATAGATGATGGATAAACAGGGAATTTATAAAGTCCATGTGAAATTTTAAATAGTTATAGTTTTTCTTTCTTCTTCTTCCTTAACTGATAAACAACAGAATTAAAGGGTAAAAAAGAAGAAGGTTTTTTTAAAATTTATTATTTATATTTTGTTCATTTTCAACATGTCCACTATCATTACATATACAAAGGGTAATACGATTCCGTAGTTTGAGAGAGAGAGAGAAAAAAAAACAAAAAAAAAAACAACATTTTCATCCGATTTCCAGTATTTAAAATTACACACAGACTTTTATAAACACCCGGTATTGATTTTGGGGAAGTGGGTCAACCAGTAATTTTTCAGCACATATCAGCCAAAATGCCAAGAATTATTTAATTTTTTTTTTTATCTCTATACAAATAAAATTATCAAAGACATCTAAGGAGGGGGAAGAAAAGGGTGAGGAAGAAGAGGAAGAGGAAGAGGAGGAGGAGGAAGAAGAGGAAGAGGAGGAAGAAGAGGAAGAAGAGGAAGAGGAGGAAGAAGAGGAAGAGGAGGAAGAAGAGGAAGAGGAGGAAGAAGAGGAAGAGGAGGAAGAGGAGGAAGAAGAAGAGGAAGAGGAGGAAGTGGAAGACGTGTAGGAGAGGAAGAGGGCACGAGGGGAGGAGGAGGAAGAAGAAGCGAGGGCACAAGGGGAAGAAGTGGGGGCACAAGAGGAGGAGGAGGGGGCACAAGAGGAGGAGGAGGAAGAGGGGGTACAAGAGGAGGAGGAAGAAGAGAGGGCACAAGAGGAGGAGGAAGAAGAGGGGGCACAAGAGGAGGAGGAAGAAGAGGGGGCACAAGAGGAGGAGGAAGAAGAGGGGGCACAAGAGGAGGAGGAGGTGGAAGAAGAAAGTTTTTCCAATAAAAAAAAATTTTTTTTTAAATGTAGCTAGTTCACATAAATAGAACAAACGATAGATGTTGCTAGCCGTAGTCTGATATAAAAGGCAATGCGTATCTTAAGTTAAGCTGCGTCGCATGATGGGGAAACAGAAAGACTAGCAGAGCAAAGCGAAGTGAAGTGAAGCCGAGAGTTAAAGCAGCTACAAATGGTAAATGGGTCCTCACAGAGATTCTAAGAGAAGAGACAGTTTGACTCTTTTGCCTGACGACTCGAAGAGATCTACTTTTCTAGCAGCTCTAACAGCAGCAGCAGCAGCGACGACAGCACGGGGGGGGGGAGTTGTGATGCAATGGAAGACAAAGGAAGCAACTGCTGCTTGCTAAGCAACAAGAGAGAGTGCAATGGTGGATGCACACACACACACAATATATATATATATATATATATATATATATATATATATATATATATATATATATATGTGTGTGTGTGTGTGTTTTTATGCATACAATAGCAGCTTTACCCCCTCACAATTCAACATTCCTGACAGCCAAAGCCATGACGTAGTGCATCCATGAACATGGTTTCTCTTTGCTGGAAGGGATTTGAATGAGATTTCCAGACATACCGACAGAGAGCAGCGAGAAATTTCCAAATGAGAAATATGCACTTTACAACCACAATGGAGAAGGAAAGAATGCAAAACTGAAAGTATTTCTTTGAGATTCTCACTCTCTGTCATACACACACAAGGCCTCATTGACATTAGGTTACCCTGCATTAGGCCACAGCTACACCATGAGGTTTCTTTTGCATGTTCTAGACCGATTGCCAACTGAGTCTAGAGTGACCAGTCCGCCTCACTATTTAACCCATAGATGGGGGAGAGATGAATACTTTCCCCATAGGTATTTGCATGAAAATGAATATCACTACAATATGGGAACCAGTAATAACAAGTGCCAGAGAAAAGAGATAACAACAACAACAAAAATTGCAATATGAGCTCTGGTAAAAAATGAAATTGAAGACATTACGTTTAAAATACTCAGCAATTCATACACAGATGTCCTCAAGGACACATGGCACAGTGGATAAAGGAGTTAGTTAGATCCAATGACAGGACCCAAAGAGTGTGAGTTCAAATACCCGGTTAAGGCAGTGGAGAACTTTGAGAGGGAAAATTAACATGAGATAACTGATATCCATTAAACATGGCATGTGGAACTAGAACAGTCAACCCAGTGAGCGAAATAAAGGGTTCAATTCAACCTTCCAACAACATGAAGAATGGCGGAGCGTTCAATGGCCAAAACGTAATAAATATGGCAACAAAGATGAGGACAATAGTCCGAATAATGTAAATAATGTACATAATCACTCATCTCAGAAATATAGAGAGATACTGAAAGGCCGAAACGTAATAAATATGGCGACAAAGATGAGGACAATAGTCCGAATAATGTAAATAGTGTACATAATACCTCATCTCAGAAATATAGACAGATACTGAATGGCCGAAACGTAATAAATATGGCGACAAAGATGAGGACAATAGTCCAAATAATGTAAATAGTGTACATAATACCTCATCTCAGAAATATAGACAGATACTGAATGGCCGAAACGTAATAAATATGGCGACAAAGATGAGGACAATAGTCCGAATAATGTAAATAGTGTACATAATACCTCATCTCAGAAATATAGACAGATACTGAATATGACAAAATGTACATACCAGTTATTTGCTACACTTATTTGCTACACTTGTTGTCACACCCAGGCACACTTTTATTTAAAGTTATATCTGTATGTGAAAAGAGTTCAATACTAGAGAAAGTATAAAAAAGAAACAACATTAACTTTGTTATCCTTCATTCTTACTAATGCTCTGAACATGAGGAGGCACCGTGAAGTAATGGATAGCAGCTCGGATTGAGGAATCGGAGAGCCGAGTTCTAATTCCAGTCGACTCCATCATATTTGCTTACGTGCTAATACTCTTGAGAAAGGTATGGATCCTCTTCTTCTCCTCGCCTCAAATAGCAGGACAGACTGGGTTCTATAGCCTTGGGCGGCAACTGGACTAAGAGAAAATGAATTCAAAACCTGATCCTCCAGGTTAGGGGTTGTGCAGTAGGCTAACAACTTTCTCACTTAAAAAAAAAAAAAAAAAAAATCTATCTATCCTTAAACCACCATGTAAATGCCTTGTTGTTTTATTCTTCTTTCTTAATAGTGTTTTTTTCCTCATTATCTTACACTCAGTAACCCCCTTGCATCTTAGTGGCTTTATTGCCTTGCTTGGGTAATCTTCATAAAGAAAGCCAAGGTTTCTTCCTGTTATTTTTTTCTTTTTTAAAATGTATGTCTTATTAAAGAATTTAAATAAAATAAAAATAAGATATTAAAGTCAAACAGTATACATGAGGCAACACCTTAAAAATGCCAAAGCACAAAGATAATGTTTATTAGAAAAACCCATACAAATCGAGGCAGAATTGACTGATAACGGAGAGCCTCGTTTGGTTAACACAAACAACAAAAATGTAACAAAATCGACTGAATAGTAGCTCAATTTAGAAAGCAACCTTCCGATCTCCAAGCTCAAAAACCACAACTCGCTAAATCTCGTATCGAAACGTGGAAGGAAGAAATAAGAATACATACTCCGCTGTTGTTGCTTTGCTACTGCTATTGGTTGACAGACTTTATAGCATCGGATTGTCATGTGGGTCATGTCAGCTCCAGACTGCAACTCATGCAATAACCCCCCCCCCCAGATACTGATACAACTACAAATGAAGCAAGCAGAGGAAGACACAATTAATGGTTCACTGGGTGTTCCTTGTCTGATTGAAGCCAGTAGGGGATCAAGCAGATGAAAGAAAAAAAAAACGAAGAGGCAAAGTAACCATGTTGAATAACGAAATGCCGCCTTTTTTTTTTTTTTTTTTTACCTCTTTCTTAAAACAAGACACGAGCTTTAAAATTAATTCTAACAAAAAAAATGCAGTAAGTTGAAATAGAAAGCAGTGACCGGTAAACTACAGAATATGTACGTGTGGATCCACCACATGCCTCTCTGGCCGTCTAAAGCCTATCCCTCCCCCCCTCAATGCCTCTCTGGCCGTCTAATGCCTATCCCTCCCACCCCCAGATGCCTCTCTGGCCGTCTAATGCCTATCCCTCCCACCCCCAGATGCCTCTCTGGCCGTCTAATGCCTATCCCTCCCACCCCCAGATGCCTCTCTGGCCGTCTAATGCCTATCCCTCCCACCCCCAGATGCCTCTCTGGCCGTCTAATGCCTATCCCTCCCACCCCCAGATGCCTCTCTGGCCGTCTAATGCCTATCCCTCCCACCCCCAGATGCCTCTCTGGCCGTCTAATGCCTATCCCTCCCACCCCCAGATGCCTCTCTGGCCGTCTAATGCCTATCCCTCCCACCCCCAGATGCCTCTCTGGCCGTCTAATGCCTATCCCTCCCACCCCCAGATGCCTCTCTGGCCGTCTAATGCCTATCCCTCCCACCCCCAGATGCCTCTCTGGCCGTCTAATGCCTATCCCTCCCACCCCCAGATGCCTCTCTGGCCGTCTAATGCCTATCCCTCCCACCCCCAGATGCCTCTCTGGCCGTCTAATGCCTATCCCTCCCACCCCCAGATGCCTCTCTGGCCGTCTAATGCCTATCCCTCCCACCCCCAGATGCCTCTCTGGCCGTCTAATGCCTATCCCTCCCACCCCCAGATGCCTCTCTGGCCGTCTAATGCCTATCCCTCCCACCCCCAGATGCCTCTCTGGCCGTCTAATGCCTATCCCTCCCACCCCCAGATGCCTCTCTGGCCGTCTAATGCCTATCCCTCCCACCCCCAGATGCCTCTCTGGCCGTCTAATGCCTATCCCTCCCCCCCCGATGCCTCACTGGGCGTCTAATGCCTATCCCTCCCCCCCTCAATGCCTCTCTGGCCATCTAATGCCTATCCCTCCCCCCCTCAATGCCTCTCTGGCCATCTAATGCCTATCCCTCCCACCCCCAGATGCCTCTCTGGCCATTTAATGCCTATCCCCCCCATGCCTCTCTGGCCGTCTAATACTTATCCCCCCCCCCAATGCCTCTCTAGCCATCTAACGCCTATCCACCCAATGATTCTCTATCCAAGTGACGCAGTGGTTCCCAAGCAGTGCAGCAGAAAAAGATAGCAGGTGAGGCAGAATGATTGAAAGACAATCAAAGATTCACATGCCAAAAATAAATATGATTTCAAAATTTCAAATAGTATAATGGATTACTTGTAATTGCAAGAATGAGTCCCAGTATAAATGGTTATAAATAATTATTGACCGATTTTATCATTGTGATATTTTTGTATTATATCAAGTATTAAGAATATAGTAACTAGGGTCTGCAAATTGGAGGAGAGAGTTATTAATGATAATGTTCTGACTTCAAATCCACGGTTATCTCTCTTGAACTCTTGTTTTTATTTACTTTTAAACGTATTTTTTTTTACACATAACATTTGGTGAGACACAAGCAAATTTTGATTCTGAAAATGCAGCCCAGAGAAAAAGGGTTTGATTTAATGATCTCTCTCTCTCTCTCTAGCCATATCCTATGCCTGCCTATCTTTCTCTCTACATCCAATGTCTGTGTCTCTCTCTCTCTCTCATATATTATATATATATATATATATATAGTGTGGATATAAACCAAATAATTAGATATTACCAAGGAGGCGAGGAGGAGGAGAGCGAGAGGGGGACACGAGGAGGAGGAGAGAGAGAGAGCGAGAGGGGGACACGAGGAGGAGGAGAGAGAGCGAGAGGGGGACACGAGGAGGAGGAGAGAGAGAGAGAGGAGGACACGAGGAGGAGGAGAGAGAGAGAGAGAGGAGGACACGAGGAGGAGGAGAGAGAGAGAGGAGGACACGAGGAGGAGGAGAGAGAGAGAGGAGGACACGAGGAGGAGGAGAGAGAGAGAGGAGGACACGAGGAGGAGGAGAGAGAGAGAGGAGGACACGAGGAGGAGGAGAGAGAGAGAGGAGGACACGAGGAGGAGGAGGAGGAGAGAGGAGGACACGAGGAGGAGAGAGGAGGACACGAGGAGGAGGAGGAGAGAGGAGGACACGAGGAGGAGGAGGAGAGAGAGAGAGAGAGGAGGACACGAGGAGGAGGACACGAGGAGGAAGGAGAGAGGAGGACACAAGTAGGAGGAGAGAGAGAGAGGCTTTCTTGGAGATGGATCCAGATGATTTAAGTGACAACAAAGGCATGACAAAACTGTATGCAAAGCTTGAGAAATTGTTTTAATACCAACGTTTCAGCCATTGTGCCATGCAGACTTCATCAGGTGCATGTTAATCCTGGCAACCCTCTGGGAATTTCAAACTGACACCCCCCGCATCAATTTTCTTTAATTCCACAGGAGTTGATTATTCTTGTTCCACTGCCCTTATATTGGGATATCTTACCTTAAACCTATTCAGTATTACTCAGTGATTGACCTCCCTCTTTCCACCAACTCCAAGTCCACACTGCCAAATTTATGGATCAGTTACTTTATCACTAAATTCATAGACCAATATTTCAATCCACTGGGAGCGAATTTAGTACCATAGTAATTGTAAGTTCAATCCCTTGGCTGGGTAGTGTGTACTTGGACTGTGGAAACAAGGTGGGCAACGATCTTACTTTATAGATTAAATAAAGGGTGCAGTTCAAAATTCTGTGTAGGTTACCCAGATCAACACACCTGATGGGTGCATAGACAGGGTGTCGAAAGACAAAATGATGAATTGACAAAATGTCGAACGACTACAGCATTGTATTGACAAAGTGCCGAATGGAAAAAGAGAGTCAAACTGAATAAATGAAAAAGGGCCAAAAATGCGCCTACTTTTTACTTGATATCCTGCCAGCAAATTATTTTTTTTTTTTTATTTTGAACTAATATTTAATTTACTTTAGACATCATAAACATCACTGAAAGGAACAAATGAAATTATGATGTTTAAAGCTTGAGGGAATAATTCTGAGATAGGCACCTATTTACATTTACATTTTCATATATATATATATATGAAAAGATTCAGTTCAATTTGGTAAAAAAAAAAACAATTGACTACCCCCCCACCACCACCCCACCAATCAGGGTGCTCACCAGTGATTATGGCAGATCTATCCCTTTTAAGGTTATTTATTAAATGATGCCAAAGCTAAGCAATAAAAGTTTAGAATACCTTAATTGATTATTTAAACAGAGTTTTTAAAATAATGACGATATATTCGTTTTTACTTTGTTCAACATTTTGTCCTTTTGAAACTTTGGCACTCGACTATTACCCAAAACTCGACTCATGATCTTAAAAAAAACCTCATCAGATTGAGACTTTCATTTGGACGTCATGCAAGGCGCAAAATCCGTTCCAAAATATCTTGATTATTTGAATGGAATTTTTAAGATCATAATATGTTTGTTTTTACTTTGTTCAACATTTTGTCGTTTTGAAACTTTGTCTTTCCGACATTATGTTCATTTGTCATTTAGTCAGTTCTGACTCCTTCCATTCAACACTATCGCTCAACACTGAGTTCCTACCCACCTGATGAAGGCTAGAGAGCATAACGGCCGAAATGTTGTGATAACAAAATAAGCTCTGGAAAATGACAGCATTGTTAACCGATTCTTACAGAAATCAGTTTTTTTTTTTTTGCAAAAAATCAATTACTCTGTCTTAATTCCAAAGTGATTCTTTGATATCAGGCAATGGAATCTTAACTAAATTGAAAGAGATCTTTTTAAAAAGTGTTAAAATCTTGTAATGAAAGAAAAGAAAAAGAAAGTATTCATGATTATAAATGTTGAGAAAAAAGAGGAAAGAGAAAAAGAGAGAAAAAAGAGAAAAAGAGAGAAAAAAGAGAGAAAAGAGAGAAAAAAGAGAGAGAAAGAGAAAAAGAGAGAAAGAGAAAAAGAGAGAAAGAGAAAAAGAGAGAAAAAAGAGAAAAAGAGAAAAAAGAAAAAGAGAGAAAAAAGAGAAAAAGAGAGAAAAAAGAGAAAGAGAAAAAAGAGAAAAAGAGAGAAAAAAGAGAAAAAGAGAGAAAAAAGAGAAAAAGAGAGAAAAAAGAGAAAAAGAGAGAAAAAAGAAAAAGAAAAAAAGAGAAAAAAGAGAAAAAAGAGAAAAAAGAGAAAAAAGAGAAAAAAGAGAAAAAAGAGAGAGAAAGAGAAAAAAGAGAGAAAAAGAGAAAAAAGAGAGAAAAAAGAGAGAAAAAAGAGGAAAGAGAAAAAAGAGGAAAGAGAAAAAAGAGGAAAGAGAAAAAAGAGGAAAGAGAAAAAAGAGGAAAGAGAAAAAAGAGGAAAGAGAAAAAAGAGGAAAGAGAAAAAAGAGGAAAGAGAAAAAAGAGGAAAGAGAAAAAAGAGGAAAGAGAAAAAAGAGGAAAGAGAAAAAAGAGGAAAGAGAAAAAAGAGGAAAGAGAAAAAAGAGGAAAGAGAAAAAAGAGGAAAGAGAAAAAAGAGGAAAGAGAAAAAAGAGGAAAGAGAAAAAAGAGGAAAGAGAAAAAAGAGGAAAGAGAAAAAAGAGGAAAGAGAAAAAAGAGGAAAGAGAAAAAAGAGGAAAGAGAAAAAGAGAGAAAAAAGAGGAAAGAGAAAAAAAGAGAAAAGAGAAAAAAAGAAAAAGACAAGGAAAAAGACAAATCAAATTTAAAACCTGGTTTTTGTCTTACCCAGACAAACAGTTCAAACTTAGCATTTTGCCCCCAACCGTCTGTAAAAATTAAAAGAATCCATTGACTTTTTATTGAATCAGATTAATTGCCATGATTAATGAATTAAATTAATAAATTAAATTACTGATTGATAAAGTTAAAAATAAACCAATCAATATCTCTTGAATCAGATGATAGCAACTTTATTATAAAAAAAAAAAATTTAATCCAACATGTTCATGGGTCATACAACATTAACTATCATTCCTATTACAAACAGAACTTCCTTTCAATTAGAAAAAAAAAAAAAAGAAAAAAAAAAAATATATTGCTAACTTTTTTTATATACTAATGTTCCCCCAATAGAAGGCCCAAGAGTAACTCAAGGTAGAGGATTACTGTGTGATGTTGCATGAGTATAAAAAAAGTCAAGTGCAGTTTGTGTGGTTATGTAGGAAAGATAAAGGTTCACCACAGACGTGAAGAGTTCAAGATTGTAGTGATTGGGGAAAACATCCAGCCAGGAGGTTGTACCAGGAGGCAGCAGTTATTGTGAAGAAGCTGTCCACATGGAACTAACTTATTAATGGAATATGAAACGAATGAAGATGGTGGGTCCCAGTTGGAAAGAATTCTTAGATTGTTTAATGGCACATCAACTCCTTATGGGTCATTTTATGCCGAAATTTCATTTTCTTAGAAGCTTCGGTAGTTTGTTTTGTTTTCTCAAAAATATATAGTCGGTATTCTTTTACTAGAAAAATGTATTGCTCATTATTTGTTTTTATTATTATTTTTTTTAACTATGAAAATGTATTTTTATACTTTCACATTGTTTTCACCCCAGTTTGGGGGGGTTCACTATTTGCCCATAACAGATGCTATCAACCCAGGTCAAGGTGGACCTGGGAACACCAGCAATTAAGGGGTGGATTCACACTCTTCAAAACCTCCAGACCAGAGCCCTTGCTGTCAGACATAGCTTATCATGATACCCAGGACAACCCAGTTGTAAAGGTTGGTGGGGGGCGGGGCTTAGAACCAGGGCATGTAGCTTGTCACAGCACTTGCCATGGAAATAATACTAGAGTATCAAGAGGCTTCTAACATTCTCTCTGTAGGTTGGAAAACAATTGATCACCTCCATTTGTGACGCTTTTGGACTATCAAGACACGAAGGTGAGGACTAGAATGTCCAGCCCAGATATGGCAGCAGTGCTCCATTTTGGGCTTCATCCGGTTCGTGTAAAATGGACTAGTGCAGGAGGAGACAGCCTGCAAAATAACTAATAACATTTTTATGCATAGTAGGCCACAAAGTTTCAGTTTTATTTAGTCCAGTTCATGAGGAGTGATGTTTCTTTCATCATAAATCATCATATCTAAAATCATCATAAATCATCATATCTAAAATCATCATATCTAAAATCATCATAAATCATCATATCTAAAATCATCATAAATCATCATATCTTAAATCATCATAAATCATCATATCTTAAATCATCATAAATCATCATATCTAAAATCATCATAAATCATCATATCTAAAATCATCATAAATCATCATATCTAAAATCATCATAAATCATCATATCTAAAATCATCATAAATCATCATATCATAAATCATCATAAATCATCATATCATAAATCATCATATCTTAAATCATCATATCTTAAATCATCATATCTTATCTAAATCATCACCATTATAATCATTATCTTAATCATCATTACTACCACCAATCCCCCTCCTACCCGTCTTATGCAAAATCAACCACTGCATGTTCAAAAATCTCTTACATTGACCCCCACCATCTGCCCCTGTCCAAAAGGGTAGTCTAGTGTCTTGTAAAAGACAGTGATTATCAATTGTAAAATTCACACATTACTGATTTGATTATTTTTGTTTTTTTGTTTTTATGGTTTATCAACCCTTTGTGAGTTATTTAAAGCCAAAACCTTTTGGCAAATGTTTCCTTATAAGGAAACGGATAATATCACCATTATCAACAGTAGTAAATATTTTGCACAACTTTATAATCTTACTGAACAAAATTTTACCTTTTAAAATCTTAAATAGGTTATAGAAATCAATCATATAACAAATATTTGAAAAAATACGACAGAATCTGGCCCCCTCATACAACTGCAAAGTATTGCTCTACCAAATATCACCAATCAACTCATTATGTAAAGGCAGTTCAACTTTGGGTAAATGTTAGTAAATTTATCTCATAAGATCAATTATGACTAGTAAGTTTTTGCCACATACTTGCAGCCGTGTACCAAACTTAGTAAATTGATACACAATTATATAGACACAAACAGGGTGCAGCAGAAATTCCTCCTACATAAGGGTAAACATTGGTGGTCATGAGGTCTTATCATACCATTATGTGGAAGGTATTTCTGTTTCACCCTATATATAAAAAAAATTAATTTGCACTTTAAGGCACTCCAAATGCTTGAAGGCTGGCATAATTGAGACCAAATCCCTTTTATTGATTAAAACAGAGAGACTGGAAGAAAATGTCTTCCACCCACCACCCCAATGAAACAGTTCCCTACTCCACACCAACTGTGGTGACTAACAGCTGTAGAATGCAAAGAGATAGAAGACAATTCCTTTCTCTACAGAATGAACAATTCTAAAAGACATGGAATCTCTAGGAATGTCACTTCCAGCTGATTCAATCGCCTGCCACCAACATTCAGGTCTGATAACACTAACGGCAGAGGCTGGAATAAAATTCAACATGTTATTGAGTGAGGGAGATGCCTTGGGGTCAGTAGATATCATACAAATGGTTTTCTTGAAAAAGTTAAAAAAAAAAAAATAAAAAAAAGAAGAAAAGAAAAAGTGACTCCTTGAAAAGAAAATGAATTTCCTTTGCCATTCAAAATGAATTTTCACAAAAATGAAATATAAGAGAAATATTTTAATGAAATGATAGCTTGCCAAATATAAAAATCTCATTAATATTAACAATGAAGTCATAGAATACAAAATAATTAATACAGACCAATTTTGCTGCTAAAATACTGTTAATATCACCAGTTTTTTTTTTCTAAGAAGCTTTTTCTGTAGAGGGATCGATTTATTCATTTCAGGTTTTAGGGAACCCTGTTTCTTTCGGGTCCCCCCCCCTCTCTTTTTACTATAGATTTCAGTTTTTGCTTCAATCTAATCTTTAGTGAGAAAGTTACAATATATAAATGTTATTAAAACAAGAAAATAAAAATGAAATAAAAAATATTAGTCGCTGGACTAGCCACTGATTGGATAATTTGTTTGATGGGAGTGTTATATAGCAATAAAGTGTCATTGCCAACACTTGGGTTTGAACACAGATCACCAGAGAGCAAACATGGGTGATCCCATTTTGAATAAGTAGATCTCGTGATGGCAAAGTAAATGTATATATAGGAATTAGCATGGCCTCTAATAGATCACCATTTCTAGTCTATCCTCTATTACTATTCAGATCACTATTTCTATTCTATCCTCTATTACTATACGGATCACCATTTCTAGTCTATCCTCTATTCATTCTACTCTATCCTATGTTACTATATGGATCACGATTCTCTATACTATTTCTCTTTTCAGATCACAATGTCGATTACTATTCGAGTGAGTATTATTGAGCAAGTAGTATTAGTGCAAGTGTTATTCGAAGGCGCCTGAACCCAGTAGTGTTTAATGGCGTTACTATAGTTGTATCTGCGATTACAAAGTCTCTACTACAACAAGCATTACAAAAGTGACGAGTATTTGTTGACATTACAAAAGTGGCGACGAGTTCGTTGATGTCACAAAATGGGGTTTCATACCTAAAAGTTCAGCTCTGAAACTAAAGTGGCAAAAACATACGGAAAAGTCATCTAGAGACAAAAAGCAACATTATCATTTGATCACTTTATTGAAATAATTAAATAAAATTTTTGAAGTCTAATCCATAAAACTTGGCATTTTGAAATGACAAACTATCCCCCTCAACCATGTCAGTCACCATGTGTGATCGGAAAAAGGAAAGATAAGACAAAATTTGTACACCAACCAACCTTTTTTTTTTTACTTTGTGAAAAAAACAAAAAAAAACACACACACACACACACACACAATATTGTAAACTGTAGCAAGACTTAAGGTGGATGTACTAATAGTTTACCGATTTGATCCTTTGATGTCTGTTGGATAAGCAAGTTAGGAAAGGTAAGAAATTAAAAATGGCAGATGACAAATCTGTTAAAAAAGAAAAAATTTCCATTTTAAAATTGTGATTTGAAGTAGGACATCCTGCTTTTCAGTTTTCACGGAAAATAAACTTCTCAATGTCCGGAATTTAGAAAATAAATTCAAGAGCCGATTGTCAGGGGGATTATTACAATATAAAAGCATTTACCAATTTGAAACTCATATTTCATTGATAAAATGGTTAGCATAAATTTCCATCAATAATGAAAATTTGAAGCCATATTTATGAAAAGAATTTAGTATATATTATTGAAAAGCTAAACGGTCAAATTCATAATTCATTTTGTGCGTTTCTTGGTTGGTGGCATATCAACATCTATGGCTGAATATTTGGTACACAATCTTTTTCTTTCTGGAGATGATAGCTTTAGTGATGCAAGTCTTACTAATTATAATTAACCCAGAGCTGGGGGAAGAAGAGGTGGATCCATGCCTGTCCCAAGGGTATTTGTAGATAAGTGAATATAACCAACCAAATTACAATTGAAACTCTGCTCTCCAAGTAAAAATTCAGAGCCATTATTCATTTCACTATCCACACATCCAAGCTTGCAGCAGTTAGTATTCCCAAACAGTCACCCATCTAGGTACTGACCAGCCTCAACATTGCTTAACTTTGGTGATCATATGAGAACCGGTGTTTCAATGTGATATTACAGTAAGAAGCCCTTTATACCACACCACTCATACAGCCAAACTTACAGTGCATGGTATTCCCCAGCTGGAACCCATCTAGGCACTGACCAGGCCTGACGTTGCTTAACTTCAGTGATCATACCTAAACTGATGTATCAACACTATCTGGTCATGCGCCATTATAATAATGTTTCATGTGACGGAAATGTCAAGTTAAAACGGAGTCCGTGAATTCTTAAGAAATTGCTTTGTTTACATTTTAGATATAGGCAGAAAAATAATCTGACTTAAGAGAACATAAAACCTGGTTTGGTTTGGTTTACGGCATATCAACACCTCAATGGGTTATTTAATACTGACCAGATTTTTATTGCTGCTAATATTTTTGTTCAAAAATGTATTTCTGGTAATAATTTTTTACCTCAAAAATTCATTGCTGGAAATAACTTTTTTACAAAAACGTATTGCTGGTAATAAAACCTATTTTTACACTTTCATAGTGTTTTGACCCCAGTTTGGGGTTAACTATTTTCCCACAGCTGGGACCCTAACAGTTTCTACCCACCCTCCCAGGTCAGGGTAGACCTGGGAACACCAGCAATTAAGAGGTGGTTCCATGCTCCTCAAAAACTCTTGATCAGAGGCCTTGCTGTCAGATGTAGTTTATTGTCTTACCCAAAACCTGGCTTATTGCCACGGTTTTCATGGTGGGGAGGTAAAGCATGTCAGATCAAGCAGCAGTGGACACAGGTTCAATCCTAACCAGAAAACATTTTCATTACTAAGATATCTCTAATGCACAGATCTTATATTTTTTAAAAATTTTAAATACATACCCTGTTTGGATTTATTAAATAATATCTATAACATTATTTATAGAAGGTCATGTGTGTTCTGTACAATATGCCATAGACAAAATAAAGAAATTGCAAGTCCAAACTAGAAGATCCAAGAGTTGAAAGAAATGTCAAAATGATGAATTGCCGGTCCAGTGACAAAAATCGCAATACACATAAACGGTCAGAAATCCAAAACACAGGGCAACATTCACTTGCAAGCCAACGGACAACGTAGAAGAATAAATTACTTCACAATTCAAGAACACAAATTGCTTTCATCGATGGAACAATTTTTTTTATTGACCAACAGTTGGAGAGGACAAACAATATTAGCATATCCAAGATGCATTTATGGCAACAGTTGCGACAGACTCATTACTGGGTTATTTCCCTTATTTTGTCTTCAGTGCATCATACAGAACATGTGTGCCTTTTTTCTTTTTTTTTTTTTCATGGTAAGTGACTTTCTCTTTCGCCACAACCTTACTATAAAAAGAAAAAAAAACATGATACTTGTCCTCTGTAATAACAGGTATTACATTTGTATACAAATTTCATAGAATGAACATTAAATATTATAGGACAGTTGGGAAAAGTAACTGAATAGTATCAAAGTGGGTCATTATCTTGTCAGCTGGTAGAAGAAAAAAAAATGACAACTTAAGAGGGTTATCATAAACTGCTTTACACAAACAGTTATTGTTTATCTTGTGATTATTGTTATATTTAGGCCATTGTACCCTCTGACCTTTATTCACTCTACAAGGATTGATTCTAAATTCTGCTGTTTCAGCTGTTAGAAAGAGCATCTTCATTTTCATCGTCTGGCCATGAGCTCGTTTATCTTTACAGGATTTTTGATCTGAACCCTTTATTCAACGGAATAACAATAAATAAATTTTCATATATCAATTGGTTTGGTTTTCATTTGTTTTATGGCCTATCAACCTCAATGGGTCATTTAATGCCGACAATGTTTTTTTTTTCCTGGTAATATTTTTGTTTTGTCAAAAATTCATTTCTGTTAATATTTTTGTTTTGTCAAAAATTCATTTCTGTTAATATTTTTGTTTTGTCAAAAATTCATTTCTGTTAATATTTTTGTTTTGTCAAAAATTCATTTCTGTTAATATTTTTGTTTTGTCAAAAATTCATTTCTGTTAATATTTTTGTTTTGTCAAAAATTCATTTCTGTTAATATTTTTGTTTTGTCAAAAATGTATAGCTGGTAATATTATTTTTTCACGAACATATAGCTGGTAATATTATTTTTTCACGAACATATAGCTGGTAATATTATTTTTTCACGAACATATAGCTGGTAATATTATTTTTTCACGAACATATAGCTGGTAATATTATTTTTTCACGAACATATAGCTGGTAATATTATTTTTTCACGAACATATAGCTGGTAATATTATTTTTTCACGAACATATAGCTGGTAATATTATTTTTTCACGAACATATAGCTGGTAATATTATTTTTTCACGAACATATAGCTGGTAATATTATTTTTTCACGAACATATAGCTGGTAATATTATTTTTTTCAAAAACGTATTGCTGGTAATATTTTTTTTTTTTGAAAAACACAGCTGATAATATTATTTAAAAATGTATTATCAGAGGCCTTGCTGTTGGACGTAGTTTATCGTCTTACCCAGGACGCTCATATATCAAGAACAATTTTGTAGGCAAGATGTATGACAAAGTCAAATAAGTTTTCATGACACATTTCACCCTTAGAGATTTCATTGGACTAGGTTTGTTTATGTTCATGCAAACATTGAATTTCATTTTTCTCTCCATGCTAGAAGAAATCTCATCAGTTAAAACCTATTTGCGTGTTTGTTTAGTGGCATATCAACACTTTATGGGTCATTTAATACCTAACTTTTCTTGGGAGCATTAGTAATTTCTTTTACAAAAATGTATTGCTGAAAAGATGAACTGCTGGTATTTTTACTATAAATTCTTTTATAGTTACATAGTGTTTTCATCCCAGTTTTAGGGTTAACTAGTTGCCCATAGCCGGGACCCTAACAGGTGCTACCACCTTGGGTAAAGGTAGACCAGGGAACAGCAGCAATTAAGAGATAGTTCAATACTCCTCAAAATTTCCTGACCAGTGGCCTTGTTGCAGGATATAGTTTATCGTCATGCCCAGGACCGAATACCTACTTGTGATGCTGTAGTCATATTAGTTGTCAGCTGTTATCTTGTTAAATAAAACATCTGTAGGATGTTACAGAAATTGTTTTGATAGCTGTCTTGACAAAGGTCAGCTAAGTGAAGCAGACCTCACAAGAACCATATTAGATATCCAGACAAAGATGGTCAGCTGAGTGCAGAAGACTTGATGAATGACTTTCTTTTAGACAAAAGCTAACAGGACAAAGGCAGCTGGTTATATATAAGATGGTGGCCCCTCACCTTGCTAATACCAGAAGATTACAACAGAATAAAATTTGATGACTGCTACAGTTTTCTCTCAGTTTTATTTCAGTTTTATTTCATGGGGAACAATCTAGTCAAAGAGTTATTTTCCATGTAATAAGCCACAAGCGTTCAACCAGAAGTGGCACTCCGAGAACGAATCTGGTGTCTGGTCTGAACTGCAACGATATATTTTTTTTCTTAATTCAACATAAGTCTTCCTTATATGATAATCAACCTGAGTATGACGATAAACTACCTCTGCGTCCAGGGTAAGACGATAAACTATGTCCAAAAGCAAGGCCTCTGATCAGGAGGTTTTGAGAAGCATTGCTGGTGTTCCCAGGTCCACCCTGGCCCAGGGTGGTAGCACATGTTAGGGTCCCAGCTATGGGCAAATAGTTAACTCCCAAACTGAAGTAAAAAGCCTTATGAAAGTGTAAAAATAGGTTTTAATACCAGAAATACTTTGTAAAAAATTATTACCAGAAATAATTTTTTCAAGGAAAAAAATCTATTACCACCAATATTTTTTTGAAAAAAAATATTACCAGAAATAGATTTTTGACAAAACAAAATATTACCAGGAAAAAAAAAGTTGTCGGCATTAAATAACCCATTGGGGTTGATACGCTGTAAAACAAGTAAGTAATTTAAAAAAACCTTTTATAAAAATAAAACTATCCGAGATTGTAAATTTCATAAGAAAAAAGTTGGATTGTACTCAAAAATATGAGTAATTGAAAATAGACACACACACACACACACACATACATACATGCACACACACACATATACATACATACATGCACACACACACACATATACATACATGCACATACATGCACACACACACACACACACATACATACATGCACACACACACACATGCACACACACACACACACATATACATACATGCACACACACACACACATACATACATGCACACACACACACACATACATGCACACACACACATACATACATGCACACACACACACACACACACACACACACACATACATACATACATACATACATACATACATACATACATACATACATACACACAATTATACTTTTTTTATTTTAAAAAAAAAAAAAAAAAAAAAAAACAAACTGTCGCTATGAATCTATTTCAAAATTTTGTTGGCATTAAATGACCCATTGAGACTGAAATTGATATGCCATAAAACAAAGCAACCAACCTTATGATAATAAATGCTGGAAAATCTCACAGATGGCAAAGACACTTGAAGCAACAGAAATGTGGTTCTACAAGAGGATGTTGATGTTCTTGTAGAATTAATTAAAAATATTAATCCTTGATAGTTACTTTTAAAAATGTAAATTTCATTCAATGCGACACTAATGCCTTCCCAAAGTTAAGCAAAGTATTAAGAAAGAGAAAAATTTTCTTATAAACTAAACAAAAGAGTAATAAAGTACCAAATAATATGCCGTCTTAAATGGCAGTAAACATTGGATAATCTCACAGATGTTTTTTTATGATCTATCAACCCTTTATGGGTTTTGGCTCCCTGTGCTGAGCCAGGAAATTTTTCTCCCCGGAATCGATCCTCCAAATCTATAAATCGACCATTCGCCCTTGCATGGAGTATTGCTGCCATATATGGTCTGGAGCCCCTGCTGTTTGCCTCAGGGTTCTTCATAAGATCCAGAGAGGGATATGCAATGTAATTGGCCCTGATTTGTCATCTCGTCTGCAGTCGCTCTCTCACAGATACGACGTTGCCTCATTCTGTCTTTTTTACAAATACTTTCACAGTAGTTGCTCCGAGGAGCTGCTTTCGCTGCCTACGAGGCTGGCATCCCATTCCCACCCCTTCACCGTTGAAACTGTTAGATGTAGATGTCTCTTCTACTCCAATAGCTTCATGTCTCGCACATCTCGCCTGTGGAACTCCCTTCCTTATTCCTGTTTCCCTGACAAATACAATCTCCAACTATTCAAGTGTAACGTCAATCGACATCTCCAGTTGCCTTGATCTATCCACTTCCCTTCTCCACATCCTTTCAACTTTCATTCCTATCTGCTCTCTCTCCAAATCTTCTGTAACCCCCTTGCCTTGATCGATCCACTATCTTTCTCCACATCCTCTCCTTTACCACTCCTATCTGCTCTTCCTCCAAACCTTCTGCAACCCCTTGCATGCCAGTGGCTTCCAGCCTTGCTTGGGGTGATAAGCTTTAAAAAAAATTTAAAACCAAAATAATTATTCAAGTGTAATCTTTGAGGGGAGTAAATATTGCATTAACGATTTTATTTGTTTCAGAATAATCGTGATTTCATTCATAGCTCACTTGCTGTGACCATTCCGGTATCCCACAACTCATTCATAACCATCATATCAGTATCCCTCTACTTTGAGTGACTCTCTAGCCTTATATTACATGGCCTTTTTTTTTTTTTTATAAAGACACAAACAAAGTATAATTGAAATATGAGGTGAGGAAAATGAAAACAGTCACAACATATGGCTACCTCAGAAATGCTGCAAAAAGGAAAAAAAAAGAAAAAAAGAGCAAATGTTATTAACGAGTTTGTATCAGATCTCATCCATTATTCAGAATCCAAACAGAAAGCGCATACACCACAGGAGGCAATGAATATTTCCCAACATTGAAATGAGAGTCAATTGCCATGGCTTGAAGAATATTTATTAGTGATAGATGCAGATCCCAAGACGAGAGATTTTATCAATACAGGAATATTTTATCAACAGTTTCAAAATAAGGCAATAAAAACAGACAGAATTAAAATTGGATAACTATGATAACTAGCAATACAAAATTAGGAGCCAAAAAGAGGAAAGGAAAGAGGGAGAGGAAAGGAAAGAGGGAGAGAAAAGGAAAAATCCTGTAGAATGAGGTTATCGGTTATCCCTCCTCACTCATCAGAACATACACATATTCCATGGGTAGGACCCCTCAACTTCTAGAGAAGAGAATTGCTCAACATGTCCTGCATGTATTCGAAAGAGTCAACTGGATAATTTGTGTAAACATCAATACATCCGGGTCTGCAATTGCAAAACAGAGAAAATGGGAAATACACCTTGTCCTTTTAAGGTTCTCAGTTTTGCATAGATCATATTCTCATTTTAAAAGTCCTTAGAACTGGCATCTTTCTTAGTATTTTAATCATTATTGGATGGGTGTGCCTCTGATTTAAAGTTCATCCAGCCATTGGAACAATTCCTAGTGCTCCAATAACAACTGGCAAAACTGTCAGTTTTGTTGTGTAGTTTTCTCAGTTCTTTGACAATGTCATGTTTGTCTATCTCTCCACTTCTTTCATATATATATATTCTGTGATCTGACAGAGCAGGAAGACCAACTAACCAGCATTTATTTTTTTTTATTCCTACTTGATCCAGCCTTCTGGCCCAGATCGTGAGATCAGTTTGAATTTCAAACGTCAAGAGGTTAGGGTTAGGGTTAGTAGCTATGGCTACTTTTCTTATATTTTTTATTAATGAAGCAAACAAAAGGAACAAAAACAGTTGAAAATTCTTTATATATGCTGTTGAAGACACATTACTTGGGAAATTCAGCAGCTGCAAGAAAGAGTTGAGAAATGAGAAAAATATTTTGTTTACTTCCCCCCACACACACACACCACAAAATAGGATTTTCAGATGGCGTAATGGATAGAGGCTCAGAATGTGAAATTGGAGAGCAGAGTTCAAATGCTAGTTTGGGTCTGTTACATCCACTTAAGAGCAAATACTCTTGGAAAAGGTATGAATACATATTCTTCCTATAAGCTATGGGTTACATGTGAGTTATTCTAGAAATATTGTTATTCTCAAAAGATTGTAATGCATTACTCTGTTGAGGAGAAAGAGAGGAGAGAAGAGGAGAGAGAGAGGAGAGAAGAGGGGAGAGAGAGAGAGGGGAGAGAGAGAGAGGGGAGAGAGAGGGGAGAGAGAGAAGAGGAGAGAGAGAAGAGGAGAGAGAGAGGAGGAGAGAGAGAGGAGGAGAGAGAGAGAGAGAAGAGGAGAGAGAGAGAGAGAAGAGGAGAGAGAGAGGAGGAGAGAGAGAGGGGAGAGAGGGAGAGAGAGAGAGGAGAGAGAGAGAAGAGGAGAGAGAGAGAGGAGAGAGAGAGAGGAGAGAGAGAGAGAGAAGAGGAGAGAGAGAGAGGAGAGAGAGAGAAGAGGAGAGAGAGAGGAGAGAGAGAAGAGGAGAGAGAGAAGAGGAGAGAGAGAGAGAAGAGGAGAGAGAGAGAGAAGAGGAGAGAGAGAGAGAAGAGGAGAGAGAGAGAGAAGAGGAGAGAGAGAGAGAAGAGGAGAGAGGAGATATAAACCCCTTTTTGGGTTATTCAAACTAAGAAACAAAAATAAAAGATCACCCTTTTTACAAAAAAAAGGGGGGAGTGATACCTACTCAAGCGTGGTTATTCACTAAAATAATGTTTGGAGTAATGATTATGTATTTTACTCCCACTCATCTAGAATAGAGCACAACACACTGCTTTTATGAAAGGACATTTTTACAATTGTGTGTGGATTAAAAGAAAAATCAATATCTTGCAGTACAATATGCTGATTGAACTGGGGTAAGAATTTCTAATGCCTCCCCATGAGTACAATGACGGGTTGCGCTGCCTGCAAGGCAAATCTCCAAGTAAGAGTCTTGCCTGAAGATGAGCCATGACTGATCCTAAAATAAAAAAAAATAAACCTTATTTCGTCCCTGCTCCCTGTTTTAAATCCATTTTAGAAACTAAGATACTCTGTGTATTCTCAGACTGAATTAGAAAGAGAAACTAAAATAGAACATTTCAGAAACTGTTTTTTTGGGGGGGTGGGGGGTGGGAGGGATTGATACCTTTTTGTCTACCAGCCTGTGTCTTTGAGATACTTATTGAATTTTTTTATTATTTTTTATTTATTTTTTTTTAAATGTGCCCTCTGGTACAGTTAACATCTGCACCCACTTCTATTGGAAGAAGCCACCATGTTCTGGCATGCAGGCAGGGAATATAGGTGTGAACCATACCAGAGAGTACATTTTCTTAAGTCTGTTGAATAGACAGGCTGACAGACATTGTTCACACCATGCAGAAAATAGAAAAAAAAAAAAAAATTTTTTTTTTTTAAATTATTTCAGCCCCAGGTAAAGCCACTAAGATGCAAAGGGAGGAGGTTACTGAATATTAGAGAATGTGAAAAAAGCTACTGTTTAGAAGAGAGGACAATAAAAGAACAGATATTAAGACAGAAGGTAATAATTGACATTATATATATATATATATATATATATATATATACATACATACATACATACATACATACACGCGGGTTATTCAATAAATAAGGTGAATTTTTCGGTATAAGGACTTCTAATACAGATAGAAGCTTACTCTTTTTTATTTTTTTTGTTTCACTTCTTTTTCACATGGATTTAATTTCTTTTGCAGATTAAAAAAAACTTTGAGGGTTCTGGCGATTAACAAAGATGGCCGACCAAGAATCATGCTCCAGGATTGAACAGCGGTCAGTTATGAAGTTTTTGGTTGCTGAAGGGTGCAAACCAGTTGAAATTCATAGGAGAATGTCAACTGTGTATGGTGCCACATGTTTCAGCCAAAAATATGTCTACAAGTGGGCTAAATTGTTTAAAGAAGGACGGAGCAGTGTTGAGGATGAAGACAGGCCTGGGAGGCCTACAGAAGTGAGGTCTCCCGAGGTGATCGAATCAGTCAATGACCTCATTCAGTCTGACAGAAGGGTGACAGTGGATGACATTGCAAGGACTTTGAGCTTATCTGTTGGGACAGCACACAAGGTCAGCTGCTGGTGGGTGCCAAAGATGCTTACTGCAGAGCACAAACAGCACATCAGCCCAAACTGTGCAGACCATCAACGAGCTGGGCTGGGAACTGCTCCCTCATCCCCGTTACAGCCCAGACCTTGCCCCTTCAGACTTTCACCTGTTTGGTCCCTTGAAAGCGTTCACGAGAAGCACGAAGTTTAAAAGTGACGATGAAGTCAAAAATGTTGTGAGCGACTGGCCGATTTTTACACTGAGGGAATACAGAAGCTTCTGCACAGATGGGAAAAGTGTGTGACAGTGCTCGGAGACTACATTGAAAAAAAAATTTTTTAAAAAGTAAGCTGCTATCTGTATTATAAGTCCTTATACTGAAAAATTCAGCTTATTTATTGAATGACGTTCGTATATCTCATCATGGTTTGCCTTCAAAAAACAAAGATCAAGAAGGAGTCTGTGCATATCATTTGCAGGCAAGTTTGTGACAGGTAAGTCCAATGTGGGACCGAATTTGTTGGTGGACTACGAATTTCTTCCTCAGGCCTGTGCAGTGCAATTTTTAGGTGAAGTGCAGCATGCGCTGAACTGGCCCCACTCTCTACAGCTGGGATGAAGTCCCCAGGTCATAGATCTTACAGAGTGTCCGTCTCTCTACACTTTTGACAGGTCTTTTATTTAATCCTGCATGCTGACTAGACCCTCCCCCCTTACAGACAAACTCGGGGGGGGGGGTACTGTTTTAGTTGCCAATAATCTGGCTATGAAACTGGTAGGATTACAAAGCACCAGTAGCACTAGGAGCAACCTGACACATAAGCAACCAAACATCTAGAAACACTGATGAGCAGTGATATAGCGAAACAGTCTATCTGTGGATGACTATATATATATATATATATATATATATATATATATATATATAGTCAAAAAAAAGTCCGTATATCATAATGATAAAAGGTCCGACACTTAATAAAAACAAAGTTTCAACATTAAAATGTTTATATTATTATTAAGAGGAAAGTATTTTTTAAATATTAAAATTTTTTTCCTCCTTTCTAACACATTCTAAATATGGGTCAAAAATCGTTTTTTTTTTTTTTAACTTTGTAAGACTTGTGGTCATCGCTATTTTTTAGTGTAGCAGTTTCAGAGGAAACCCATTAATTTGGAAATTCTTGCAAAAATCAAATAATTGTTCAATTTAAATGAAACTTTCAGGACTTATTCAAAAATGAATGAATTTATTTTTGAAATTTTTATTTTTAGAAAATCTTGGTAAAAATCTTTTTTTTTTGTTTTTTACATCTGCTACCACATAAATTAATTTTATGAAATTTTCTAGAATTTCAAAGAGTTCACAAATTGCTTTATATTACTTATAAGCAGGACTCCTTGGAGAAATTAAATAATAAATTTTTTTTTTCACAACTACTGCCAACTTTTTAAAAATCTGCTCCAAATCGTAAAATAAAAACTGCAATAAACTATCTAATTATCAAATTAAATAGGCTTTTATAATATACATTAAGGACATTATTATCTTAAGATTTTAAGTAAAGACTATATTTACTAAGTGAAACTTAAAAGCTTAATACAAATAATGCTACCAAAACTTTTTACCATAATTAAAAATATTTTTTTTTTGTGCGTTAAAATGTTATATTTTTTTTAGTATGATATCTCATAAGTGACATTATGGTTAAAAGGTCACATGTTTCAAAGCTTGTCTCCTCCTTGGGCAAAGTCCCTTGACATATAAAGGTCTGATCTCACTCTCAATTATTAAATGAAAAATTAAATTGAGATAATAAAATTATCTCATTTATCAATTTAAACAATAACTCCGTGATATATTTTAATTATTAATATAATAATAATTTTATTAGTTATTATATCAGTTATTAAATTAAAAATGTAATAACTTAATGTAATATTAATAATTAATAAATTAGTTATTATCTTAGCTATTAAATAATGAAAGAGATAAAAGTAACTCAATAATGTAAGAAATTTTTATAGTATTTTGAATTATTATAAGAAACTAAAAAAAAACCTTATATCACTTTTGATGCACCATACTAAACTTGTCAACACATTCAGCCATCAAATTATCAATGGAGACATGAAAATAACAAGAAAGAAGTCAAGAAATGTGATTTTTGTTTCAGAGCAGATTAATTTAACTTTAAATTTGCTAATTTTATGAAAGTAACGTTTCAGAAATGTATATCTTATTTTAGCGGGATTTTCAAAACCAAAAAATAAGTTTTACATTTCTCTAAAAAGAGTTAAAAATGGCCGTTTCAATTGTTTTTTCAGAAGCATCAACTAAAAATCATTCAAATTTCTATTTGAAATACTCTAGAGTATTTTTTTTCTGGAATTAGAAAATTTAACCCTTTAGGTTTCAAATGAAGCAGTTGGAAAGCTTCAAAAAGGATTTTTACTTCATGAAAAATACATTTAAACCTTAAGTATATTGAATTTTTGGAGGTACCTAATATATATATATATATATACACACACACACACACACAAATGATAATATTAGTCAGTATTGATATTTCCAAAAGGATATAGATCCAGGGAGAGCTCTATATCAGAGACAGAGCAATAATCATTATTATAAAGGAACACTACAAAGCCATGAGGTGATATTTATTTCATTAAGGTCAGAAAATTTGACCTCAACTCTTCAGACCTTAATAGAAATATAAATAGAAAATTTTTCTCCAGGCTTAAAAAACAAAATTTATGTTAAATATGCAGATTTAACATTGTGGAATAGGGTGGAAGAAAGAGGGAGATCTAAGATTGTAGAAAGCGGGGAGAGGAAAGAGATGTGTATTCAGAGAAAGAGAAAATATTTTAAAATTTGAAAGTGAAATGAATAGACGTTAGTTTCAGTTGTATAAACTTTCAGAAGTGTAGACATGACGACCCAATTTAAGAAAGGAAAAAGAAAGGAAAAAGAAAGGAAAAAGAAAGGAAAAAGAAAGGAAAAAGAAAGGAAAAAGAAAGGAAAAAGAAAGGAAAAAGAAAGGAAAAAGAAAGGAAAAAGAAAGGAAAAAGAAAGGAAAAAGAAAGGAAAAAGAAAGGAAAAAGAAAGGAAAAAGAAAGGAAAAAGAAAGGAAAAAGAAAGGAAAAAGAAAGGAAAAAGAAAGGAAAAAGAAAGGAAAAAGAAAGGAAAAAGAAAGGAAAAAGAAAGGAAAAAGAAAGGAAAAAGAAAGGAAAAAGAAAGGAAAAAGAAAGGAAAAAGAAAGGAAAAAGAAAGGAAAAAGAAAGGAAAAAGAAAGGAAAAAGAAAGGAAAAAGAAAGGAAAAAGAAAGGAAAAAGAAAGGAAAAAGAAAGGAAAAAGAAAGGAAAAAGAAAGGAAAAAGAAAGGAAAAAGAAAGGAAAAAGAAAGGAAAAAGAAAGGAAAAAGAAAGGAAAAAGAAAGGAAAAAGAAAGGAAAAAGAAAGGAAAAAGAAAGGAAAAAGAAAGGAAAAAGAAAGGAAAAAGAAAGGAAAAAGAAAGGAAAAAGAAAGGAAAAAGAAAGGAAAAAGAAAGGAAAAAGAAAGGAAAAAGAAAGGAAAAAGAAAGGAAAAAGAAAGGAAAAAGAAAGGAAAAAGAAAGGAAAAAGAAAGGAAAAAGAAAGGAAAAAGAAAGGAAAAAGAAAGGAAAAAGAAAGGAAAAAGAAAGGAAAAAGAAAGGAAAAAGAAAGGAAAAAGAAAGGAAAAAGAAAGGAAAAAGAAAGGAAAAAGAAAGGAAAAAGAAAGGAAAAAGAAAGGAAAAAGAAAGGAAAAAGAAAGGAAAAAGAAAGGAAAAAGAAAGGAAAAAGAAAGGAAAAAGAAAGGAAAAAGAAAGGAAAAAGAAAGGAAAAAGAAAGGAAAAAGAAAGGAAAAAGAAAGGAAAAAGAAAGGAAAAAGAAAGGAAAAAGAAAGGAAAAAGAAAGGAAAAAGAAAGGAAAAAGAAAGGAAAAAGAAAGGAAAAAGAAAGGAAAAAGAAAGGAAAAAGAAAGGAAAAAGAAAGGAAAAAGAAAGGAAAAAGAAAGGAAAAAGAAAGGAAAAAGAAAGGAAAAAGAAAGGAAAAAGAAAGGAAAAAGAAAGGAAAAAGAAAGGAAAAAGAAAGGAAAAAGAAAGGAAAAAGAAAGGAAAAAGAAAGGAAAAAGAAAGGAAAAAGAAAGGAAAAAGAAAGGAAAAAGAAAGGAAAAAGAAAGGAAAAAGCTTCCTCCACCCTTTTGACAGATCATGTATAGATAGATTTTTTTTTTTTTAAATCATTTCACCCCAAGCAAGGCAATAAAGCCACTACGACACAAGGTGTTTCTGAGTGTTAGGGAATATGAGAAAAGCTACCATTAAGGAAGGATGACAAAAGAACAAGAATTAAGTCTGAAAACTTAGATGCAATATCAATTGTTATCTTCTACGATCAAAGTTGACTGGGAAGCAAAAAGCCATTTCATATTTTTTTTATTGATTCAAAACAGCAAATAGATAAATAGAACAGTTGATTTTTAATGTTCCCACACCCCAGATATTGAAATTGGCTGGTAAGAATAGCCTAAGTTATTAAATAAATCATTCTTGCATTTTTAAAGATTTATGAACTGGTACCTACACAATTCAGATTTATACTCAATGCAAGAGGATGCTGAAAAGTTCTCAGCCTAACTCCACTTACCAAAAATCTGCATTTCTATAGCCAAATATCAGAATATTGATTTTGGAGAAGTGGGTCAAACCAAAGAACTCTTCTTTACTCCATTAAATCTTACGTCTTACATAATAATGCAATATTTTGTCTGTATCTTTTGGTAGCATTAAAGTTTAAGTTTGTGAGACTTTCATTTTAAAAGAGTCTACTCTAATATTACATTAGAGAGAAAAAAAACAGAAAAAGCAACTCCATGGTTGTCCTAACATTTACAAACAATTTCACTTTGGACACTGAATGGTCAAGTATGGCTGCCCACACCCACTCCAGCTATCAGATGGTCAAGTCATTACTTGACCGTTGCCTTGACAACGAGTCTGTTCCTAGGCAATCCCACATCAATACACATATTCACCAGTTTAAGAGTCTCTCCTCCAGTGTTATCCTGAAATACAATCAGATGGAATCGGCCCAAGCTGCCGAACAAATGATTTTATGACAAAAAAAAATATAGACTTTTAATGCAAGTGTAACAATTATCCATTTTATGAATAGAACATGGAAGTAGGTCTCATTTTTCAAAGAAGAATCTGTAACATTATCAGTTTTGGTCTGGCATCTCACATTAAGTCACTTTCCTGTCATTGTAATGTATCTTCCTTGTGCCTTTTCTATAAATATTTTTATGGTACTTGTTCTGATCAACTTCCAACTATGGTACCTAGACTTCATGAATTTAAGTGCAGTACTAGATTGGCGGCAAGGTCTCATTTTAAAGCTGAAATACCTAGATGTAACTAAGTTCTATGTTAACAGTTTCTTCTCTCACACTTCTTGCTTGTAAAATTCTCTTCTGGATTCTTACTTCCGAGTCAAGTATGATCTTCAAAAGTTTAAGTGAAGTGTCGATCGTTATCTTCTGTCTCTTTATATGTTCTTTCTCTCATAATCCTTCACATTCAGTAAAATCCCTTGTACCTTAGTTGCTTTATTGCCTTGCTTTGAATGAAATGATTTTTTGAAAAGTGCCTTTTACACTATATGTGTATAAGTGATAGCACTGTGTGTTTACAGCAAAAACCACCAGCAGAAAAATCTGTAAATTTACTCGAAACACCCTTAATTCATTTTTAAAATAGCTGCTACTCTGTGGAAAGCGAAGAACTGTCAGAGAATTTCCTTTTTAGGAAAAAAGAAAATACTTTAAAAACTTAGACATTAGTGAATATTTATGGAAAAGCACAACAATTTTGAGATTTTTAATTATGCAAACTTGACCAGCATCAAATAAATGCTCATCAAGACAAGCTCAATGGACTGGCCGTCTGCATAGAACAACATCGCATTTCCAGATGCCTGTTGTACGGAGAGATGCCATGTAGCACATGCCCAGAAATGAACAGGAAGATAATGATCAAGAGTGGATTTAAATTTCTGAAGATCAAAGTTGACTGGAAAGCAAGAAGCTGGTAGAGAGTTCCACAAGTGAGAAGTGTGATAGAAGAAACTTGTAGCATAGAACTTAGTTACATCTAGCCAATTCAACAGAAAAATGATGAGACCTATCTGCCAATCTAGTACTGCACTTAAATTCATAAAGTCTAGGTACCATAGAGGAAAGTTCATCAGAACAAATGCCATGAACATACTTATCAGGTTAAGAAAGTGTTAGCATAGAATTTATGCTTACATCTAGCCATTTCAACTGTAAAATGATGAGACCTTGCCGCCAATCTAGTACTGCGCTTAAATTCATAAAGTCTGGGTACCATAAAGGAAAGTTCATCAGAATAATTACCATGAAAGTATTTATAGAATAGGTACTGTGAAGCTATGGCAGTGAGAATGTGACTGAAGTTGCAATGCCATTTCATGTGGGTATCATGAATGGTGCCAAACCTGTTCAGGAATATCAAAACTGTCAGCTGGATACAACTGCTCATAAAATCCATAGTGAAAAAAATGCTTTGAGCAAGTAAAGCTTGATGGTCCTGACAAAAATTGTCCTGACATGACGGACAAGCACTACAGAATGACAAAGGATGAGTTGTCCGACTATTAAGGAGTGAGAAAAATAAAAGGACAGGAATTAAGGCAGAAGAAAACGACTGACATTGCAGTTAAATATTTGAAGATCAAATTTGAAGTAAGAATCCAGAAGAGAATTTTACAAGCAAGAAGTGTGAGAGAAGAAACTGTTAACACAGAACTTGGTTACATCTAGGTATTTCAGCTTTAAAATGAGACCTAGCTGCCAATCTAGTACTGCGCTTAAATTCATGAAGCCTAGGTACCATAGAGGAAAGGTGATCAGAACAATTACCATGAAAATATTTATAGAAAAAGCACAGGGAAGTTACATTACAGTAGTGGAAAAGTGACAAACCAAGATGTCAGGACCAATAATATTGCTGATTCTTTGGATTTCATCAAGGATCTCTAAATATGTATTAGGAGAACCAGAATATATAAGAGGTAAAAAAAAAAATAAAAAAATAACATTATTAAGGGGCAAGAGAACAATAAAAGAACAAGAAAACAGAAGCTACCATGTGACATTGGATTTAAATATTTGAAGATCAAAGTTGACTGGAAAGCAAGAAGCCAGAAGAGAGTTCTGTAAGTGAGAAGTATGATAAAGAGTTAGCATAAAATTTACGGTTGTATCTAGCCATTTCAACTATAAAATCATGAGACCTAAGTGCCAATCTAGTTTTTGTGCTTAAATTCGCCAAATTGAGGTGCCAAATATGAAACCTCATCAGAACGATAACCATGACAATATATATTGAAGTAACAAAGGGGGCAACATTACAGCAGTGGGAAAGTGACTGAAGCCACAATACCAAGTCAGAGCTGATACCATTTGCTACTATTGCTATTATTTGATCATTAGCCAGGTTTTTTTTTTGTTGCTTTTTATCCCACGACTGTGTTGGTATACTTGCTATAAACAAAATCCTGATCTAGGTCTTCTAAAACACCACTCCTTACTGCCATCAATCTTTCTCGCACTGAAACGGTCATTAATTGATATAAATGCTTTGCAGTTAGGTGAAGGCCATAGACAATGTACGAGTAGGAATTATTCTTTTTAAATTAATAACAAGGACTCAGGAATTTATAAAATTTGTAGCGGCCTTCTTCAGAAAGAAATCATAAAAATAACAGCAGTCTACTTTATATAAAACTAGTGTAGACTAAAAAGTACACACTTCATGGTGATTAGCAGATATAACGATTTAGTAAGTGTAGCTTAGATGTGGCACAAGGTTGAACGTATGAAACACCTAGTGAAAAATCAAACTCACTAAGTCGTAATTGATCTAATAAGACAAGCTGGCTAAGCATCAGAACAAAATGAAGTGCTCTGATGATGGCTTAAGTTGTAAATAAGTGAAATATATTAATCCAAATCAATAAGTAAATAATAAACTATGAAGGCACACATAAACACAAGTAAACATAATGACAATCAGTAACCAATAATTAATAACAAGTCAGAAAGGTAACACTCTAAAACAGCCACAAAACT
>OZ038514.1:71499362-71501862 GCA_964036315.1 Acanthosepion esculentum
GGGGGTTACGGGAGATATAGAGCGAGAGCAGATAGGAATGAAAGATGTCAGGAAGTGGATAGATCAAGGCAATTAGAGATGACGATTGACGCTACACTTAAACTGTTGGAGATTGTATTTGTCAGGGAAACAGTAATAGGGAAGGGAGTTCCATAGGCGAGATGTGCGAGACATGAAGCTATTGGAGTAGAAAAGACGTCTACACCTAACAGTTTCAATGGTGAAGGGGTGGGAACGGGATGCCAGCCTCGTAGGACGCTTAAATTCACGAGGCTTAGGGACAAGCGAAAGCAACTCCTCAGAGCAATTACCGTGGAAGTACTTGTAGAAAAGGCAGAGTGATGCAACATCGCGTCTGTGAGAGAGCGACTGCAGACGAGATGACAGATCAGGGCCAATCACATTGCATATCCGTCTCTGGATCTTATCAAGAACCCCGAGGCAACACGCAGGGACCCCAGACCATAAATGGCAGCAATACTCCGTGCAAGGTCGAATGGTAGACTTATAGACTTGGAGGATCGATTCAGGGGAGAAGAATTTCCTGGCTCGGCACAGGGTACCAACTTTTCTTGCGGTGGATGAAGCAATTGACTCAATGTATTTGTTCCATCTCAGATCAGCGTACAGCGTGAGACCGAGCAGCCGCAGAGAGGAACTCTCGAGAAGATGGTCCTCAGACATTCTGATGGGATGCAGGGATGGGTTCTTGTGGTGGTTAATGAAGAGCAGTTTTGTTTTAGAGGCATTAAAGTTGACCATCCATTTCTCTCCCCAGTCCACAACCGATTGGAGGTCCTTTTCAATTTGAGCCATATGATTGTATTTGACATCCTTATGGGGTTGCAATCGCCAAATGTTAATGTCAAATTGCCGTATGTTTGTGATGAATAGTCATTTCGCAACTGAAACAGACCTATGAAATGGCAATTTTTTGAAGATTTTTTTTGTAGCTGTGCATAATACGCACCCCTAATTTTGCTTATTATTTTTTTAGAAAACAATGCGTATTATACATGGGGAATTATGGTACTCAATTTTGTTTATTAACCATTGAATTGTGGCACTTCATGTCCTCCATAGCTTGCCTGACTTTTCCACTATCCTGATGAATATATATGACTTTAAATGCCATTTTTAGTGGATACCCAGATTTGAATAGATACTTCATTTATTTAATAAACAGTATATTTATTTATTTGAATTTGTCTACTCGTCTGATTATTTGAGAAAACTTATTAAAGAAAAAAAATCCTGCTGGAGGATACATATTTTTCTTTAATAAGAATTCTTGAATATTCAGGCCAGTAGCCAAAAATAAATATAAAATTGTATTACTTCATTATATATATATATATATATATATATATATATATATATACACACACACACACACAATGGACAAAGTCCGACAATTATTTTGAGACATTTTTATGTTTATACGTTCTTTTTTATAGGTACAAATATTAAGTAAATGCTCCGTTTATAATAAACAGTATCAACGACATTTACTGGCCTGAATGTATGAGAAATGACCTTGGTAACCGAAACACTCCTGACGCTAAATCGGTAAAGCACGTCAGGCTATATGACGGTTCCATGTAGGATACAGGTTCGATTCCTGTCGGAGGATGCATATTTTCTATGAAAATGTTTCGGACATTTAGAACGGTAAATGTTGTTAATTCTGTTTATTATAAACAGAGCATTTACTTAAATATTTGTATCTATAAAAAAAAAACGTATAAACATAAAAATGTCATATATATATATATATATATATATATATATATGATCTGGAAAGCATTTAATAAAAATTAGTCATATATATATATATATATATATATAATATTAGTGGTCAATATATATGTACACACAAACAAGTTCCGAGAGCATAGAATCCAGGTAGAACTCAATGTCCAGGACAGAGTAAGAATATAATATAAAAGGCTCAAGCACATTGAGTTCTACCTGGATTCTATGCTCTCGGAACTTGTTTGTGTGTACATATATATTGACCACTAATATTATATATATATATATATATATATATATATATATATATATATATATATATATATATAATTATGATTTATGGGCACATGGCCGAGTGGTTAGAATGTTCACATTCTGACCGTGAGACCCAGGTTCGAATCTCACCACAGTTGATTTGTCAGGGAGGAGACTTCCTGACATTATCGGTCTGGAATGGGGTACAATCCCAGCATGCAGCACCTTTGGAAAGTTCCTGAAAACCATGCCACAGGTTGACCCAAGCCATGTCAGTTAAATTGGTTAGGTGGAACACTTGGGGGCCGTCAATAGCTGAACTAGCATGAAGTCACAAGTCATCATGGCTGAGGGCTTGAATGTGCTGGCCTTGATTATGTTAGATAACACACTCTCTCCCAGAAACTGTAACTAAGGTCTACTCATTATAGTTGCAGTATAAACCACAGGTGGGCTCTGTGGGTGTTGAAGAAACACAAATGCGCCTGAG
>OZ038514.1:71506862-71531243 GCA_964036315.1 Acanthosepion esculentum
CCACTTGGTTTTTATTTACTTTCCTAATTAAACGTCTTGTTTTCTGAGGGGATTATCTCCTGTTAGAGATCAACTTATTTCTTGTTCAGCTGATCAATCTTATTGTGAAAGAAGAATAATCACTAGCAGATCCCATTACAGACTAAATGCTCCTCAGCCAATAGAGGAGCATTTTACTAGAGCTTTCAACTTCACGTTTACACATATTGATTAACTATAAGTGTCTAATTCAGAACCAATTATACAAAGAGTATCATATACAGTTAAATGCTTACTATATATATATATATATATATATATATATATATATATATATACACACACACACACACACAAGTACTTAAGCATTATATAATGGCATGTTTATGCAATGTGATATCGTAGGGAGGATCTAATAAACAAACAGATCAAAATTTTATTCACAAGAAAGAGGGGTAGAGAGAGGGAGGGAGGGAGTCCGGGGAAAGAAACGGGGGGGGGAGTCGAGAGAGAGAGAGTCCGGGGAAAGAAACGGGGGGGGAGTCGAGAGAGAGAGAGAGAGAGAGAGTCCGGGGAAAGAAACGGGGGGGAGTCGAGAGAGAGAGAGAGAGAGAGAGAGAGTCCGGGGAAAGAAACGGGGGGGGAGTCGAGAGAGAGAGAGAGAGAGAGAGAGAGTCCGGGGAAAGAAACGGGGGGGGAGTCGAGAGAGAGAGAGAGAGAGAGAGAGAGTCCGGGGAAAGAAACGGGGGGGGAGTCGAGAGAGAGAGAGAGAGAGAGAGAGAGAGAGAGAGTCCGGGGAAAGAAACGGGGGGGGGGAGTCGAGAGAGAGAGAGTCCGGGGAAAGAAACGGGGAGGGGGGGGTCGAGAGAGTGGGAGTCTGGGGAAAGAAACGGGGGGGGGGGAGTCGAGAAAGAGACCTAGTGCCCAATGTTTGTAAGCTAGCACCTGTTACACTTAACAGATTAAATATACCCTTATAGTCTTCTGATCAGCCCCAAAATAATAGTAATTAACAAGACTTTACCTAAAAGCAATTCCTCCAACTTAGTTTAAAAGCAAGAGAAAATGAGATGAAAGAAATACTAGTCAAAAATTGACACTATTTCATCACAGATATTCAGACAATTCATCATTACTGCGAGGTCTAAAATCAAAATGAAAATGTACAAAATGTATTGACAACATCAAGACAATTACAGCAAAAGCAAGATTAAATAAGAGGAAAGAAATACTTGTCAACAACTGACAATTTCAAGTCAGGTCTGCTTAGGTCAGTTACTGGTAACATGTAACCCACAGTAACCTGCCACATGGAAAGTCGGTTGACATCTAGACCAGCTCCATGACCGTTTTCTACCAGTGAGGACAAAAAAAAAAAACTGTCAAAGGCAGATGAGCTTATGGAAAGCTAACGTACATAAGGCTAGGATGGGAATGGTAACCTTCCCCCCAAAAAATAATAAATAAATAAATAAATAATAAAAAAATTTTTTTTTAAATTTAAAAAAAAAAAAAAAAAAAAAGTGTTGGACTACCATGAGTGTCTTGGGCTGGGTGTTAGGAAGAACATCTGGTTTTGTAAAACCTTGCTTCAAATCATTGTGACATAAAATCCTGTCAGGTAGGACCCACCTTGTTTTGTGCAAGATTAATCCAGATTGGAGGCAAGAGGGAGGAGAACAAATAACCTACCTTGCAAGCTTGTTTAAATGAATGGTAGAACAGGGTTAAGAAGATATAGCGAAAAAGACAAAATTTATTAAAAGTTACAAAGGACAAGAAATTGTGGAGAGCCACGTCCTGAAGAAACATGGTACATAAAAGATCTATTCAAAGTAGTGTCATATTATGTGTAAATGGATTGCAGAACTAGGCTTAAAATTAAAAAAATTATTACAAAGGAGAGGAAATTGTGGAGAGCCATAATCGCCTATGTCATGAAGGGACACAGCGCATAGAAGTGGTTGGTTGAAATTTTTAAGTTGGAAAATGAAGAAATTCAATTTGAAGTTAAAAATTTCTCATTGAAACACAAGAATATTTGCAGAGATTTATAAACACTGTCACCATTATATGAAATTTCAAATCAATAATGACGTAGAATAACTTCTTTCAAACTGTGTCAAGAGGAAAAGCAGTGGCTGTTACAAGAGAAATTACCTGAAGCTGAAAATACTTGCGAGAGAGAGAAAACTGAAATGCCATTGGAGGAAGTTAAATGAATGTAGAAGGATTTGCCACTTTTATAACCGTGATAGTTTTTGAATATCAACACCGCTTTCATACAAAGATGTTTATCGAGAAAAGAAAGTGACGAAAAAGGAAAACACAAACATATTTATAACCTACTGGCTTGTAAAGGACAAGGATTTGGGTTTTTTTTTTTCTTTGTTGTTTTCTTCTTTCCAGTTATAAAAAAAAATACAGAGTTAAAAAGGAAACTTGTAATACCTGAAATTGGCTGAATAAATAAGAGTAACAAAGTAGGTCATCATGTCTGATTTGAAAATGTATAAATTCTTATATGATAAGAGTGATCTAGTCTTTTATTTCATAGACAAGCTGTTTTCTGCAGCTGAAAATGAACATTTTTTTCCTTTCATATATCAATTGAGATGACAGATATTTTAATCAATTCACCCCAAGCAAGGCAACAATGCCACTGACATATCAACCCCAATGAGTTATTTAATGCTGACAAAATTTTCATTGCTGGTAATATTTTGTTTTATCAAAAATCTATTTCTGGTAATAGTTTGTTTTTTTTCTTCAAAAATTTATTGCAGGAAATAATTTTTTTTTTTACAAAGTATTAAAAGCTGTTTTATACTTTCATAGTGTTTTTACCCCAGTTTCGGGGTTAACTATTTGCCTATAGCTGGGACCCTAACAGGTACTACCACCCCGGGTCAGGGTGGACCTGGGAACACCAGCAATTAAGAGGTGGTTCCACGGTCCTCAAAACCTCCTGATCAGAGGCCTTGCTGTTGGACATAGTTTATCGTCATACCCAGGGTGAAACAATGCCACTAAGACAATAGGGGCTTCTGGAAGTGAAAGAGAATGAAAGTCTTAAATAATAACCATTTACATTACACATAAAATAATCATATTCTATCAGCAACATGTGTTAATCGATTCACCCCAAGCAAGGCAATAAGGCCACTAAGATGCAATGAAAAAGACTTTAGAAGGAACTGGAAACAAGAGATAAACCTCTTGTTCTGTTAAAAAAACTGTGGAGAAGTGTTTGGTTAATGGCATATCAACTCCTCATGGGTCATTTTTAATGCTTAAATTAAATTTCCTTGGGAACTTGGCATTTTTTTTTTTAATATTAAAATCTATTTCCAGAAATGCTTTCATAGTCTTTTCACCCCAGTTTGGGAGGTTCACTATAGCTAACAGCCTAACAGTTGCTACCACCCTCGGTCAGGGGACCCTGGGAACAACAGCAATTAAAAGGTTGTTCCGTGCTCCTCAGAACATCATGATCAGAGGATGTTGGTTATCACCATACCTAAGAGGGGGTGGTGATAACCAGAGAATACATGTATATATTTTTAATCATTTCACCACGATTTCTTGGAATTTCAAACAAATCCCTTTATTTAGTCCAAGGGAGAAGATTATTCTAAATCATAGACTAAATGAAGGCTTCAGTCAGAAATTCCAAGAAACTTCAGCTGAAGAAATCCAGAGAGTGCAACGGTTCAAAGTTTCCAGAGAGTGCAACGGTTCAAAGTTTCCAGAGAGTGCAACGGTTCAAAGTTTCCAGAGAGTGCAACGGTTCAAAGTTTCCAGAGAGTGCAACGGTTCAAAGTTTCCAGAGAGTGCAACGGTTCAAAGTTTCCAGAGAGTGCAACGGTTCAAAGTTTCCAGAGAGTGCAACGGTTCAAAGTTTCCAGAGAGTACAACGGTTGAAATTTTGTGAATATGGCAATAAAGATGAGGACAAGAGTCCAAACAATGTAAATAGTTAAAATATCTCATCTCAGAAAGAGATATTTTCCTTATCTTTGTTGTTGTTATAATCTTTAGGCCATTGTGCCAAAGAATTCTGAACCAAACACAAATCTAATCCTCCACTCTTCAGGTCTAAGGATATCATCTGAGGGTCTTGGCAAAGGTTATCTTTCTTTGAATATTGCTGACTGGTGCTACAGATTCATAAGCCATGCCAAATAACAGAATCTACATTACTTGAAAACTCCCAACAGCAGCAACAACTAAAACGGATTGCACACAACTCGAAGAGAAAATGACAACATAATCAAGATGTTGATATTCCACACTGCTTCAAATATAAGGTTAGGAAGGAAACTCCCATCACATATTGGAAAGAGTGATAACAGCTACTGGGCTTGAGAAACCTGTTTTCCTAAGAAACATTTATATTTGGACTATTCTACTCATCTTTGTTGCTATCACAATGTTTCAGCTGTTGTGCCCTCCGACCTTCCTCAGGGAATTCTGAACTGAACCCTTTATTTAATCTACGCAGTTAGACTGTTCTCGTTCCACTGCCCATGTCTAGGGATATCTCGTCTAGTTCTTATTTTTGGTCCTGCTCAGTTATTGCTCACCCCGTTTCCACTCTTGTCCAAGTACACACTGCCCGACCCAGGGATTGAACTCACAATTACTATGTCACCAATTCCGAAATGAACCCTTTATTTAATCTACGTGGTTAGACTGTTCTCGTTCCACTGCCCATGTCTAGGGATATCTCGTCTAGTTCTTATTTTTGGTCCTGCTCAGTTATTGCTCACCCTGTTTCCACTCTTGTCCAAGTACACACTGCCCGACCCAGGGATTGAACTCACAATTACTATGTCACCAATTCCGAAATGAACCCTTTATTTAATCTACATGGTTAGACTGTTCTCGTTCCACTGCCCATGTCTAGAGATATCTCGTCTAGTTCTTATTTTTGGTCCTGCTCAGTTATTTCTCGCCCTGTTTCCACTCTTGTCCATCAACACACTGCTCGACCCAGGGATTAAACTGACAATTACTATGTCACTAATTCCAAACTGAACCCTTTATTTAATCTATGGAAGTAGACTGTTCTCGTTCCACTGCCCATGTCTAGGGATATCTCATCTAGTTCTTATTTTTAGTCCTGCTCAGTTATTGCTCGCCCTGTTTCCACTCTTGTCCATCAACACACTGCCCGACCCAGGGATTGAACTCACAATTACTATGTCACCAATTCCGAAATGAACCCTTTATTTAATCTATGGAAGTAGACTGTTCTCGTTCCACTTCCCATGTCTAGGGATATCTCGTCTTTTTTTTCTTCAAATTTTGGAAGTTATTTATAAACAGAAATTACAAAAATAAAAAAAATTAAAGTGAAAAAAAAAAAGAAAAGGAAAAAAAGAGAAAATGGTGACATTGGTGGATAGTTTATAAAGCAAGCGAAAATAAATTCACATTGAAATAGGTAGTTTGAAAAGACGGCATCTCTCCTGAACGTGTAATTAGAGATCCAGGCTCAGTTGTATTTATTTACACGAGGTGCAAATGTCAGATGTAAATTCATGAGAACGGGGTTTAATTTCTAAGATTTAGGCCGGGAGAAAACTAAGCTAAGGGTTTCCAGAAGATTTTCAAACTGGTGGTGGTGGTGGTGGTTGCAGTGCAAACGAAATACATAAGGTCAGATAGAGTTCAGTTACATCATGCCACACCCATAACCAACCCCCACTTCTTTTATACTGAACTGAGGCATGACCCACAAGTGTGGGTTTTCATGAATGAAGTGACACTATAGATTGTCAGCTATGCCTTCCCTTATTTTCATCACAGCTGTGACCTTTTGGAGGTCACCTAATCCAGTGCTGCCCCCCTTTTCCATTCTGTTGTTAGTGTTCTCTTTGTCACCCTATTTTCAAGAAAGAGGCCAAGGAGAAATGTGTCAGAATGGGGGGGGGGGGTGCAGAATTAAAATAAAGCGTTCGTTATGAAAGATCAGAATATAATAAAGTCTGTGAGGGGAAACAGGAATTAAGAGATCACCTTCGGAAAGGAAAAAAATAAAATTATATTATCCACATTTCATCGCTGAAGAAGTTTCACTTTTTTTCTCCTTTTTTTTTTAAATTCATTTTTCATTCTGCAACCATTTAATAAGCAGCACCATAAAAAAACATTTTATGTACCGCCAAAGATTTGCTATAACAAAAAAAAAAAAAAAAAAAAAAAAAAAAAAAATTTGCATACATGATACACAAAACTTTCTAAAAGTTTTGTCAAAATATATTAGTTTTTTTAAGAGAAAAGCCCAGAGGTTTTCTTTTTCTAAATCCTTTTTAGAATTTTGAAATTTTGGTTAAAAATTTTGTTTTTCTGATGTCAGCATGGCTCCATAAATTTGTATTAGAAATTTTTCTTTTTTTTTTAGCAATGAGAAACATTGATTTAAAATTCTTGCAAAAATCAGGTAATTGTCAGATTTTAATGAAACTTTCAGGACTTATTCAGAAATGAAGTGGAGAACTTTCAGAGGGAAAATTAGCAGGAGATAACTGATAACCGACAGCTGAAACGTTGTGACAAATATGGCGACAAAGATGAGGACAATAGTCCGACTAATGTAAATACTGTACATAATACCTCATCTCAGAAATATAGACAGACTCCAAATGAAGTTATATTTTAAACATTTCTTTTTTAGAAAATCTTTGTAAATATATTTCTTTCACATGTATTACAATCCACAATTAAATTTCATGAAATCGAGAATTTCATTTTTGTAACACTTAATGTCTATATTAATTATAAGGACAAGTCCTAGGAGAATTTAAATCCAATATTTTTTTTTTTGGCAAGCTGGACTATAGAGAAAATCTGCTCCGAATCATAAAATAAAAACTAGAAAACCAAGATATTATTTAATTAGAAAAGCTTTTATGAATAAAAGATATTACTGACATTGTCTTCAGAAAAAGGTTTTTTTCAATGAATGAATTTTTACAAGAATTTTTTTAATTTCCTTAAAATTTTAAATAATTTATAAACTTAAATTTTAAAATTCTGTAAAAGTTTGTGTGTAGCAGTCAAGTGATATTATTAAATAAAAACAGTTTCAGCAAACCTAGTATTTTTTAAAAGAAAAAAAAATTTATTTTTCTTTGTGTTTATAAAAGTGCCAATTTTTGCAAATATGGACATCCATACACAACATTATCAGAAAATAAGAGCAGTAACTGTATTAAATTTAAAATTTACTGGTAATTTTCAAACATTTCCTCAATCATCTGAAGTATCTAAAATTTAATAAAATATAAGGATGCTTAAAATATTTTAAATTTTAAAAATTACTGGATAGATAAAAAAAAAATATTACAAAAATTATGTTTACATTGTATTCCACACAGGTAATTTTATCATGCCCTTAGATAAATTTCCCAACTATGTGGCAATACATCAGGAAAATACCCACCTGTATTAAAAAAAAAAAAAATGCTTTTCTGCAGTATTTTAAACTAAAAGCAAGTAATATTTATTTCAAATCAGATTAATTAAACTTTAAATCGGCTTATTTTTCTCAATGTTTCAGAAAAGTATATCTTATTTTTAACTAGTAGGCTTCACCCGTTCGCTATCGCTTTGCAAAGTAAGATATATTCACTACTTGAAATCTTTGAAACTGTGATGAAATAAAAAGAAAAACGGCCACCAGCAAATAAATTCGAGCTCTCACAACCGGTAATCCAACCTCTAGTCGTTCCGTGTCAAAATCGCACAAACAAACTTTTCCAGCCCCCAACCGGGAACGTCACTCCAAGCTTCTGCCGAACTGTGAAAAACTAGGTGCTTTTATATTTGTCCATATACCCATAATCCCTTGCGTCTTCATGTGATCCCATAGTTCATTCCGTCTCTGTCCCATAATGCATTGCATATTCATTGCATAAAAAGGCGATGCAAGTCTCCCCTTATTCTTTTACGTTATCTGGCCGAGGACGGATTACGGCAGAGCGGTAAGTGCTTTCTTTTTCTTCTTCATTTCAACTGCAGTAGCCCTACATGCTAAGCAAATACGGGCTCTTTTTTGGCGGGGAAAAGGCAAGTCGCAACCAGTTGTGCTCGTCCCAGGTTCTGCCTAATCATGTCTGCCACAGAAACAAAAATTTTAAATGAACATTTCATTCATAAATTGGTTGTAAACATGAAAAAAAAAAACACATTTGTATTTATTCAAATCGCTAAACTTCTGTCATCCATCTGCTCATGCCTGCCAGGAATGCAACATGCTGCTTTCCCGTGTCTCTCTTTCCCTCTATTTGACTTGTGAGGGTCAGATTCTCCAGGCCCTCCTTCCTCATTATGTGTCCCAGAAATTTCAGCTGCCTCTTCCTGATGTTAAGCATAAGCTTCCTCCTTGTTTGCATCCTCTCTAAGACCTCATCGTTGGCCGCACATTCACTCCATGATATCCTTAGCATCCTAACATGCTTAAATACACAGAAAGCATTCATCCTCCCCCACCACATCCGCCCCCACCACATCCGCCCAGCTGAAATGCCCATGCATCTTTTATGCCATTAATTATTGGGCTTAATATTTAAAAAATTTTTATTAAACAGGAAAATAAAGTTTATCTTTGTATAATCAACCAAATATGTCTTTGTCAACCCTCTTTTAAATTGACAATGGCAAGAATTATGCCAATCAAATTTTCGGTAGGTCCAGAGATTTTGTTTTAAGCATGAGGACTTGGAAGAAAATGTCCAGCAAACAGAACCAAACAAGACAAAAAGCATATATAGAGTTCCTACCATTTTAAAGAAATTTTTTTTTTCATTTCAAAATATAAAGTACTTTGGTCCTTCTAGTATTACGCCAACTTCAAATTAGTCAAATTAGTCAAATTTAAAAAAAAAAAAAAAAAAAAAAAAAAAAATTCCCCCCCCCCCAATTGAATTTACATTGTTGCCATATTTATCACAACGTTTTGGCCATTGTATGCTCCGGCCTTCTTCAGATTGTTGGAATGTCAAACTGGACCCTTTATTTTGCTTGCTGGGGTAGACTGTTCTAGTTCCACATGCCATGTCTCAAGGATACATGGCACAGTGCATAAAGACATCAGTTAGATCCAGTGACAGGACCCAAAGAGTGTGAGTTCAATAACTGGTTAAAGGCAGTGGAGAACTTGGAGAGGGTAATTAACAAGTGATAACTGACATCTATTAGACATGGCACGTGGAACTAGAACAGTCTACCCCAGCGAGCAAAATAAAGGGTTCAATTTGACATTCCAACCACTTGAAGGCCAGAGTGTACAACGGCTGAAACATTATGATAAATATGGCAATAAAGATGAGGATGATAGCCCAAACAATGTAAATAGTGTACATAATACCTCATCTCAGAAATATAGACAGACCCTCAACTAATACAATCATTTACTGCTGCTGAAAAAGTGTGCAAAGTAGAATTGATAATTCTCATAAGAAAAAGAAAAAAGAATTGTAAAATAAGTGACAATGCAAAGCAACTATACGACAGTAAAAAAAAAAAAAAAAAAAAAAAGTCACAAAATAATGTTCACATGTAAAAGGGATACAGTCAAGTGATTATAGCCGTCTTACTTTGAGACAAGAAAGAAAAATGTATAGGTAAGACCCAAGAATTGTGCATTTTTATTGTCTGGATAGAAATCCCAGCATGCATCTGTAAGATTTGTCTAGAAATTTGGGGAGGGGTGATTTTTAGCATTCATTCCCAACATTGGAACTAACAACTGCAAAGAAAAAAAAAAAAATAACCACATTGAACTTTAGGTTTCAGTATAAAGACAAAATATAGAACTCGGTTCCAACGTGCTCGGAATACCCATGTAAAAAACGGCCTTGTGCCACATCTTTCCCTTGTGGGGGCGGGAGGAGGCCAAGTAAATATTCAATCTTAGTAGGAATGACTGCAAAATATTGTAGCTCCCCAAATTTATAGCAGAAGTACACAAATGCATGCTGGGATTTTTTTCCTAGCCAATAGGCTGATTCTGTTTTATCTGACACAGTCCCTGTCTGTCTTGAAGTCAGAACACTACATTCCTTTATCCGAATTTGCTAGTGTGTTAACCCCAATTCTTAGTTTGGGAACTTTTTGCCATATTACTCTTTCTTTACTTTGCAGATATTGTTTGCTTGCTTTATATTATTTTTTGCCCTGTTCCTTTTCCTTCCTTACTGCAAGCTATCAATTTGGCTTGTTAGACGGTTCTGTCACTTATTTTAAATTTAATCATGGCCATTCACTCTACAGTCATTTTGCTTTAAAAATGAAAAGACTTCTTGTCTGTAACTTTGACAAGAATCATTAACATTTCAAATTAGGTTCAGAAAATTCAACAACTTTGTACTCTTGATTTGAGTCGACCAATTCTTCATCCCTTGTCAAGTAGACAATCTATAAAACAGGGAAAGGCCTTTGCTCCATGGAGGGAGGGAGAGAGAGAGAGAGAATTGGGTCAATCCATTCAAATGGGTCTGTCCAACTACTCCCTGGAGAAATAATAATTCTTGTTGATTAAACACTTGAAAATATATCAAGAATAGATTCACTGAAATGGTTACAAAACAGAAAGTAATTTGATTAACAAAGCAAAATTAAAAAAAAAATGTGTTCTGGTTTAATAAAACACTGAAAAACATCCATCTTTGTTCCTGTGTCCTTGTTCCTCTCTCCTTATTCCTATATCTTAATACTTTACTTACTTTCTGCAAAGCATCTTTCTCTATTAAATGTCCCACTTTCTATTATTTTTTTTATCGCCACAGAAAGCCCAAGTATGAAGGCTTGCTAGCTAGGTTCAAACAACTTCCATACATCGACTTGTATAATAATTTTGATCCCAATTATGTTGACTTGCTCTTACAAGATATTTGTTATTTACACTATTTACATCAGTTAGACTTGTCCTCATTTTTATTGCCATATTCACAATGTTTCAGTCATGATACTGAACTCATGGCCCAGTGGATAAAAGCATTGGTTGAAGTAATCCAGAAACTGACTCGACGCAAAGAGTCATGAGTTCAATACCTGGCTACAGCAGAGGGAACAAAAACTTTAAGAAAACTAAAAGGAATTAACAAATAAAAAAAGAAAAAAAAAGAAGGCATGGCAACTGAAATTAAATTTGGTTTGAAATTCCATGTCTATCACCTGAAGAAGGCTGGAGAATATGTCAATAAAGATGAAGAGAACAGTGTAAATAGTTACAATATCTCTCATCTCAGAAATACAGACAGGTTCTAGAGAAGGCTGGAACGTTGTGAATATGGCCCTTCCACCATTCAGATTTTATTAATCGAGTCACCCAAGGCAAAGCGATAATGGCAATAAATCGCAAGCGGCTACTAGTACACTCCTCCTAGTCTTTTGAACAAGAGTAGTGGTTTCCTGTTTAAGATTCGGTTTCTGGTACTTTCTATAATCTACTTCAATGCTATATTTCTGATGTTTCCAGCTAGAACTCTGAAATTTTATTTGATTTTTTTTTTTGTTTTCTTTTCTCCTCAATAGGAATAGATAGGTTTGTTTATCGTCTGGTTCACACTTCTTTCTGATCTTTTTGAACAGGAGTAGAAGTTTATCCCTTGTTTCCTGTTTAGGATTGGCTTTCCGGTTCCTTCTAAAGTCTACTTCAACTCTATACTTCTAATGCCTCTGCCTAAGCACTGAAATGTTATTTATTGTTGTAGAGTTATTTTCCGCAGTGGAAACTGTATTTGGACTAAATTCGGTCCTAAATAGGTTCAACGTACAAAACGTTAAGAACTTGTTATAATAAGTATTATGCAGAGTAATCTAGTTGTGGTAGCTGACTACCGTCGTATTCGACTCCCAGTCGACCCTCACTGACTCCTACTTATATTAGGTGGGAGAGTCTATTATCTAGAGACTAGGTGTGTTTCACCATAACATTTATTTATTTTCTTCCTTCAGTAGGAGTAGATAGGTTTTTTGAATAGGAGTAGACCCTTGTTTCCTGTTTAGGATTGGGTTTCCGGTTCCTTCTAAAGTCTACTTCAACTCTATACTTCTAACGTCTCCGTCTAAACTCTGAAATGTTATTTATTTAATTTCTTCCTTCAGTAGGAGTAGATAGGTTTTTTGAATAGGAGTAGAGGTTTATCCCTTGTTTCCTGTTTAGGATTGGGTTTCCGGTTCCTTCTAAAGTCTACTTCAACTCTATACTTCGAACGTTGCAGCCTAAACTCTGAAATGTTATTTATTCTAATGTCTCCATCTTATTTACTATATAGTTTTTTTATTCATTTTTCCTCAATAAGAGTAGATAGCTTCATCTATCGTTCAGTTCACACTCCTCCTTGATCTTTTGAACAGGAGTAGAGGTTTATTCCTTGTTTCCTGTTTAAGGTTGGGTTTCCACTTCCTTCTAAAGTTTTCATTATCTTTCACTCCCTATAGCCCCTTGTGTCTTAGTGGCATTATCACCTTGCTTGGGGTGAATTGATTTAAAAAAATAAATTTTGTATCCAAAACACAAGAAACAATAACTAATCAATTTTAAGTCAGTATTTTTATTATCACTTATTTTAAATCATAAAAGTTTTTGACTGGAAATACCAATATTATTTTTGGTACCAAAACTGAAATTAATATCCACCAAACTAGACAATAGAAAGTCTGACCTTGGATAAAGAAAATAATAGTTTCGTGGGGTACATTTTCGTTAAGACTTTCTGCTATCTAGGCCAGGGGCCATTAATTTCACCGATTTAAGAATCATGTACCCACTAAAATAATACTGGGTGTGCATACATACATATGCTTTCACTAATAATAAATATCAAAAGACGAACTCACAGAGCATGGACAGTTTTCCCAATTAAAACGGTTAACAAAGAGGCTAATTAGACAATCAAAGACTAAACCCATTCATTATGGAACTCCCATTGAATAACTGTTAAGAGGAAATGCTAATTACCAAAATTAAGATATCTCAAGATTCTCTCCATATTAGAATGATGCAGGAAGAAGGAAAAAAATAAAAAAGAAAGTTAATCACATGAAAAGTAACTATTTAAAGAGAACATTTAAACGTGTTTACCGGATTCAAAATTTACGAGTTCATCTAATAAAAACATTGCTAAACAATTTCAAGACAAGTCACAACCAACATGATTTACTAAAATCATATATATATATATATATATATATATATATAATTTGTAACATTACATTACAGTGCCAAGTCATCTATTATTCATCCTTTCTTTGAATACTGCTGCCACATTTGATCTGGTGCTCCTAGAGATTCTTGATAAAATCCAAAGAATTTGCAATGTTATTGGTCTTGACCTGGCATCTCGACTTTTGTCACTTTCCCCACTGTTTTAACATAGCTTCCCTGTGCCTTTATTTATTTATTTATTATAAATGCTTTGATGGGAATTGTTCTGATGAACTTTTATTTTTATTTTATTCCCCACCCCAGTCAAATTCTACATATAGGTACTAGTTAGGACTTCATAGAGACTTCGAGGTATTATGGTGGCTTTAGTAAGAATGGTAAGTCAGAACCTGTTGTTTTGGTGCAAGAAATACTGCGGTATATTCGAGTCAGTAATTGTGGCTAGCTACATTTAAGATCAGACAGATTGACGATTAGCCTTCCCCTATCCCGCTTTTTGGCCTTGTGCCACATTTTTGTATTTTTCAAAATAATTACTTTCCTCTACGATACCTAGATTTTATGAATTTAAGTGTAGTACAAAACTGGCAGCAAAGTCTCGTCATTTTACTGTTGAAATGGCTAGATGTAACTATAAGTTTTATACTAACAGTTTCTTCTCTCACATTTCTGCTTGTTGAACTCTTCGGTCTTTTTGCTTTCCAGTCAAGTTAGATCTTCAAAAATTTAAATGCAATGTCAGTCGTTATCTTCTGTCTTCTTAATTCTCCTCTCTTCTTAATAGTAGTTTTTCTCATATTCTCTAACACTCAGTAAACTCTTGCATCCTAGTGGCTTTATTGCCTTGCTTGGGGGTGAAATGATTAAAAATCTATCTATCCTCAAACCACCATGTAAATGCAATGTCAATTATTATCTTCTGTCTTCTTAATTCTTATTCTTTTATTGACCTCTTCTTAATAGTATTTTTTCTCATATTCTCTAAAACATACCTTGTGTCTTAGTAGCTTTATTGCCTTGCTTGAGGTGAAATGAGTTTTAAAAACACAGGACTTGAGATGAAGCTTTTCAAAGTAGAAACTATGATCCGAAATTGGAATAAAAGCAGTGATGGCATGTACTCCATCATAAAAATTCAGGAAAAAGGATTAAGTACTGAATACTTGAAATACTGCAGTGTAGGAATCCGTTCTAACAGATTTAGTATAGAAAAGCGTACATAGGATATAGGCTAGGCTGTGTTCGATGTAGTTTTGTACAACACCACAAATTGTTACGAAACCAAATATTAACCTAAAATCTAGAGCCGTGTTCTTATGTAGCCTCGACAAATTGACACTCTCATGGGGATGAAATACGTCCAACTTGTGCAGAAATATAGAAACTATTAGCTATATAGTAAACGTTTTTTTCAGATCCGATTTGAAAGGGCTTCAAGCGATTGAATCCTCTGAGTCTTTAAGACAATCATTCATCAGTTCTTGTAGCCTTTACTAAAAAAACAAAAAACTGCAGCAGTTAAAGATTTACGACAACTGAAACTACTCAAGTGAATACAGAGTTATCGAAAAAGAATGAACCGATTCATTACGCAATATTTTAATAAGGAAAAGCAATAGAAAACTCCAGCCAATCTTGTTAATTCTTGTTCTTTTATTGTCCTCTCTCTTTAATGGTGTTTTTTTCCCCCCTCATATTCTCCAACACATTCCTCATGGCTTTATTGCCTTGCTTGGGATGAAATGACTTAAAATAATTTTTAAAAAAATAAATAAATTAAAAAAAAAATAAATAAATTAAAAAAAAAAAAAATAAATTAAAAAAAAAAAAAATAAATTAAAAAAAAAAAAAATAAATTAAAAAAAAAAAAATAAATTAAAAAAAAAAAAAATAAATTAAAAAAAAAAAATAAATTAAAAAAAAAATAAAAATAAATTAAAAAAAAAAAAATAATTAAAAAAAAAATAATTTAAAAAAAAAATAATTTAAAAAAAAAATAATTTAAAAATATATATATATAGAGAGAGCCCTTGAGCAAAACCTTTCCAAAATAGAAACTATGATCTGGGACTGGAATAAAAAGCAGTGATGGAGTAATCCATCAGAAAAATTCAGGAAAGGGAATTAATACCAAATACTTCAAATACCCAGCCGTATCAATAGTTTCTTTTCTTGCTCTTCTCACTTGTGGAACTCTTGATTTCTTGCTTTCCAGCCAAATTGGATGTTCAAAAATTTAAATGCAACGTCAACTGTAATCTACTCTCTTCCTGATTTCTCTCTTATTGTCCTCTCTCAATGTTTTTTTCTTCTTCTTTCACATGCAGTAACTCCTTGTGCCTTAGTGGCTTTATTACCTTTATTGGGGTGAAATGATTAAAAGAAAACTACAAATGCTGACATTCTATACTATTAAACATTAAGCAATTTATTTTTTTATTTTAATTATTTTTTTCTTATCTCCATTGGATACAAAAAAAACAAAAATCTTTCTAATCAAGGCACATTCTATATATATATATATATATATATATATATATATATATATATATATATATATATATATATATATATATATGTATGTATATATATTAGAGAGAGAGATTAGCAAAAACAAAACATCTTTGTGACACTCTGCATTTCCTGAATTTACCCTTAGATGCAAAGGGGGTGCATGGGTTGGGTGCTTCCAGGCAAAGCACTTTATCTGTGACTTAGCAGTACAAATCTGCCGTAACTTCGATTGACAAGTGGAAGCCTACAAAGTGTGAGTGTGCGGTGGGGGGGATGTGAGTGTGCGGTGGGGGGGATGTTAGTCTTGTTCCATTTTCGGGGGGGGGGTATAACAAAATTTGATAAATGGGTAGTTATAATGAATTGCTCCCCCTTTCAAAATCCCCTCAACTTGATTCTGCCTCGACATTAAAAAGAATGCAGGCTGGTATTGGTTAAAAAGTCTGTCAAGAAAAGGTTGGAAAAAAAATTTAATCTGAGCAACAGTATTCAAAGCCTAGATGAATAGTAGACATGTAACTGTCTAGCACAACACCAGGAACCAACTAGAAATTAATTCAATATAGTCTCTCTATTTCATGTAAGTGAAAAATGTTAGTCCAAGAAGGTGAAATGAGTCACGCGCTCATGGAGGTTAGCATCAGCCATGTTGATGGAAGGCAAAAAGCATTCTCTCAGATGTGATTAAAAGAGCAGTTTTGTTTTGGAGCCATTAAAATTAACAAACCATTCCTTGTCCCCAGTTAACAAGAGATTGTAGGTTATTATCGAGATCAACAGCCAATTTGACATAATCGGGCATATCAGATAAGACAAGAGTAAATAACTGTGTCAGCAGCATAGACACAGAGTTTAGAAATGATGACATCAGAAAGGTCGTCAGTGAAAATTAAGAACAATCTAGGTCCAAGTATAGAGCCCTGGGGACACCTGCATTAATGGAAACATATCTAGAAGAGAGACCATTCATTTCACAATTTGATATGGGGGGGAGGGTGATAAAAACTTTGATATAGAGGAGGGGGGAATAAAAACTTTGATATAGAGGAGGGGGGAATAAAAACTGATATAGAGGAGGGGGGAATAAAAACTGATATAGAGGAGGGGGGAATAAAAACTGATATAGAGGAGGGGGGAATAAAAACTGATATAGAGGAGGGGGAATAAAATATTTCATATAGAGGAGGGGGGAATAAAATATTTCATATAGAGGAGGGGGGAATAAAATATTTCATATAGAGGAGGGAGGATTAAAATATTTCATATAGAGGAGGGGGAATAAAATATTTCATATAGAGGAGGGGGGATAAAAAATTGATATAGAGGGGAGAATAAAAAAATTGATATAGAGGGGAGAATAAAAAAATTGATATAGAGGGGAGAATAAAAAAATTGATATAGAGGGGAGAATAAAAAAATTGATATAAAGTGGGAATAAAAATTTTAATAACAAAGTTTATTTTTGAAAAATTAGATTCAGATGGAAGGAAGTGAAAATCAGTTCACATCAAAAACTTTGCGAAAACACATTTATCTATCCAAGAATGTACTTAAAGATTAATGTTTGAAAAAAAGAAAAAAAAAAAAGAAAAAAAACAAAAAACAAAATGGAAGTTTTTTCTTTTTAGTTCACACAAGGGCAGATAACTGCCGATGCTTTTTTTTCCTTTCATTTTCCACTCAAATGTATGACTTACGCAATTGTATAGGAAATGTACTTCCTATTGATTCTCTTAAGAAATGTCAATCACTTTGAGTTAATTGAATTGGAAAGACGTGGTTTTACTTTTTGTGCTTGCTAAAACAAACCTAATGCTAGACAATGCATTAACCAAATGCACCACTACAACTAACCATTGCATGATACACAGAATTGTTATAACGTCTCTTTTCAACTGAATATTGTTTTGTGAAGTAAACATATTCCTGTGTCTGCTACAGAGCAAGGATTTCTTCCAAGACAGAAAAATAGAATTAGTACATGTAAAAGCATTCTCTATGGCTATTGAACAAGATTTAAAAATAAAAAAAATTTAAAATGTAAATAAAAAAATGTCATTTAAAGACAAATTTATTAAAGTTGTCAGGAAGGAATGAAATGAAAGTGAAAGTGAAAACTCTTTTTCCTGAACTTATATTATACTTAAGATTTAAGAGTTACTGTATTTTTTTTTGTTGTTAATCCTGAAAGTAGTTGCAATTGCCAAACACGCAACAATAAAAGTTATTAATGATACACTTCCTAACATATGGAGCATCAATTTAAAAGACAGTATTTAATATCAAACAGGTAGAGGTCCTGGAATTTTTCATAAATACAACCAGCTTCAATAAGAAAATGAAATAATGGCAAGTGATGACATATATAAACATTTACCTCATTATTTAAATATAAAATAAAAAAAAAAATAATAATAATTTTTGTAACTTAAAGAAACACTAGAATGCTCAAGAATTATCAAGGGCAGTTTATGTCTAGAAAACCAGAAGTCAAAAAGGCTACATGTGAAAGAAAAGGAGAAAGAGAAAAAGTAAAAATGATGAAATGGACAAACAGCTATGATATTCTATATGTATGCATGCATTTTGTATGGAGGGAAAAAAGAAACTTGCAACAATGAAAAGCGCATATAAAATATGAAAAAGAAAAATATGAACAGTCAATTGGTGATATCTCCCGACGAGTAGACTGAGTGGTTCCTGGAGGATTTACGAAACTCTGGAGTCAGAATGCTGAAGGTAACGTCAATCAGCTAAGCGACAAATCTTTTACTTATAGTAACTAATATATATATATATATATATATAAAATACACATACACAAATCAGGGAAAAACTTAATGCATCATTAAAAACACGGTTATAAATTTAATACTATGATAATATCCTTTACACTTACAAATTTTATATATATATATATGTATGTATGTATGTATGTATGTATGTATGTATGTATGTATGTGTGTGTGTGTGTGTAAAAATTTCAGATATATCTGTAAAAGGACAATATGAAAAAGACAAAAGGAAACCTTATCTTAGCTGACCCGTCCTCTGAGAGCAGATAGAGAAAGAAAACTACAAGCAGAGAGAGAAAGAAAACTACAAGCAGAGAGAGAAAGAAAACTACAAGCAGAGAGAGAAAATATAAAGTAAGGAGAGAGGGAGAAACCAGCTGATGTCAATGGAGAGAAAAATAATTCTATTTCTACAATTGATAATAACAAAAACATTTCAAATAAAAGTTAGTTTTTCTCTAATGCAGATTCCAGGTAACAGTTTGCAACATCCACGTACAAATTGCACAAAACATTAGAAGGAAAATGTGAGAAGATCTCATCGTAAAAAGTTTCCTGTGATCTGGTTCTTATGAGAAAGACAAATTATAGGTGGAAGGGCAAAGTTGCTGAAGAGACTAAAAATAATCAAGACAACAATGCATCTTGCAACTGAGCTTGGGAAATGTTACATGTGCAACATCACACAAAGACATACCTGCATATTTAAGAAGCAAGAGAAAGCGCACACTTGAGGGGCAATGCGTTAAAGGGATGGACTTTGCAGGCTACTTGGTCTGTGCTGGATGCATTCAGACTGGCAACTCTGAAAACAAGCCCTCATGATTCCATAAAATCTATTATGGAATTTCTAACATTTCTTTGGGGGTTATTGAATAATGTGCAATGATTAGTGGCTCAGAACAAGAAATCAGTGATCAGAGTTCAAATTCCAATACAGCTGGTTACATTCAATCTTACAAATACCCTTCAGAGAGGTATGAATTCATCTCTTCTCCATTCAGCTATGAGTTAAGTAACAGGGTAGACTGGTTGCTAGCAAAGCTGAAGAGCTCAGTCTCAGAGGAAGATAACTGAATTAAACACTGGCTGGGCATGGTGCTAGCAACTCGACCCTGTAAAAATCATACTTGTTAAAGAAACCATAGACAAATGGTTACCATGTGAGGCTGTGGCCCTAGAGTTAAAAAAAAAATTTTTTTTTTTTTTGTACAGGTTTGGAGAAAAGAGGATTTTTATCAATTCATCCTAAGAGAGGGTGGGGGAGAGATGGAGGAGAGGGTGGGGGAGAGTTGGAGGAGAGGGTGGGGGAGAGATGGTGGAGAGGTGAGGTGGGGGAGAGAAGGAGGTGGGGAGAGGGGGTGGGGGAGAGGGGAGGTGGGGGAGAGAGGGAGGTGGGGGAGAGAGGGAGGTGGGGGAGAGGGGGAGCTGGGGGAGAGAGGGAGGGGGAGCTGGAGGAGAGAGGGAGGGGAAGCTGGAGGAGAGAGGGAGGGGGAGCTGGAGGAGAGAGAGGGAGGGGGAGCTGGAGGAGAGACAGACATTTATACTAATTTACTATATTTTGAGTTTCATATTCATCTGAGCAATGGGAGCAAATGACAGGTATGCCGTATGCCACCCACCACCTGTGCAGATTTTATGACTGGTTTAGTTGTTGAAAAATAACAGCACAATACAGTTAAAATGAAAGTATTCATTTCATGTTGGCAGGTAGGTAGGTAGGTAATAGCTGTTGTGTCAATGCAAATGTAGTTTATTTTTAAAAATATGAGATGTATAAAGATTAAGATCAAAAGGAGTTTACCCAGAATCTTTTGGTGTGCCCACGCACGCACACGCAAAAAAAAAAAAAAATCAATAACCCTAATATTTGGAAGAGGAGCTGATCTTAATATAAGTACAAAGGACATCTTAGTGGGTGCTTAAAAATATACACGAGCAAGAATGTTTGGTAAAAGCCAAATCAATACAAATGTACAAGACTGCTTCAGATGCAGAGATTACAGTCAGAGAGAATGTCCGACTATATTGATAGAAATGAACAGCATTCGTAGAGAAAAGCCTGACTTCGAAATGAAGCAAAGAAGCAAACCAAAAAACAAACAAATAAATAAAATTTAAAAAAAAAAAATAAGAGATCTAAATATACTTTATAATTGAAATATATACCTTGGGTATTGAACTGAAAAAAATAAGGACAGACCTGCATTTCAGTAGTGAGAAAATTAGAAAGAGTTTTGGAAAGGATTTGTAATGTTTTGACAAAAAAATGTAAAAATCTATATAAATTATAATAATGTATCTGAGGGTGTCCATCTATAAAGGTGGCTGACAAGTCTCTGTTGCAGACCCCTGCTTAGCACCCCCAGGCCCCATATGTGGTTTATACTGCAACTATACTAAGCAGACCTTAGTTACAGTTTCTGGGAGAGAGCGTGTTATCTGGCATAAACAACTGTTTGAACAAAATCAGCACATTCAAACCCTCGGCTACTAACAATGGTTTCTCCTGCTAAGGAAGGTGCAGGTTTGAATCCTGCCAGTGAGTACATTAAGATTTCTCATGTGCAAGAGAGATAGAGATTGTCACGGAGAGAGACACAGAGTCCGAGAGAGAGAGAGAGAGAGAGAGAGAGAGAGAGAGAGAGACACAGAGTCCGAGAGAGAGAGAGAGAGAGAGAGAGAGAGAGAGAGACACAGAGTCCGAGAGAGAGAGAGAGAGAGAGAGAGAGAGAGAGAGAGAGACACAGAGTCCGAGAGAGAGAGAGAGAGAGAGAGAGAGAGAGAGACACAGAGTCCGAGAGAGAGAGAGAGAGAGAGAGAGAGACACAGAGTCCGAGAGAGAGAGAGAGAGAGAGAGAGAGAGAGAGACACAGAGTCCGAGAGAGAGAGAGAGAGAGAGAGAGAGAGAGAGACACAGAGTCCGAGAGAGAGAGAGAGAGAGAGAGAGAGAGAGAGAGAGAGACACAGAGTCCGAGAGAGAGAGAGAGAGAGAGAGAGAGAGAGACACAGAGTCCGAGAGAGAGAGAGAGAGAGAGAGAGAGAGAGAGAGAGAGAGAGACACAGAGTCCGAGAGAGAGAGAGACACAGAGTCCGAGAGAGAGAGAGAGAGAGAGAGAGAGAGAGAGAGAGAGACAGAGAGAGAGAGAGAGAGAGAGAGAGACACAGAGTCCGAGAGAGAGAGAGAGAGACAGACAGAGTCCGAGAGAGAGAGAGAGAGAGAGAGAGACAGAGTCCGAGAGAGAGAGACAGAGACAGAGTCCGAGAGAGAGAGACAGAGACAGAGTCCGAGAGAGAGAGACAGAGACAGAGTCCGAGAGAGAGAGAGAGAGAGAGAGAGAGAGACAGAGTCCGAGAGAGAGAGAGAGAGAGAGAGACAGAGTCCGAGAGAGAGAGAGAGACAGAGTCCGAGAGAGAGAGAGAGAGAGAGAGAGACACAGAGTCCGAGAGAGAGAGAGAGAGAGAGACACAGAGTCCGAGAGAGAGACACAGAGTCCGAGAGAGAGAGAGAGAGACACAGAGTCCGAGAGAGAGACACAGAGTCCGAGAGAGAGACACAGAGAGTCCGAGAGAGAGAGAGAGAGACACACACAGAGAGTCCGAGAGAGAGAGAGACACACACACACAGAGAGTCCGAGAGAGAGAGAGAGACACACAGAGAGTCCAAGAGAGAGAGAGACACACAGAGAGAGACACAGAGAGTCCGAGAGAGAGAGAGAGAGACACACACAGAGTCCGAGAGAGAGAGAGAGACACACACAGAGTCCGAGAGAGAGAGAGAGAGAGAGAGACACACACACAGAGTCCGAGAGAGAGAGAGAGAGAGAGACACAACCACAGAGTCCGAGAGAGAGAGAGAGAGAGACACAGAGAGTCCGAGAGAGAGAGAGAGAGAGACACACAGAGAGTCCACCCCCACCACTCATAGTATCTTGGTAGTCCACTTCCCAAGTAATATATGTATATTTTCTCTACTCGGTGAGGAAATTATGTCCAGATGTTTGTAAACACATGAAGCTTGTATTTTTCTTTTAAACTCTCAGCTGTCTGATAAATCCAAAGACCCCCCTCTCCCCACCCGAGATATTTTGTTTAAAGAGCCACTGAAACGGGACAGAAGCAGGTTATGAAAATAGAAATTAGTCATATTATTACTCGCCGGTGAACGAGTCGGCAGGAACAACTGTAACCTTAGAATGTGACCTGCAAAAAAGGTTGTCCTTCCGCTTGACAAGTAGACATTTCATTCACATACCAATACACGCGGCGCTTTCCCACAGCATTCGTATCTGAAACATCCACACCTCACATTCAATGAAACAGGTTAAGTCATTTGGTTAAAAACAGCATAAGAATGGCAATATATGTAAATATGCAAAAGCAGAATGTCATTAGGCTGAAGCAAAAATTGATTTGTTGTCTTATTTTACTGTTTAGCCAACCTTCCTGGGTTATTTTAAGTCAAAACATTTTGGATTCCAAGAACAATCCTTTATTTGGGAATAAACATTGCATTAAAATGTCTTAGAGAAAAAAAAAAAAAAAAAAAAAATGATTTTTCAAGATATAAGGCTGAAGAGTCTAGTTTTCTATTTAACCCATAGCTAGGGGGGCAGAATGGATTCATATATTTCCCAATTTGCATGGAAGTGAATGTAATGAATTCAACTGGAATTGGAAATGCTACGACTGTCTCCAGAAATTTATCAGAGGACAGGGAATTTTTCTTAAGTATTAGTTTTTTTTTTTTTACATTGTGATGAAACAGACAACAGATGCGATTCAATTTGACATTCACAGGATATATTGAAGATGAGAGAGAAACAGCGAGTAGCATGTCCAAGGAGCTTATGTAAATGGATTGCCGAACAGAGCGCAGGAGGGACAGTAAAGGGACGTATATTGATTACAGTGAGAAAAAGAGTAACTTGTAGAGGGTTATGCTCACCCACAATGTTTCGGCCATTGTGTCTGCCACCCTACTTCAGGTGTATGCTGATCAGAAATAACTATCACAGAATTTCTACCTATTCCCTTTATTTAATCTACACATGTACAGTGGAACAATATTAATGTACATGTCCAGAGATATCTTTCTTATTTTTTTTTTTTGTACTGCTCAGTTATTGCTCATCTGGTTTCTAATGAACAAACTCGTCCAGTCCAAAGATTGAACTAACAACAACAAGAATAAGATAATAAAATGTCAATCCCTCATTTAAGAAATATGAACAAGTAAGGTGATAATGCCACTAAGATGCAATGAGTTAATGGGAGTGAAAGAGAATGAAAGATTTTTTTAGAAGCAACCAAAACTCAATGCTAAACAGTAAACATGGGATAAGACCCCACTTATTCAAAAAATTGGAGAGGAGTGTGAACCAGGCAATAAATAAACCTATCTACTCCTATTGAGAGAAAAAATTCAAACAAATCGTGAATAAGGTTTTCAGAGTTTTAGGCAGAGACATAAGAACTGAAGTGGACTTTAAAAGGAACTGGAAACCCAATCCTAAAAATGGATAAACCTCCATGCCGATTCCAAAAACCAGGGAGCTGTGAATCAGACAATATAAAGTCATGGTATTATCGTTAGTATTCTAGGATTAATTGAATCATTTTTTTTATGAATTATCAACCCTTTGTGGGTTATTTAAAACCAAAACATTTTGGATTGTAAGAATTTATTTATTTTTTTTTTTTGCGAGTGAATATTACATTAACACACAGGTGGAAAAACTATTTCAGTAGTTGAATATGAAAGAGAAAAAAGGATTGGCGAGAGAACCGGTTATCGCTCCTCACAACTCGGTCAAAGAAAATGAAATTACCTGTGCACAACTGACTAAAAAAATAATTAAAAAAAAATTATAATAGAAAATACACCGTATCAACAATATACCAAAATTGGTA
>OZ038514.1:71531443-71571443 GCA_964036315.1 Acanthosepion esculentum
CCTTAACAGAAGCTATATTATAGCAGTGGGAAAGATACCAGGTCATGACCAATAAAATTGCAGATTCTTTGGTTTTTATTAAGAATCTCTAAATGTATAGCAGGAGCCCCAGACCAGATGTGGCAGCAATATTCAAAGCATAGAATGGTAGACTTATAAATACAGGAGATGAGTTCTATCAAGAATAATTGTCTAGTTCACTGGTTCTCCAATAGTGCACTTGGGTACACTGGTGTGCCCTAGAAAATGTCTAGGTGCGCCCTGGCATTCCAGAGAAATGAGTGTCCAGAATATGTGTTAAGAAATGAATATATTTACTTTATTATATTGCAGTAAATGTCTCATTGCAGAGAGCCCTCAAGGAAAGCTTCAATGACAGGAAACTTTCATTTTGCTGTATTGAACTGGCAGGAGTTGCTGGTCGGCCCTCCATGCATAGTATGAGAAAGTTGATTACTAAAAGATATATGCGAGATAAAATGATGAAGATTAGGATTGTTTGTTTAAAAAAAAGTTGTCTTATTTATACTTTCATAGTAATTTATAATTTATCACTTATAAGCCGTCCTGGGTACGACGTTAAACTGCATCCAACAGCAAGGCCAGGTCTCTGATCAGGAGGTTTTGAGGAAGCGTGGAACCACCTCTTAATTGCTGGTGTTCCCAGGTCCACCCTGACCCGGGGTGGTAGCACTTGTTGGGGTCCCAGCTATGGGAAAATAGTGAACTTTCAGGTCTTTTCCAGCACATTTCTTTTTGAAAAAACAATATTACCAGCTATACCTTTTTGAAAAAAAATATTACCAGCTATACTTTCTTGGAAAAAAATATTACCAAGCTATACTTTCTTGGAAAAAAAACCAAAAAAAAAAACAAACCCTTTTCAGCATTAAATGGCCCAACGAAGGTCGATATGCTGGTTAAACAAGCAAACTATCTATCAACGTATAAGCAAATCTGATAAATTAGTTACTTTATAATAAACATGTCAATTGGGATAAGTTTATTCATTCTTGTGTTTAGAATAGCATAAGTTAAGTTTCATTTTATATTTTCTTATCGCATTATTTCTTTTCTGCAATATTTGACTTCATTAGAACCTATTTTTCCAAAATTTGTATATTGTGCGCCTACAATTATTGGTAGGATTTCAAGTGTGCCCTGATCTCAAAAAGTTTCAGAACCACTGGTCTAGCTTGACACAGTCAATGAACTTTCTGAGTATCATACCTACCAACTGAGTCATGTCCTGAGCATGATGATAAATTACATCCGGCAGCAAGGCTTCTGACTGGGAGGCTTTGAGGAGCATGCAACCACTTTATAATTGCTGTTGTTCCCAGGCTCACCCTGACCTGGAGTGGTAGCACCTGTTAGGGTCCCAACTATAGGCAAATAATGAACCCCTGCATAAACTGGCTTCAAAACACAGTGCCATGTGTAATATACACTTAATCATCGAAAGATACATGATCGCCTAACAAGGCAGATTTTTTCCCTGCAGTAGGTTGCCATTTCTTTCTGCGGTAGCCCAGTTGCCATTCAAGGCTATAGAACCCGGTCTGTCCTGCTATTTACCCATAACTGGAGGGAGAAGAGGATTCAAACTGGTATTTGTTTATATTCGCATATAATAGTTTAGAATTCTCCTCTCTGCCATGCACTGATAGCTTAGGGGTAGGATCTTCAACTGATGCCAGATCAGTCAGGTTTCAATCATGGCTTGAAGCAATTGGGTATCTAGCCACACTGATGAGCTATGATACAGTGAAACAGGCTTGTATGTGAATGACACACACACATTATATATATATATATATATATATATATATATATATATATATATATATATGACAATTTCTCAGACATTCAGGTCAGTAAATGTTAATACTGTTTATTATAAACAGATCATTTACTTAAATATTTGTATCTGTAAAAAAAGAATGTATGAATATAAAAATATCTTAAAATAATTGTCAGAATTTGTCCATTTCATAATGTGTGACATCATTTGTTTGCATTTGGATATGCATCGAGGAGATATGAATGTACGGGAGAAAATCATGGAAAATTGTAGTTTAAAAACAGTAAAATCGACCTTGCTAACCAAAATGCTCCTCTGTGGCAAAATCGGTAAAAGCATGTCAGGCTATATGATGGTTCCGTATAGGATACAGGTTCAATTCCTGTTAGAGGACACATATTTTCTATGAAAATTTCTCGGACATTCAGGCCGGTAAATGTCGTTAATACTGTTTATTATAAACAGAGCATTTACTTAAATTTATATCTATAAAAAAAAAAAAAAAATAAAAGAATGTATAAACATAAAATGTCTCTCTATATATATATATATATATATATATATATATATCATTTTGTGTATGACTCAGCAGTATAAAACTCTCCGGGGAACAAAGCATGTTTGTCATTTCTTTTCTTTCAGCTATTCCTTGACATATTTAAAATACAGTGTTATATTATCACTATAATGATACACATACTGGGGGGAAATGCAAATGGAAGTATGATACTTTCTTCCATTGCTCACCCAATATCTGGGTCATCCTGATGGGACACAAAATGGTTTACCACCATTCACTGTTGACCATGACATTATTAACCTCCATTATAGTGAAATGAAACATCATTTATGAATACAAATGGAGAACCTGACTAAACTCTGAGCAAACCTATTTTCAGACTGTACACACTACAGTAATCAGATTACTTGTAAAATCCATCCTCAAAAGGTGTGTCAAGATGAACTGATGACATGATCATTAGTTCAATGTACCGACCATTAAGCTTCAAATACAGGCCGAGGTGGTGGCTGTTCTTTAAAGGAGTGCAAATAAATGAGGTATATAATTTAACATCCCTGGTCCAACATTTGATCGATAGTTCAGTAGGTACATTAGAATGTAAATTTAAGTAAATAAAAAAAAACTATTATTGAACCCATTACACACAGACCAGTTTTTTTTTTTTTTCTTATACTTAGTAATTACAGAAGAAACCGTCAATAAATGATTTTCATCATTGCTGAGTCCGAAACACAAGGTCTCCAGTGGTGTGAAACCCAAAGAGTGAAGTGAACCTTAAAATGTGATTTAATTTCTAAAAGTTTAGAGAATTTAAAAAAAAAAAAAAAAAAAAAAAAAAAAAAAAAAGCCAATTCACCCCAAGCATGCTTGTCAAGTAAGGCAAAGATACCACAAAGGTACAAATTGCTACTGGGAGTGAAATAGAATGAAAAAGCCCTTAGGATTGGATTTCTGGTTCCTTCTAAGCAAGAAACCAAGAACAAACATCTACTCCTGGTCAAAAAAAACAAAAAACAGGGAGGAGTGTGAAATGTAAGTGGTCCATACTTAGTCATTTGGACAGGAGTAGGAGGTTTATACTTTTTTTTTTACTATTTAGGACTGGATTTCCGGTTCCTTCTAAAGTCTTTTTCAGTCTCTTTCATGCCTACTAGTCTCCTACAATTACTACTGTTACTATTATGGTGCCTGGATGAATGGTTAGAACATTTGCTTTTCAACCAGGTTTGAATTTTATCATGGTTGCTCTCTCAAGAAGGTGACTCCTTGATATCATCAGCTGCAGAATGTGATCCCAACATGTGGCACCTCTGGAAAGTGTCTGAAAGTCATACCCCACAGGTGGACCCCAGCTTTGTGAATGAAATTGGATAGACGAAAGTATTTGGGAGCCGTTGACAGTAATTGTAATGTAAGTTTTTTTTTTGTTTTGTTTTTTATCCAGCCTCATATGTGCTTAAGAGGAATTTCCTAATATTTAAACAAGGAAATTCCTCTTAAACACGCATGAGCCTGGATAATAAAAAACAAAAAAAATAAACACATACATTCCAATTACCCTCACCATATATATCTCTGGCACAGGGCCAGTCCCTGTGCTGGTGGTATCACGGCTATGACTAGCTTAGAACAGTTCTGACCAGCGGCCCGAGTGAAAACACTCAGGTCCCCACGTTAAAAACTGACCTTCTGTCACAACCTGACTCAGTACAAGTGTGTGTGTGTATATATATATATATATATATATATATATATATATGGTACTTATTGGAAAGTGCTCAATATTAGTAATAGGGCTAACATTCGGTTGTATGGATACGAGTTTATTGTCACTGGCTTTCACTCTTGAAAATCATCAGACAAAATGATTTACTTTTTGAAAATTAAATCTGTTCATGCTTGTTTTAGTTTAGTGGGGGCAGGGAAATTCTTCTGTTTCCATTTTTGGATGACACTTGCACAGACAGACAGACACACATACAGGTGTACGTATTATAGTTCACACAAACACACCTGTATAAACAATTCAAGATACATATCAATGCATTTGAGTATATATATCTATCTCAAATTTTTAGAGGCATATTATATAAGCACACAATTTTAACAAAATTATAAATATGAAATTTATCAAGGGCATGATGGTTGTTCTTTGGGATCAATGGAGATAATCCTTCAATTCAGTGGATTTGGATTAATTTTCAAAAGTGAACTCTGCAAGAAGAATTTAGTCGAAAAATTGTTTCACTGTTGTAATCCAATACTCGGCCCGGGGAGTCTATCCTATGGCACAAGGTCTCATTCCAGTCACAGACTTCTAATACCTAATAATAGCATATTTAAATTTTAGATGTTCATTTTAAAATAAAATGTGAAAAAAAATTCTTTATACTCCCCACCACCCAAAAATATATATAAAACAGGATTTTTGTTTTTCTATTTTAATCCAATCATCCCCCTCTCACCTGAATTTGTACCTAAGTTTTTGGGGATAACAGGTCAGTCAAGTAACCTACTTAATTGCTAGCACTGACCTATAAACAAAACATATCTAACGACAGTTAAACAAGTACCAGAGAAGGATATTCACTCTCAAACCTCAGCCAGGACAATCAGCCACATCAAATAATTAACACTGATTTAAGGAAAATAAAGGGTGTTCCAGTAACTTGGACCAATTTTAAATGTGAATTAAGTTCAAGCGTCTAATGATGTTTTTTTTTCTTTCAGATTTAACGACCTAAGTCTTTGGCAATTTCATCCATGGAAAGATTAAACATCAAACATGTTAAAGTTATTGAAGCCTATTACGAAAATGGATGATCAAATAGAATTTGAATGAGAAGTTCCCAGGTCACATCATCTCTCAAAACACCACAATCTTGATGCCTTTAGATTTCTTCCTTTGGGGTCATCTCAAAAGTAAGGTCTATGCCAACAAGTCAACAACAATTCAACAGCTGAAGGATGAGATAATAAGGCATATTGGTGAGATCGAGGAGCAACTATGCAGAGACTTCATCAAATATTTTGACCATCGAGTGGAGGTATGCCGCTGAAGCCTTGGCGGACATTTGGGCGATATTATTTTTCACACATAATTGCCATGCCTTAAATAACATGATCCAATAGAGAAATAAATGAATTTTCACCAATGACACTGATTTTATTTACTGGTGACTTTGATCCGTCTTAATGAAACACCCTTTATAACAGAGCTATATACAATATACGTAGATAGAATATATATATATATATATATATATATATATATATATATATATATATATATGTGTGTGTGTGTGTGTGTGTGTGTGTGTGTGTATATATATATATATATATATACGCACACATCAGATGAAAACACAGATCTACACCAAATAGCCTGTTACTAGTTTGAATGCAATCTTCAATAAATCAAAAATTAAACACACCAAGTTTTAAACACACCAAGTTTTACACACACACACACAATTTTTATAAATATGCTCACACATATACACACCTTCGCGAATGCACACACGTGCACTTACACACACATAAAGGTTATTGCAATGACTTGGATGATTTTAAATGTGAATTAAGTTTAAGCGTGTAATGATTGTTTTACTTTATCTTTTAGATATGGCAGACATTTGAGCGATATTATTTTTCACACATAATTGCCATGACTTAAATAACATGACCCAATAGAGAAATAAATAAATTATCGTCAATAACACCGATTTATTTACTGCTGACTTCGATCCCTCTTAATGAAACACCCTTATATATATTCTGTCTTAATGAAACAACCTTTATTAACAGCTATTCTTAATGGGTTTTTTTTTCTGTTTTAAATTAAATAAAATGTCATTAGCCGAGTTGTTCAAAAGTTCATTTAACATCAGCTTGTTGGTAAGAAAGTAAAAAAAAAAAATAACATTTATTATTTTTAAACTGTTTTTTTTCTAATTAAAATAATTTCTTTAATATCTCCTAAGACATTAAATTTACAATAATATAAATTATAAATAATTATCAACCCTTTGCATGTTATTTAAAGTTAGATATTTTTAGATTGTAAGAATCTTTTTTTTTAAAGATAATAATGGTTTAGTGATATAATTCTTACTAATTAACCTATAGATGGGGAGAGAAGAAGTGGATTCATACCTAATCAGAATCTGATAAAGAAATTATAATATGGATATAAAGTGGGGGTATCAATTCTACATTACAATCAATATATATATATATATTGATCCTCCACTTTTGTGTCCATAATAGTTTCTACACATTTCTATTCCAGAGAATGTAAATAAATCTAAAAGACATGCCTGTGTAGCTAATCAGTATTTCATTGATTGGCTGATTCGTTTTCTACGGTTCATCAACAATCAAGACATTATGTGGAAATAATGTGGGGGATCAATTCTACATTACAACTAATATATAAACTGATCCCTCACTTTGTGGCCATGATACTTTCTATGCATTTATATTCCAGAGAATGTAAATAAATCTAAAAGACATGCCTGTGTAGCTAATCAGTATTTCACTGATCAATTTGTTTTTTTTTTTTTATAGCTTATCAAACTTTTGCAGGTTTGTAGTAGCATACCTACAGATGATAATGGGTATGTCCCCATTCACATAAATACAGTAGTAAATACTGTATGTTGGTCTGAAGTTAGAGATGCCTTGTGGAATTCACTTGACTCACTTCTAGCAGTTGACTACTACTTCTATGCACCGCTGGCGAATCTTATACGTGTTGTTCTTGTCCTAAGTATTATCACTCATTAACAACCTTCGTGTGATTATTCTATTCAGTATCCTTCCCTAGGCCTGTGAATTGTCAAGATTTCTTGGAAAAGGACCAGTGAAACTGGCGGGAGAAGACGACTAAGCCGGGTTCAGAATTCCACTCACGAACTTCACTTTATACACACAGGGCTGATATACTACTCATACATCCATAAATCATAAAGGAATAAGAACTTTTTTTTAATCAATTCCTACCAAGCAAGGTGATAATGCCACTAAGACACAAGAGGCAACCAGAAGAGAAAGAGTAAGGAAAAGACTTTAGGAAAATCTGGAAACTCAATAATAGTATAAATTTCAGAGTTTAGACGGAGACGTTAGAAGTATAGAGTTGAAGTAGACTTTAGAAGGAACCAGAAACCCAATCCTAAACAGGAAACAAGGGATAAGCCTCTACTCCTATTCAAAAAAACCTATCTACTCCTACTGAAGGAAGAAATTAAATAAATAACATTTCAGAGTTTAGGCGGAGACGTTATAAGTATAGAGTTGAAGTAGACTTTAGAAGGAACCGGAAACCCAATCCTAAACAGGAAACAAGGGATAAACCTCTACTCCTATTCAAAAAACCTATCTACTCCTACTGAAGGAAGAAAATAAATAAATAACATTTCAGAGTTCAGGCGGAGACGTCAGAAGTATAGAGTTGAAGTAGACTTTAGAAAGAACTGGAAACCCAATCCTAATAAGTAAAGAAGGGATAAACCTCTACTCCTGTTCAAAAGAGTGAGGAGATTGAAACGGTGAGGACAGTGATGAAAGAATGCTTGGTGGATTTAATCTTAATAATAATTAGTAAATGAGATTTCAGATGGAGACGTTAGAAGTATAGAGTTGAAGTAGACTTTAGAAGGAACCAGAAACCCAATCCTAAACAAGAAACAAGGGATAAACCTCTACTCCTGTTCAAAAGACCAGGGAGAAGTGTCAAACGGATGATAGGTGAACCTATCTACTACTACAAAAGTTTCCTATTATTCTATGAGACTTGAAACAAATTTAACTTATAAACAGGAAGTGGGCAAAGTTTTACCCTCTCCCCCAATATCTACCCACATAGCGGATGTTCACATAGCATAGCAATTACAGGTGCAGAAAATAGTACTAAGACTGTAGAGTTCAAATGACATCTGAAGTCGTCGTTTTTGCTTTCAGACATATACACCTGCGTAAGAAACAGAAAGAAAAGGTTTTGGATTGCTTTGTAATTTCTATCCACTTCTATGGCGGTGTATGCTGGACATTCACAGAAAAGAGAAATCTGGCTGTACAGAATAATATTCAGTGGATTGCACCTTTTTGCATTTGGATCATTTTCAGACGAGGAAATGATGTTGAATTTTTTTGTTTTTTCAGGCAATTAATAATTTAATTATTTTAGTATAGGATAAATTTATATATTTTAAATAACAGGAGGTTATGAGTTTAAGTATTTCCTTTTAATCTTTTAGCATTTTTATAGTCATATATGTTGGCTTGAGAAACAAGCATTTCTTTCAGGAATGAAGATATTTTTGGGGGGAGGGGGACAAAAAAACAAACAAACAAGCAGATTTATATTTTAATAAGATTTGATACCAGCACTTAAAAGAATTTTACATCCTAGATTATATATATATATATATATATATATATATATATATAAAAACCCACACCAACAGTACAACTGAGTTTCATGCTCTATGTAATCATCAGGTACTAATTTAGCTTAACACCGTTTGGTTAATATTTCTGGGTCTCGTGAGATATGTTGTTGTTCGGGTGAATTATTACTGTTATTGAATATTTCATTGCACTATAGACTAATCCTGAATTTAGCCTCAAAATTACATTTAAGATTAAAAATAAAACTTAGAAATTCTAATTTTCATTTTCCAATTTCTGTTAAAAAACAGACTGTTATAAAAATATGTTTAAGGATCAACGGGGGTAACTTTTTTTTTGCTTAAAAAAATAGTAATAAAAATGAAAAAATCTGTAGTGATAAAATCATAAGTAAAAGTAAAATTAATAATATCAGGTTATCCCATAAGTTCTGTCCAAATTTTGAATGAAGAAAACAAGTGACCAAATGTTACATTTAATTACAGATTCAATCAACAATGTATTTTCCCTGATTATCTATGACTTCCTTCCATCTATTAAACAAGCTTACTAATTCCATTACTGTAAAATTCTTTTGGCTTTGATTCGAAGAACTCACAAATATCAGTTTTAACCTCTTCCTGTGTTACAAAAGCTGTTTCTTCCAAATGATTCTGTAAGCTACGAAACAAATGGTAGTCTGAAGGAGCAAGGTTGGGAGAATAAGGTGGATGAGGAATTTTCTCCCAACCAAGTTCTTCGATCTTTTGTGACGTGATTCTTGCTGTGTGTGGTCGTGCTGGGTTTTGAGCCTAGCTAGAGGCAACCAGATGTCAAGCCACACCGATGAGCTGTGATACAGCAAAACAGTGTCTGTGGATGCATATATATATATATATATATATATATATATATATATAGGCTGCTACTTGCAACAAATACCAGAAGAGCAACACTAAGTATGATTAGGCTGTTTCTCAATACTTTTTCTGTGAGTATAATGGGTTTTAGTGTGTATATAACATTTTCCACTGACATGAAGTGAAAAGATTATATTGAGTCAATTGCTAAGTCTGTTATGAGGAAAGCTCACTGTGTCATGCTAAACAATTTTTCTCACCAGAATCCATCTTACATTCATCCATGCATTGAATATTGCTGCCACATCTAGCCTGGGGCTTCCACTATGTATTTAGTGATTCTTGATAAAATTCAAAAGAATCTGCAATGTTATTGGTCCTGACCTGGCATCTCACCTTCAGTCATTTTCCCATTACTGTAATGTAGCTTCCTTGTGACTTTTCCATAAATTGTTTCATGATAATTGTTCTAATGAACTTCTCTCTTCAGTACCTAAATTTCATAGTGCAGTACTAGATGGGCAGTACGATCTCATCATCTTCCAAATGAATTGTCTAGATGTAACCGTAAGTCCTATTCGAAGAATTTCATCACTTGCACTTCTCATTTGTAAAATCCTCTGCCAGGTTCTTGCATTCTCATCAATTTCAATCTTAAAAAATTTAAATGCAATGTCAATCATTATATCTTAATACTTTTTTTGTTTATTGTCCTCTCTCCTTAATAATAGTTTTCCTCGTATTCCCCGACACACTGTACCCTCTTGCGTCCTAGTGGCTTTAATGCATTTGATCTTTAAAAATTTAAATGCAATGTCAGTCATTATTTTCAGTCTTAATTCCTGTTCTTTTAGTGTTCTTTCCTTAATAATGTTTATCTTTTTCTCATTCTTCCACTCTCAGTAACTCTTTACATCTTAGTAGCTTTATTGCCTTGCTTGGGGTGGAATAATTTTTATTAAAAAAAAAAAAATTTTTTTTTAAATAAAAAAAATAAAATAAAATAAAAATTTAAAAATATAGTACACATACCTTGTATAAGTGCTATGTAGAATATAAAACTTTATTCATCACACCTGAAGCAATATTTGTTTTTGCCATTGGGTAACAGTCAAATAATCCTTTAAAAGCCCAGGTAAATACAATCGGATTGCTTCAGTTTATCCACAGTCCCTAATCCAGCTAATTTATCACCATCAAAATTGGGTCCTGAATCTAAAATAAACACTATTAGGGACTCATATGCAACCCCTCAGCAATAGCTTTAAGGGAGCTCATAAGAAGTTAATCCAGCTTTAAGAGATGATAGGGACCATGCCGAGTTTAAGACTCAGATAAGATTACTATTACACCAGGTTTTAAGTATGTCAGAAAAGATAAATAGGATAAAGTTGTAAGGAGAGGCGGGTAAAGAGTTAGATGGCAATAGCTTGACCCCAGTTGAAAGCCAAAATCTACAAAATTGTTTGTTCTCACATTTCAAACAAGGATGAGAATTCATTTATTTCCAGTGGAAACCATTTTATCATCCATGCCAGGAGAAACTGATGTAGCATGGTTTTTCTGGCTCACATGGTAATGGTAATATTAGCCGTTCCCTTATAAGGAAACATTCGGCATGGATTGACCGAACAGCCAATGCTACTCGAGTTACGCTTTTCTTCACTCCCTGGACATCAGGCTGGGATCAAAGTGTAGTATCTGTTCTCCTCATCTCTAATGGTAATGCTAATATTAGCCGTTCCCTTATAAGGAAACATTCGGCATGGATTGACCGAACAGCCAATGCTACTCGAGTTACGCTTTTCTTCACTCCCTGGACATCAGGCTGGGATCAAAGTGTAGTATCTGTTCTCATCTCTAATGGTAATATTAGGGAATTAATTGCAACTAAGATATCCAAAAATGGCATGGCACTCAGAACTAGGGCAATCTACCCCTGTAGGTTAAATAAAAGGTCCAGTCTAAAATTCCAATATATATCACCTGAAGAAGGCTGGAGCACACAAAAGCTGAAATGTTGTGAATGTGGCAAAGATTAGGACAACAGTCTGAATGATGTAAATAGTGTAAATAATTACAATACCTCATATCAGAAATATAGATAGATCCTGAAGAAGGTCGGAGCGGATAACTCAAAACGTGAATATGGCAATAAAGATGAGTTTGAACAATGTAAATAGCGTAAATAGTTACAATACCTCATCTCAGAAATATAGGCAGAACCTAAAGAAGGCCTGAGCGTACAACGGCCGAAACGTCGTGAATATGGCAATAAAGATGAGGACAACAGTTTGAACAATGTAAATAGCATAGTTACAATACCTCATCTCAGAAATATATATATTTTCTAATTAAATAAAAATAGGAAACCTCCCCAAAACGTTGGCTGGATAGCATTTTGCTATTATCTACTTATATACTAATTTACTGGTTTTGTCAGTCTGTGAAACTGTCTTTAACATTAACACTCGTTGCCACTTCTGTGATGCCAACGAATGCTCATTGTAGTGGAGACTTTGTAATCACAGATTCAAACTATAGTACACTGCTGAACAATGCCTGGTGTCAGATACCGTGGAATAATCTCGCACTAATAGTACTTGCTCACTAATACTCACTGGAACAGTAATCAGTATAATGATCTGAATAGAGAGATAGTATAGTGAATAGAGTATAGAAGAGCGTTCCATATAGTAATAGAGGATAGACTAGGAATGCAGATCAATCTAGATGTCATGTGACTTCCTATATATGTGTTTCCTCTATGGTCATGTGATCCATTTAATTCAATAATGGGATCACCTGTGTTTGCTCACTGGCAATCTCTGTTCAAACTCAGGTGTCAGCAGCAATACTTTATTCCTATATAACAATATATCCCTAAAAAAAAAAAAAAAAAAAAAAAAAAAAATGCCAGTATATAGCTAATAAATGACTTGTCTATGATACTGACAGTATGTAGTTCCCCATTAATGAGGAAGGTTAAAAGTTCGCAAACAGAAACAGACTAAGGACATTTTTATCCATATTTTGATTTGAATATACAACAAATTTTTCAAAAACTAGAATACAAAAAGAAGACTTGTTTAAATGCACACAAGTGCACTTTGGGTTTCCGGTTCCTTCTAAAGTCTGTTTCAGCTTTGTGCTTCTAAAATCTGTACCTGAACTCTGAAATTTTATTCACTATATCATTTTTTTTTTCTTTACTCTACTAATAGGAGTAGATATGTTCCTCTATCATCTGGTTCGCACTCCTTCCCGGTCTTTTGAACAGGAGTAGAGGTTCATCCCTTGTTTAGGATTGCGTTTCTGCTTCCTTCTAAAGTCTATTTCAACTCTATACTTCTAATGTCTCTGCCTAAACTCTTAAATTTTATTGGCAATTTATTTAATTTTTATTCCTTCAATAGGAGAAGATAGGTTCACCTATTATCTGTTTCACACTCTTCTCCACTCTTTTGAACAGGAGTAGAGGTTTGTCCCTTGTTTCCTTTTTAGGATTGGGTTTCCAGTTCTATCTAAAGTCTGCTTCAGCTCTAGTCTCCTAAAACTTGTCCTTTCCTGTGTTAATGGAAGTCCACATGGTAATCCCCAACCTTGAGTGGCTCTTGGGCCTTGTCTTAGGTGGGGGGGGGATTCTTTATGATTAGGTTTTGGTTGGTGGAAGTTCAAAATATACAAATAAAATTTTTTCATGTTTCCCGTATCAATTTATATTTTAATTTTCACAGAAACCAGGAAAATCACGAGATTGGCCTTTAACCAAACTTGTGAGTGTATATTAGCAAAAACTGACTAGTCACCATGACACAGTTAAAGCTTACTGCCTTGTTCAAATACTAATTATGCCAGATTGTGTGGGGTCTCCGAGAAACTGTAACTAAAGCTTGCTCAGGCAAGAGTATTTTATGCTTAAGCACAATCCTCAAGCCCCATCTTTGATTTTACCCATAAATATAGCATACTTTTGAAATATATATGATCGACTCTACCGTCAAATTCGATGTATAAGGGTCAGGCAGATCAGTTCCTAGAAACTGAGAGCCCGACACAGGCACATGAGATTTGATTATAGTGGTGAAGGGTTTGTGCAGGGCCATCCACACTTTTTGGAGGGACGAATACAGGGACCTGGTGCACTGAGTGCCACAGGGACCGAAACGACCCTCCGCAGGTTTTGAATTCAGATATCCTTCTCCTAGACCAGTTGCCATCCAAGGTTATAGAATCCGGTCTGTCCTGCTATTTACCCATAGCTGGAGGGAGAAGAGGAGGATTCATACCTTTCCCAAGGGTATTAGCACGTAAGTGAATGTAATGGATTTGACTGGAATTCGAACTCGGCTCTCCGATTCCTCAATCCGAGCCGCTATCCATTACTCCTCCGGGAAAATCTAGAAGAGGATTCATACTTTTCCCAAGGGTATTAGCACGTACGTGAATGTAATGGATTCGTCTGGAATTCGAACTCGGCTCTCAGATTCCTCAATCCCAGCCGCTATCCATTACTCCTCCGGGAAAATCTAGAAGAGGATTCATACTTTTCCCAAGGGTATTAGCACGTACGTGAATGTAATGGATTCGTCTGGAATTCGAACTCGGCTCTCCGATTCCTCAATCCGAGCCGCTATCCATTACTCCTCCGGGAAAATCTAGAAGAGGATTCATACTTTTCCCAAGGGTATTAGCACGTACGTGAATGTAATGGATTCGTCTGGAATTCGAACTCGGCTCTCAGATTCCTCAATCCCAGCCGCTATCCATTACTCCTCCGGGAAAATCTAGAAGAGGATTCATACCTTTCCCAAGGGTATTAGCACGTAAGTGAATATAATGGATTCGACTGGAATTCAAACTCAGCTCTCCGATTCCTCAATTCAAGCCGTTATCCATTACTCCACCGTGCCTCCTGAAATATATACATATATATTTTATAATTTCATCCCAAGCAAGGTAGAGACGGCACGAGTACGCAGGGGGTTACTGGGAATGAAAATGAAAAAGTATAGAAAAGATTGAGGAAAGGACAAAAGATGAACGGGATTCAAGAAGATAGAAGATGGTGATTGACGTTGCATTTAAATTTTGTTAATCATTTCACGCCAAGTAAGTGAGGAATGCCACTAGCACACAGGGTTTTACAAGGAGTAAAAACAAAAGAAAAGACGGGGTAGAGGGAGGATTATGGAAAGGACAAAAGATGAACGGGATTCAAGGAGACAGAAGATGGCTACTGAAGTTGCATTTAAATTTTTGAAGATTGTAATTATCAGGGAAGCAAGGAAATAGAAGGGAGTTCCACAGGTGGGAAGTACGAGAATGGAAATTGTTAAAGTAGAAATGGCGGCTAACTGGTTAAAGCAATGGCTGAAAGTGCTCGAGTGCAGAATGCAGACAATATATGCACTCTCTTACTGCAACCAAATGAAAACAATGTAAGCATGTTGAAAAAGAATTAAAAATAATGATCAAATATACCTTGTCTGTCATATTCAAATTATATATCTCCTGAAGATTGTTTTTAAGTATAAAAGACTTGCTGTGAGGTGTTGACATGAACGTTCACAAATGCACACACACATAAATATATATATATATATATATATATCTCAAAATCCAGTTGGCACTTTCAGGGTCAACTTGCATCAAAAGTGTGTCACCAGATCTTCAAGAGAATCCAATTTCGTCAAATTCCCAATTTGTTAAAACACTGCAAACTCGCAGTTTTTATTATATATATATAGTGATTTTCCAAGTGTAGCTTAGATGTGGCACAAGGCCACAAGGGGAACCCAGTGAGGATCAAACTCACTGCTCAGTCATAATTGTTCTAGCTAGACAAGTTGCTAACCATTACACCACCTCGAGGTGCCCAATATATATAATACTCCTATATGGCAGTGAATGCTGGACAATCTCCCCATGTCTTCCAAAAGCTAAACAAAGTATTAAGAAACAGGAAGATTTCGTTAGAAACAAAGAAAAGAGTGATGAACTTCTATGTAATATCAATCCTCCTATATGGCAGTGAATGCTGGACAATCTCCCCATGTCTTCCAAAAGCTAAACAAAGTATTAAGAAACAGGAAGATTAAATTAGAAACAAAGAAAAGAGTGATAAACTTCTATGTAATATCAATCCTCCTATATGGCAGTGAATGCTGGACAATCTCCCCATGTCTTCCAAAAGCAAAACAAAGTATTAAGAAACAGGAAGATTTCGTTAGAAACAAAGAAAAGAGTGATGAACTTCTATGTAATATCAATCCTCCTATATGGCAGTGAATGCTGGACAATCTCCTCATGTCTTCCAAAAGCAAAACAAAGTATTAAGAAACAGGAAGATTTCGTTAGAAAGAAAGAAAAGAGTGATGAACTTCTATGTAATATCAATCCTCCTATATGGCAGTGAATGCTGGACAATCTCCTCATGTCTTCCAAAAGCTAAACAAAGAATTAAGAAACAGGAAGATTTCGTTAGAAAGAAAGAAAAGAGTGATGAACTTCTATGTAATATCAATCCTCGTATATGGCAGTGAATGCTGGACAATCTCCTCATGTCTTCCAAAAGTTAAACAAAGTATTAAGAAACAGGAAGATTTCGTTAGAAACCAAGAAAAGAGTGATGAACTTCTATGTAATATCAATCCTCCTATATGGCAGTGAATGCTGGACAATCTCCTCATGTCTTCCAAAAGCTAAACAAAGTATTAAGAAACAGGAAGATTTCGTTAGAAAGAAAGAAAAGAGTGATGAACTTCTATGTAATATCAATCCTCCTATATGGTGGTGAATGCTGGACACTTTCCCCACTGATGAAAAGGAGACTTGAAGAAAAAAGAAAGAATGCTAAACTGATATGTAATTTTTGTTTTAAAAATCAATTCACCCTGAACAAGGTAATAATGACACTAAGACACAAGAGGGTACTGAAAGTGAAAGAAAAAAAGAATTTAGAAGCCAAAACTCAATCCTAAACAAAAAATAAGGGATAACCCTCTACTCCTGTTCAAAAGACCATGGTGGAATCTGAACCAGATAATAGACAAATCTATCTACTACTATCTATCTCTTTAAAACTAGTATTTGTGCACAATTTATTTCATGTACAAAATCATCAAATAAGCATGATTATATAGTTTATACATGAAAATGTATTGACTTAGCCTGACACAAGGTTGCAATAATGGAGCACTATATACAATAATGCTGCAAATATTTAGGAAGACAAGTGTAGAACTAAGAGATATGCAAATGATGTTATATAATAGAGAAAATGTGAAAATGCTGGAAAATGAGATGGGTGGGTGATAAAGAGGGTCACCCAATATAAAACAGGTTTGTCACTGTAATCCAAACCAAAAAAGTAGAGGCTTTCAGATTTACATTAATGAATGAAAAAAAGAAAAGGCTCCCAGTAAACAGTAGCACAAATCATCCTGTTGACATCCTAACAGAAAGGAAGGATGAAATAAGGGCTGGAGTGGGACAAAAGAGAGTTAAAAAAAAAAAAAAAGTTACCAAAAAAAACAAAAAACAAAAAAAAACAACAACAAACAAAAAAACAAACAAGAAAAAACCCAAACAAACGAAAAAAATGTTTTGTTTTTTGTTTTAACAAACAAAAAACACCCAAAAAACCAAAAAACACCCAAAAAACCAAAAAACCACCAAAACCAAAAAACACCAAAACCAAAAAAAACAAAACCAAAAAAAACAAAACCAAAAAAAAACAAAACCAAAAAACTAAAACAACCAAAACCAAAAAAACAGATTTAGATATTGGGTAGGGGTTGGAAAAAAGGATTTAGAAAATTGGGGAGAATAGGTAAGAGCCCAAAGCATAGAAAAAAAATGTGGAGTGCTTAGACCTTGGGAAGACAAATGATTGCAGAAGGAAAGTTGCTGAATAAAAAGGTACAATAACGCTTTAGAAAGAAATAATAGAAGTGGGGAAAAAGAAAATTAAATGAAAACGTCAGGATGGCTTGGTCATTCAAGATTACTTGATTTCCATATCAGTGGGTATAGGCAAAACAATTTGCTAAGACATTTGATCATGAGAGAATCACAGATTAAATGAGATATCTATTGAGATATATATATTATTTTATATGTGCTGTATTTATTGGAAAGGGCTCAATATCAGTGACAGAGCTAACATATTCAATTGTATGGATATGAGTTTGTGGCCCTGGGTTTCACACACACACACACACTATATATATATATATATATATATATATATATATAGTAAAAAGAAAAAACATTAGGACATATAATCCAGTGTTCTTATTATTATTTTATTTAATATTTTTATAAAACAGTGCTCAATGTAAATTTATATATATATATTCAGTTGCATGGACATCCTATCTCTCCCTTCCCTCTGTAAATTTGGCTATGTCTGTCTCTGTCACACACACACACACACACAATATCAACTTAAAAATGCCCCACAAAAGTGTATAAAAATATATATGTAAATTTAAATTCATTTCTTCACCCTTGGAAGTGTGGTCTGATGAGCCAGGAAAAAGAAATTCCCTGGGGAAATAAATTATAACCAATGGACTCTTAAATTTGTCCATTTTCATTGAATTAATCACTCCGATTTAACATTGAGCTCTCTAGATTTCACCCACCTTGGGACCATCCATACGGATTACCAAGATTTTCATTACTTCTTGCTTGGAAAAACCTTAGGTATTTTGGCTTGTAAATGAACAAACCAGTACCCAAGGAAAAATAAGGGATAAAAAAGAAAGAACTAAGAACATGAAATTGAGGCAGAAACAATTGTCCAGAATCCAAGCTTGGAGTCCAAAGAAAAAGCCCCTCCAAAACAAGTAAAAGCAACAATGTAAAGTGCTCAATACACGAAGTAGAGCAAAACCTAATATAAACCTAAAGAGACAGGTAAACCTACCTAGGTTTCACCTAAATGGGCTGTCAGAGTAAAACTGGCCCCAGTTTTACCCTGACAATCGTTTAGATGAAACCTAGGTAGGTATGCCTGGCTCTTTCGGTTTGTTTTTGTATATGTATATATATATATATATATATATATATATATATATATATATATATATATAAACACGCACTAGTTGTAATCTTATAAATTACAGAAATTATACTCGTCCAGAAAACCTTAGGTGCCTTGATTTGCAAATAAACAAACCAATACCAAAGGGGAAAAAATGGTCCAAAAAAAAAAAAAAAAAAAAAAAAAAAAAAGAAAGAAAGAAACAGAACCTGTATGTCAGCCAAAAATAATCTTCTAGCATCCAAGTTCAGAGTCCAAATCCCGATATGAGCAAGTAAAATAACTAAATAAAGTGCCCGATACGCTAAGTAGAGCAAATAAAGTGCCCGATACGCTAAGTAGAGCAAATAAAGTGCCCGATACGCTAAGTAGAGCAAATAAAGTGCCCGATACGCTAAGTAGAGCAAATAAAGTGCCCGATACGCTAAGTAGAGCAAATAAAGTGCCCGATACGCTAAGTAGAGCAAATAAAGTGCCCGATACGCTAAGTAGAGCAAATAAAGTGCCCGATACGCTAAGTAGAGCAAATAAAGTGCCCGATACGCTAAGTAGAGCAAATAAAGTGCCCGATACGCTAAGTAGAGCAAATAAAGTGCCCGATACGCTAAGTAGAGCAAATAAAGTGCCCGATACGCTAAGTAGAGCAAATAAAGTGCCCGATACGCTAAGTAGAGCAAATAAAGTGCCCGATACGCTAAGTAGAGCAAATAAAGTGCCCGATACGCTAAGTAGAGCAAATAAAGTGCCCGATACGCTAAGTAGAGCAAATAAAGTGCCCGATACGCTAAGTAGAGCAAATAAAGTGCCCGATACGCTAAGTAGAGCAAATAAAGTGCCCGATACGCTAAGTAGAGCAAATAAAGTGCCCGATACGCTAAGTAGAGCAAATAAAGTGCCCGATACGCTAAGTAGAGCAAATAAAGTGCCCGATACGCTAAGTAGAGCAAATAAAGTGCCCGATACGCTAAGTAGAGCAAATAAAGTGCCCGATACGCTAAGTAGAGCAAATAAAGTGCCCGATACGCTAAGTAGAGCAAATAAAGTGATCGATACGCTAAGTAGAGCAAATAAAGTGATCGATACGCTAAGTAGAGCAAATCTAAGTTAAACCTAAAGAGCCAGACAAACCTACCATGGTTTCACCTAAGCGAATCGTCAGGGATAACTGGCAGTTGTCCCTGATGGTCCGCTTAGGTGAAACCGTGGTAGGTTTGTCTGGCTATTTAGGTTTAACTCATTTTGATGCTCATCATGTCAAATGGCTTAAGCATTCAACTGATGTTTTCAGTATTCAGGGTTTCCATTTTTACCTTTCAGTCAAATTGTGGATTTCCCTGCTCATTTCCCTAATAAATCTAGTCAACATCCTTCTTTATTTGTTTTGTTCCTTACCTCATCTCCTAGCTTTTAGCAATTCAGGTCACACTGTACTCTATCTGCTGATATTTCTTTTGAGTCGTCTATTAGAAAGGAACCTTCTATTCACAAGACTTCTTTCATACTGATTGGGATTCATTTTGTAATTTTATTCGAGACTCTCCATGGATTGATATTCTTAACCTTCCTCTTGAGAAGTGAGCGACAGAGCTTTCTTATTGGGTTAAAGTTGGCATTGACGCTTTTGTACCATCTCACAAGTATCAGGTGAAAACGAAAATCTTCCTGGCTCACACCAACCTGGTTCGCCATTATAGCCTATAGGAATCATTTTTTTTCTGGGTGTAACAGCATTATAATTCTCATCACAACAGGCACCTATTTGTGACTGCTGGCAATAATTGTAAACATTTCCTCACAGAGGAAATGTTTTCGTTTGCTGTTCGAGTGAGGCACAATATAGCCACTAACGAGTTTGGTTCATGTGATTACTGGCGGCTGTGTAAAAGTGTCTTCAATGATAGTAAGTCTTCTATCCCTGCTCTCTTCACTCAATTTGAGAATTTTTTCATCTACTAATAAAGCAGAATGTTTCACTCATAAATTCTCTTCAACTCCTACTCTTGATTCATTTGAAGTATCTTCGCCCGACTTTCCACTTAGAACCGAGTCTCTATTGCGTTATATCCATGGTTTCAGGTATCATTTCTAAATTGAATCTCTACAAAGCACGCGGATTTCATGTTATCCCTGTAAAGTCTAAGAAATGTGCTCCTGAACTGGCTCCTGTTCTTTCTAAAGTCTACAATAAGTGCTATGCTGCTGCTTTTCCTGCTTGTTGGAAATCCTCTTTTCTAGTTCCAATCTTTAAGAACTCAGGTGAGCCCCCTGAAACTTCTATCAGCCATCTACCTCTTTTTGGCAAAACACTAGAGGCTCTATTCAACTCTGAATTGGTTAAGCATCACACAACTCGGTCTTTTTTCAGATAAGCAATATGGCTTTCGCTTCTCTAGGTCAAATGCTGATGTATAATGATTATTGCTAAAAGAATCTGTCTTTCTCTTTTTTTCTCTCCCTTTATCTCTCTCCCTCCCCCTTTATCTCCCAAGCTTTAAATAAGGATGGTGAAGCTGTTGCAATTAGATATCTCATTTGACAGGGACCACTTCACAAGTTGAAAGCTTATGTTATTTCTGGAAGAATTTTTAAACTGATTCAATTTTTCTTATCAAATCGTGTAATGAAATTTGTCTTGAATGGCCACTCCTCTAGATCTTTTCATCCTGGGTAAGATGATAAACTACATCCAGCAGCAAAGCCTCTGATCAGGAGGTTCTGAGGAGTATTGATATGCCATTAAACAAAATAAACCAAACTAATCTAAACCAAAGAATACATATTTTATTCATACAAATCTATCCTAAAAATGTTGTCGGCATTAAATAACCCATTGAGGTTGATATGCCGTAAAAGAAAATAAACCAAACCAATCTAAACCAATCCTCTAGATCTTTTTATATTAATGCATGGCTCTATCCTTGGACCAACAGTGTTTCTAATTTTTATAAATGACCTTCCTAGTGCCATCAGTTCTCAACTTGGTAACTATGCTGATGACATCTGTTTACTCGTGTATTAATTTAATATTAAGTCCGATTCGTTTGATACGGTCAAATTGGCAGCTGATCTCAGAAATCACCTACAATTGTTAAATGGGGAAAGGAGTTACTTATTAATTTTAATGCGTCAAAAAGGAAAAGCAAAACTGCTCTCTTTTAAGACCCTTTTTACGTTCTCTCAGCATGGCCAATGCTAAACTCCAAGAGAGTGACTCCTTGCGCCTTCTCAGACTAATACTTTCAATGGATGTGAAGTGGAAAGATTATATTGAATTAAATGCTAAGTCATCAGATAAGCTAGACATTTTTTTTTGCCAACATCTACCTTACGTAAGTCTACCATTTGTCCTTTCTTTGAATATTGCCACCACACATGGTCTGGCACTCCTGCTATATATTTAGAAATTCTTGATAAAATCCAAAATAGAATCTGCAATGTTATTAGTCCTGCATCCCGGTTCGAGTCATTTTCCCACTGCTATAACGCATCATCACACCTGTGCCTTTTCTATAAATACTTTCATGGTAATTGTTCGGATGAACGTTCTGCTATGGTACTGAGAGGTTATGAATTTAAGTGCAGTACTAGATTGGCGACAAGGTCTCATCATTTTACAGTTGAAATGGCAAAATGCAACCATAAGTTTTATGCTAACAGTTTCTTCTATCAAACTTCTCACTTGTGGAACTCTCTTCCGGCTTCTTGTTCTTTTATTGTCCTCTTTACTTAGTAATCTCATACATCCTAGTGGCTTTATTCCCTTGCTTGGGCTGGGGTGAAGAAGAAAAAAAAAAGTGTGTGTGCAATTATATATATGCACACAAAAACAGAGGCAGAGTCATACCTTTCACAAGAGTGTGTGTAAATGGATCTAATGAATACAGGCAAGACTGGAACCCAGCACTTTGATTAATAATTCTAAGCCATTATCCATGACATCACTTAGTATTGGGAGATCGAGAGGGGTAAGAGGGCGAGAAGAGAAGAAGAAGAAGAAAGAGAGAGAGGGGGGAGAGCGGGGGAGAGAGAGAGAGGGGAAGAGAGAGAGGGGAAGAGAGAGAGAGAGGGGGGAAGAGAGAGAGAGAGGGGGGAAGAGAGAGAGAGAGAGAGGAAGAGAGAGAGAGAGAGGAAGAGAGAGAGAGAGAGGAAGAGAGAGAGAGAGAGGAAGAGAGAGAGAGAGAGGAAGAGAGAGAGAGAGAGGAAGAGAGAGAGAGAGAGGAAGAGAGAGAGAGAGAGGAAGAGAGAGAGAGAGAGGAAGAGAGAGAGAGAGAGGAAGAGAGAGAGAGAGAGGAAGAGAGAGAGAGGAAGAGAGAGAGAGAGAGGAAGAGAGAGAGAGGAAGAGAGAGAGAGAGAGGAAGAGAGAGAGAGAGGAAGAGAGAGAGAGCAAGCTCCAAACAAACGTAGGTATTGAAATGTTTACATAGCTACTGTAACTTCTACACAATTTAAGCATTTTAAAATGCTACAAGCACATGCTTAAATCTTTTTTTGTTCATTTCTTTTTTTTTACAAGTATTTTTTAAACTCCCCATTCACTGTTGCTACGACATTGAGTGGCCAACCTGTTGAAGTCAATCTTATGCTTTTTGACATGCCAATAAGTCGAAAACGGAACAGTTCGTTAAGAGAGGGAGAGCAAAAGATATATAATTGGCAAAGCTCTTCAAGTACTCGTTCATTGATTGATTTCTCCGGCTGTAAGAAGAGCTTGAGGAAGAACAAAGATCTCAAGAGGCCGACAGGTCAGAGAGAGAGAGAGAGGGAATGAAAATATAAAGCAAAGAATTCATTACAAAGTTCGTCTTGAGCCTGTAAGTGGTTTGCAACAAGGATTTTGTTAGATTGTCCGACTGGAAGAGATATTGGAATGTTATTCACCAGGGGAATCATGACGAGGAATATTGATGAACGAACGAAGAAAGCAATGAGATGAATAAAGAAATATCGAATATAGTTAAAGAGAAGTAATTGAAATAGTGGAAGGAATGGCTGGGGGGTGGAGGCGGTGGTAGAAAATTACGCCAAATCTTTTGCTCAATCAGGTTACATCCATTTTTTTATTTCTCATTTTTTTTTTTTTTTTTTTCTCCCGCCCTGTCAGGGGGGTAGAATAGAGGTCACAGTAAGATACTATTTTGTTGTCTAATGCTAGACAACAGGAAAGGAGGGACCGCTACCAAAAAAAAAAAAAAAAAAAAAAAAAAAAAAAAAAAAAAAAAAAAGATATTTCCCCCAACCCCCACTAGTCTGCTGAGGATTATAGGGAGCGAAAGTGAAGACTGAGAATAGGAAGGACTGATGAAAGGATAAGATAAACGGGTTTCCAGACAACAGAAGATGGCAATCGACATTACCTTTAAATGTTTTTGACAATTGTAGTTATCAGGGAAGCAAGTAAACAGAGTTCCACAGGTGGGAAGTGTGAGAAAAGAGGGGTGAGACCTAGATGCCAGTCTAGTAGCAGGCTTAAATTCATGTAGTTGGACGACCAGGAAATAATGCTAATCAAAGCCGTTACCATGATAATATTTTTATAAAAGACCAAGTAAAGCCATGTAATGTCTCTGAGAAAATGACCGAAATCAAGATGTCTGGTCAGGATCAATTACATTACAGATTCTTCTTTGGATTTTGTCAAGAATCTCGAGAAATATAATAGCAAGAGCACTAGACCATATATGGCAACAATATTCCATGCACGGAAGAATGGTAGATTTATAAATATGCAAAATGGATTCTGACAAGAAAAATTTTCTGGCACAACACAGTAAACTTAAAACGATTTTTTAAAATGATATTTTTCTAGAAGGAAGTACGGAGTGGGTGGTAACCCATAATTGTCAGAGTTTCATGGCTCGGATTGCTATTAAGTGAAAGAAAATGAGATGACTGAGAATGGGTAGGATTGAGAAAAGAACAAAAAAAGGAATAGGATTCAAGAAGACAGAAGATGGCAATTGATGTTGCATTTAAATTTTTGAAGATTGTAGTTATCAGGGAAGCAAGAAATCGAAAGGGAGCTCCACAGGTAGGAAGTGCGAGAAATGAAACTGTTAGTAGAAATGGGGGTTGCATCTAGCTAGTTCAACAATAAAACAATGAGACCTAGTTGCCAATCTAATTGCACACTTAAATTCATGTAATCGGGTCACCAGGGAAAAAAGCAGTTGCCATGAAAATATTTGTAGAAAAGACAGTGGGAAGCCACGTAACGTCTTTGAGAAAGTGACTGAAATCAAGATGCCTGGTCAGGATCAATTACATTAGAGATTCTTTTTGGGATTTTGTCAAGAATCTCCAGAAATATAATAGCAAGAGCACTAGACCATATATGGCAACAATATTCCATGCACGGAAGAATGGTAGATTTATAAATATGCAAAATGGATTCTGACTGAAATCAAGATGCCTGGTCAGGATCAATTACATTAGAGATTCCTTTTTGGATTTTGTCAAGAATCTTGAGATGTACAGTAGGAGTACTAGACCAGATTTCAAAGAAACTGTCAGAAATATATTAGGGAATAACGATAGCGTTGCTTAGTATATCCACCATTATTAAACAAAAATACTGCAGCCATAGCTGTAGAGGGTGTGTCGAAGGCAAGCTGAACTTGTGAAGTCCATACCTCTTCAAGCCGATTTTGAATTGAGAGTTGTCATTATTGTAGACTGAGAGCTCCACCTCGGTAAAAGAGGCAAGGTTGCTCCGATATTTAACTCATAGCTAGAGTAAACCCTCTACCTCTGGTGGTGGTGAAGAACAAAGAGAGAAGAGATGACGAACAAGAAGAGATGACGAACAAGAAGAGAGAAAAGAAGAGGAGAGAGGAGAAAAAAAAAGATGAATTCATGCCTTTTCCAAGAGTATTAGTGCATCAATTTGCAACACTATATCTACTAGTTACTCCTGTCTTAAAATGATTGATGGATCGATTGGATTTTTATGGCTTATCAACCTTTTGTAAGTTATTTAAAGCCAGAAAATATTTTTTTTAGATTGTACAATTTCTTTTGATGATTTACTGATACAAATACAACTAATTAACCCATAGCTGGGGAAAAGATGGATTCGTACCTTCCCCAAGGTTATTTCGTGCATAAATGAATATATCAAACCAGACTGGATTGATTGATTAGTCCATTATTTAACTAGCATATCAATCATATGGGTCATTAATGATAAAATGGTTGGTTCATTTTGTTCAGCGGCATAACAACACATCCATGGGCCACTCAATGCTGAAATCCAAATGTTTTGCATGCAATTTTATAGTTTCAGAGTAAATGAATGTTTTTTTAAGAGATATAGCTTATAGAGAATAAGATGTATTGTGCCGCCTTAATTGTTCAAACCACACTGGAATTGCAACTTAGCTTTCCAATTCTGAGCCATTATCAATTAACCACCCACACATCCAAGGTTACAAATCCAGGTATTCCAAAACAGTCACCCATCTTACCTTCAGTGGCCATACAAGAACCCAAGGTTTCAATGTGATATAGTTGTAAGCCACTTGCCACGGGTAAAGCTTTACTGGTGTCATTATCAGAATAAAGATTGTCTTCACTCATGACAGTACAACATTTTTCCTCAAAGCTGTTAGTATGCAAAGTCCATTCTCACTATAACAATTGAATCTTTCATTTTATATCAGACGTTAAAAACTTATACTTCACAGTCAACAACAGCTATTATGATTTGTTTTTATGTTGTTGTTTTTTATCTGAACTGCCATCCATCATCTCGTCAAAACTATTTTCTAAAAATTTCCTTTGGCAGATTCACAACTGTATTAAATAAAAACTGACAAAAAAAAAAAAAAAAAAGAAGATTTTCCCATCTTTTTAAATGTAAAAATTTAAAACTAAAATATGCTTTCTCAGATCCATATATGGTATTGGGTAGCATTTAAGCTAGCTCCTGCCTTTGGGGTGCTATTGATTAGGCCTTCATCACAATAGATAGGGAGGAGTAGATACAATAGGCAATAACAAAATACAGAAGAACTCAAAACTGATTACTGCATTTAAGTGTTGCATTAATATTTAAGTTTACCTTTTAAAAGTTTAACGATAATACTTCTGCCACCACTTAATTTAAAGACAAATCGATGTATGTAGGTCCTTACTTTCAGTACAAACAATTAATTCATTTCCAAGTTATAAAAATTGCAAAAAACATACTGCAAGAAAAAAATCACAGGAATGAAAACTTGGGGTCCCAAGTTTCAGAATTGAAGGTACAGACCCAGCCCAGAATGTTTTTATTCTGTTCATGTATCAGTCTTATTCCAAAACGGTATGATAAGTTTGGCTACGGCCTCTAGGAGGAAAGTTGAAAAGGTGTGACACACTGACACACTGACATTCGCATTTATTATATCGACGGATATGACAAAGTAAAGAAATACAAGAATCTCTTTCTTTTATTCATTTTGCCCCAAGCAAGGTAATAAAGCCCCTAAGACGTAGGAGGTTCCTGAGTGTTAGAGAATATGAAAAAAAATACTATTAAGCACAATGAAAGAAAAAGTATTAAGACAAAATATATTGATTGACATTGATCTTCAAAAATTTAAATGCACTGCAAATGATTTTACTATAAAAATACATTACCAATTATTTTAATAGTAAGTGTTTATGTAATTTATATGACTTTTATTCACACTAATCATTCCATTTATAGCGACACAGCAAATACTAAAAACATATATCAAAATGTGTTGCGAAGTATTTTACTATTAATAAAGCATTGAAATTTATTTTCGTAAAAGTTTATGAAAAATTTCTGAGTTGACCTGTAGAAAAAGACAATATTTATAAATGTAAAAGACAATAGGAAAACTGTAATAGTTGCCAAGGTGTTTAGTCCGATGTGGACTTTTTCAAGCCATTTTGTTTTGTTATTAATTACTTCGTATAATAAATTCATTTCGTTTTGCCTTGAAAAGTCCACAGTGGACGAAACGCATTGACAACTACTAGTTTTCGCATTGACAACTACTAGTTTTCCTATTGTCTTTTACTTATAATAGTTTATATAATTTGTGATATCATTAAATAGTATCTCTTAAACATGTCAAAACATTTCATTCATATAAAGGGGGGGGGTCATAAATACAACACAGATGGATGAAGCTGATTGTGATCTGGGCACCAGATGTTCACATTGAGATAGTAAATAGACAGAAAATGTTCAATGTTTTTTCAGTCATTTTTATTTTTTTTTTTTTATCCTTACGCACGAAACAAGGCAATAAAGCCACTAAAACAAAGGGGTTTTTACTGAGTGTTAGAGAATATGAGAAAAGGAGGGAGGGACAATAACAGAAGTAATATTCAAAGAGACAGAAGATAACGATTACCATTGTATTTAAAGCCGGAAGAAGAGTTCCGCAAGTGAGAAATGCTATAGAAGAAACTGTTAGCGTAGAACTTATGGTTGCATCCAGCAATTTCAATTGCAAAAATGACGAGACCTTTGTACCAATCTAGTACTGCACTTAAAATTGGAGCCCAAAAAGAACCTTAACAAGAAGACCTTGTAGTCCTTGTTTACAAGAGATGAAAAATAAATAAAATAAAAATAAAAAATATAAACAATTTACATAGGTATCACTTAACCTCACTTGATTGATGGGTTGTTTTTTTTCACAGCTTAACCCTTTGCAAGTTATTTTAAGCCCCAAAATATTTTTTGATTGTAAGACTTTTTTTTGGCAACAACGATTTAGTGATACAAATCTTACTAATTAACCCATAGCTTGGGGGAGAATAAGTGGATTAATACCTAATCAAAATTTGATAAACAGATGTGGGTATAAAATAAGGGATCAATTCTATATTACAATCAATACATAAAATGATCCCTCACTTTGTGACCACAGTAACTATTAGATTCCAAACAATGTAAAATCTAAAAGACTTGCCAATGTAGTTAATCAATATTTTATTGATTCGTTTTTTTACAACTTATCAACCCTTTGCAGGCTGTTTAAAGCCAGAAAATATTTTTAGATTCTATTTTTTACTTTTTAAGATAATAATGGTTTTAGTGATACAAGTTTCCCTAATTAACACAGTTTCGGGGGCGGGGGAGAGCAGAGTTGGATTCATATCTTACCCAAGGCCACATATTTACATTATTTGGACTATTGTCCTCATCTTTGTTGCCATATTTATTACAATGTTTCAGTCATTGTACTTTCCGGCCTTCAGATGGTTGGTATATCGAACTGAACCCTTTATTTCGCTCACTGGGGTAGACTGTTCAACTTCCACGTGCCATGTCTAATGGATGTCAGTTAACAGTTATCTCCTGTTAATTCACCTCTCCAAGTTCTCCACTGCCTTAATCAGGTATTGAACTCAACTCTTTGGGTCCTGTCACTGGATCTAACCAACACCTATATCCACAGTTTGTCTGATGATTGCAAAAGTGTGAAACGCAGGATCACATACACACATATTAAAAAGAGAAAAAAAAACAAACAAACAAAAAACACAGAACGAGTAAAAGCAACTACGTTAAGTGCTCAATATATGAAGTAGAGCAAATCTAAGATAAACCTAAGGAGCCAGGCAAACCTACCTAGGTAGGTTTGCCTGGCTTCTGATAGATATAGATATATAAGTTGAATGGATATATACTAAATATGTTAGCTCTATCACTGGTACTGACCGCTTTCCAATAAGCACCGCCCGCGCATATATATATATATATATATATAAAAATAAAATAAATATAAAAGTGAACATTGAAGTCAACACACAGAGGCAACAGGCTGTCTCATGCTGGATGCAATCATCAGACCGTGAATCGCGGTCTGATGATTGCGTCCAGCATGAAACAGCTGGTCGCCTCTGAGTGTTGACTTCAATGTTCACTTTTATATTTACACACGCTCTAGCTCTGATACTGAGCACTTTATCCCATAAATATAGCACACCTTAAAACTATATTTCTTCATTCATATATATATATATATATATATATATATATATTGAATGCATGAATGATTGGTTAATTTAAAAATATGCAAGATGGATTCTGGTAAGACAACAAACCAACTTTACTAGCAAGTAGACATAGCAATTGACTCAATCACTCTGCCACATGTCAGTGGAAAACATTACTCCAAGAGGGTAACAAAGAGTTTCTCTTGGAGGTTAGCATTAGAAATGTTGATGGAAGTGCAGAAAAGGTTCCCTATGGTGATTAAATGATAGTTTTGTTTTGGAGGATTTAAAATTGACAAGTCATTACTTGCCCCAGTTAACAACTGATTAGAGGTCATTTTTCAAGAGCAGTTGCCAGTTTTATGTTGTTGGATTGTATTGGACTTGCTACCAGGGAAGGAGTAGCTATTTGAAGTTGGGTTAATTTTGTACCTGTTACCTTGTGAAGTGAATGCTTGGCAACCTGTCAAGATGTTTCATATTAAAGAATCCATTTGCCTTTCCCCTTAGCAAAGTGGAAAAATGAAAAAATGAAAAGATGAAATATGCATTAAAAAAAAAAAAAAAAAAAAAAAAAAAAAAAATCAAATGAATGGAACAAAGGCAACCCGCCTCATCTTTGAAAAAAAAAAAAAAGAAGAGAAAGAAATTGTGTCTGCTCAAGATTGTAATGAAAAAGAGAATAAGACGGCCAACATCAGTAGCCATCGATCTGTAGATATCGACACCATTTATCAAACTTATTCTTTTTGAAAAATTGCCATCGATTCCCCAAATCTCTCTGCACCCCCATTATAGCCTGAAAGGATTTATGTTGGACTGCTTACAATGCTAAATAAAGAAGAGATGAGACGAACGAATAAAACAGCTGAAATTCATTAAATCTAATCTCAAACAAAGTTGGAATCAAGTAAAAATGTTTTTTTTGTTTCCGTATCATATTAAAACAGATTTCCCTTGAAATGTCTTTAGCAATAATAGTGAAAATTCAAAGACATTTTCTGGCATCTTATAAGGCAGGATTTTTCAAATTGTGGGTCCTGACCCTTCAGTGGGTCATGAGATAAATAAAATGGGTCACAACAAAAAAAGAAATTACTATGTTTCCAACATTGTTATTAATGACATTAAGAGTATTAAAACTCACGATCTTCTCACATCTCACTTTCCTATCTCAAAACCTTTAATAACTATTTCCCTGAGGAGAAATTTGAACCACTGAAGAAAAGCCTTTGGATAAAAAATCCATTTGCTTTTCAAAGTCCTAAATCAATAACGGAGTTAAACTCGTTACCTGAAGAGGAAGTTGAATTGCTGCATGTTAGTTTTTCCTTCACACTTAAGAATGATTTTGAGAAATTAAATTTGTGCTCATTTTGGGTTAAGAACAAAGGTCAATTTCCCCAACTGAGTAAAAAGGCTATTTTAATACTACAGATAGGTCTTTGGGACCCAACGTAAAGCATTTAGTGATTATGGCACCATCTCCCATATCACACAATACTATATGAGGAAGACAGCGTTGTTTCTTCACCGACTGTACACCACATTAGATTGTGCTACATGTACTCTCGTTTGCGTTGTTTTATGGGGAACTTTTTACCCTTCACCATGGCTCCTAAACATGTGGGTGAGTTCTGACTGATGTCAAAAATCAGGTTACATCGTGCCATAGGAACGGATCTCTGACATAAGTCAAGGACACCCTGTATTGCCTTTTACAACTACTTGAGTGAACTGGAATTGTCGACATTAACTCATGGTAAGATGAAGGGCAGAAACAGGCTCAACACTGAACCTGATATCTGTGTAACATCACCTGTGTTCTCATTTGAAATCGGCCACTTTTAAACACACAAGCACATCCATCTCATTAAATGACTTTTTTTTTCAGATATTATTTACTTTACCTTTGTGTTAGAATTTCTTTTAAACTGTTTTTTCTAAAAGTAATAATTTTATATTTATACAAACAGATGCATGCAATTCCAATATGTGTAGAGCATAATATACTTATAAATTGTCAATGCTAAATAAATGAACCTAGCGAACAGCGATTGCCTTTGATTTATTACACGTAGGTATAACGGGTTGCAATGCAAAATGTCGTTCTTGTTATGGGTTGCAGTAAAAACATAAAAATAAATAAATAAAAATAAATAAATAAAAATAAATAAATAAATAAAAATAAATAAATAAATAAAAATAAATAAAAATAAATAAATAAAAATAAATAAAAATAAATAAATAAATAAAAATAAATAAATAAAAATAAATAAATAAATAAAAATAAATAAATAAAAATAAATAAATAAATAAAAATAAATAAATAAATAAAAATAAATAAATAAATAAAAATAAATAAATAAATAAAAATAAATAAATAAATAAAAATAAATAAATAAATAAAAATAAATAAATAAATAAAAATAAATAAATAAATAAAAATAAATAAATAAATAAAAATAAATAAATAAATAAAAATAAATAAATAAATAAAAATAAATAAATAAATAAAAATAAATAAAAAAAAGTTTGAAAAATGTGGACAGACAGACAAAAATGTTCTTTGCTTTCACATACTAGTTTTGAAAAGTAAATTTTATATATCGAGGGATATTTATATTTTAACGAAAAGCAGAAAATGTTTTCATGAGACACATTTGCAAGCCTTATTTCTCTTTATTTTTTATTGTACGCCACTCTTTCATGGAATCAGTCTTTTCACATCTCAGATTTTTAAACAGTTCATAGTAATTCTTTTTTTTTGGGGGGGGGTCATATTTTGTTAAGCCTATACTATTATTAGGTTTTCAGATACGAGTCTCAATATTTTTCCAATTTTATTAATATAGTTATTCTTGTTGGGGGTCAGTTTATTACTTTAAAATAATAGAAAACAGATCCCCCACTTAACGTCCATTAGAATCTTATCTTCATACTCGTTGACCCATGCCATCAAGATGATGCCATATTTAATTACATTTTGAAGCCACACTTTTATAAATTTAAACACAGTACTAGATTGGCAACATGGTCTTATCCGGGGATTCTCACCCTTGATTGCACCATTCCCCCCACTTTCACATTTTTTTCAGAAAGCCATTCCTCACCTGCTTTCCAACGTGACAGGCCAAATTCTATAATTGCTCCCCTTCCCCGACCCAAGACTTACTGTGGTCACAATTCACCCAAGAAAATCCAAAATTCACACCCCCTTTTGAATTTTTCAGCCCTGTTGCGAATCCATGGTCGTATCAATTTACAGTTAAATTGGATAGTCGTAACGATACCAACAGTTTCTTCTTGTACACTTCTCACTTGTGGAACTCTCTTCCAAATTCGTGCTTTTGTCCAACTTTGATCTTCAAAAATTTAAAAGCAATGTCAATCATTAGCTCCTGTCTTCCTGATTACTCTTTTGATCTTCCTACTTCATAAGGTTTTCCTTTTTAATATTTTTCACACCCAGTCACACTTTGTGTCTTAGTGGCTTTACTGCCTTGCTTAAGGTAACTTTGCTTAAAAAAAAAAAAAAAAAAAAAAAAAAAAAAAAAAAAAATCCTTTTATCCTTGGGTCCTGTGTAAAATGAATGCTGCCATACATTGGCGATTTCAAACGCATTTTAAATGTTATTACTTTTCTTAATTGGATCCCGTGTGTGCATTTGTTTTTATTTATGTTGTGTGTGTACCTGGGGATTGCCGTTCAATTTCACTGCGTATTGCACAGTGACAAAAAGAATAAATAACTGAATAAACATGGAACTGCAAGCCAACAAATTCAACTTGAAAGAAATAATCCTAACTCGGCACAAACGCAATTATAAAATGAAATCACAAATGTGAAGAGAAATTTCAATGACTTCTTTACTCCTCCTTCATACGTTCAAATGTAGAAGCTTCTTTCTGTGATCTGTAAACCTGCCTGAAGATATCGGCAATTCCTATATTTAAAAGAACTACATTATAATGATTTCAGTGTGTGTGTGTGTGTATGTATGTATATATATATATATATATATAAAGTGAACATTGAAGTCAACAGGCTGTTTCATGCTAGGCATAATCATCAGGTTGTGATATATACACACACTGAGCACTTTATCCCATAAATATAGCACAGCTTAAAACTATACAAGAAATATAGTCTTAAGGTGTGCTATATTTATGGGATAAAGTGCTCAATATCAGAGATAGAGCATGTGTAAATATAAAAGTGGACATAGAAGTCAACACTTAGAGGCGACAGTGTTTCATGCTAGATGCAATTGTCAGGCAACTAGTGCTGTTATTTTTTCTCGGCTATTTATATATAAGGGTCAGTGGTGCATTATGGGTATTATTGCTCGTTTTTATTTATTTATATATATATGTATTGGGGCAGCAGATCATTATTCAGACATATATTGTTAAATATAACAGACAACAAATGTCTATTATGTTTGATCATGAGCCGTTCTAAGTTTCATATAGTGGCTTTAGTTTTGGGAGAAAATAAAGACAAATTGTCCAACATTTGGATATTTTTTTTTATTATGCTGTTCCTCAATCTAAGCTCTTCGGCTCACATGAGCCATCATCAGAGTGCTTGTATTGACATTTCAACAAAAATATTTACCATCATAGATGATATCCTGTTATTTACATAGCAGTTTGCTATGCGATGATAACAGTCGTAAATTTGTGATGCAGTTCTATGATATCATACCACATGAGAGAACAAAATATTAACAGAACCATATGTCTAGATGCAATGTAATGTGTTGTGACTAGTTTGAAATGTAATTTTGTTGAGTGTGGGTTGCTTTGTTTTTAATGTAGATGGCCTCACATATTTGAAGGTTCTTTTTAGTGTATGTATGTGTGAGTAATGTTGTGTTATTAACTAATATCTAATATCTAAAATTAAAGCAACTATATAAAGCTTAGAACAGCTCGAGATCAAACAGACATTCGTTGTCTGTTATATTTAACTTTATATATATATATATATATATATATATACATACACACACGCACACACACAGTATATACTCATGTAAAAAGCAACCTTGCATATTGTGCAACCCCCAAATTTTCACGATTTTATCATGTATCTCGTGTATCATGTGAGAGTTCCTTTTTGGAGAGACCAAATTACAATAGACTAAACCTCTTGTCCTCATTTTCTGTATGCTATCTTCTAGTTAAATAAGTTAAAAAAGTAAAAGAGAATGATAAAAGTATCGTTACTAATGCTATATTGTTGTATAAAGACAGTCATAAACAAATGAACGAGAAACAGCTAAACATCTTATAAACATAAACAATGGCAAAGATACATATTCACTAGGTTTGTATTTTATAAGACGACATTAATATGGGAATATTACAAGCATTATTATTGGATACAGTTAATTAAAACATCACTTTCATCAGAATCGTGTTTATTTTAACTACAGCTGTACTTTTTGACTACAGTAAATGAATTTATAGTTTGGGCAACAGCATAGCCAGGGCAAGTAGTAAGTATACTAATTTTATATCTTGTTTATGATGCAAACCCTTTAAAACTAATTTCAAAATTAGGTTTTAATGTCACATGATACACGAGTGTGTGTGTATTATATATACATACATACATACATACATACATACACAATGGGGTAGGAGCCCCGGAGAGTGCTTTCTGACCCTTGTTATTTTATCAACACTTTTTTTTCTACCTACATATATCGGTTGCGGCACCGGCTCCCAGTCATGTCTGAGTATCAGGTTCTGTCATGAGTCCTATCTTCAAAAAGAAAGGAAAAAGAAACGACAGAATGCCAGTCGCTGAGGATATTGTTTTAGGGGGTCGTGGCTGTGTGACAACCACGCACACACTTGGCCAGCATCACTTCCACCGCGGCTCAAGAGAAACGAGACAGGCGACCTCCATGATGCTGGTTGCATCAGGCTGCCGGGTTCTCCTGCCTTATCGCCTGCCCGACAGGCGTTGCCTTCCTCCGCCATCGCTACTAAGCACCACCATTGAGGTCTTGTTGGTTTTATATTGGAGTTTTCCTTCTACATTTATATACGTTACAAATTAAACCAAGAACAACTGACAATGAAAGGATGAAAAATTTTCAGATTTTGATGTCATTCACAGGTTTTTTTTGGGACCAAACCCATAAATTTCTTTTGCTCATGCTAAGTCTTGAAAAACACATTAAATTCACCATTTTTATCCATAATGTCAAAAGCGTTAAATTAATCAACATTTTTTCAAAGAAAAATCTCAAGTTAAATGTTAAAAATTGCCACAAAACATTGATTTATTTAAGACAGAATGATCTATTATTGACATGTCTCTAATTCGGATAGACGGAATGATCTATTATTGACATGTCTCTAATTCGGATAGACGGAATGATCCATTATTGACATGTCTCTAATTCGGATAGACGGAATGATCCATTATTGACATGTCTCTAATTCGGATAGACGGAATGATCCATTATTGACATGTCTCTAATTCGGATAGACGGAATGATCCATTATTGACATGTCTCTAATTCGGATAGACGGAATGATCCATTATTGACATGTCTCTAATTCGGATAGACGGAATGATCCATTATTGACATGTCTCTAATTCGGATAGACGGAATGATCTATTATTGACATGTCTCTAATTCGTATTTACATACATTAGATTTATTTTCAATTTTTCTCATTGAATTGCTTGCATATATTGTATGTGATCCATTATTGTACATAATTAGATTACAATAAAGTTTGTATTTTATGTGATGTTTTGTGACATGGTGGAAGCTTATGATCAAGCATAACTCAAGATTTCAATGTTAAAATATAACAGTATTTAATTACAACTGCAAATAAATACTTAACAAGAAAGAAGTAAAAGTCAGCCAAAGATAACCATTTCAATGAATACCTTGTTAGTAACACGACTTGGCTTAACGTCCAGTAAATCCTATATCAAAATGCACAATAATTCACACTAATTCAACTGGATAGTTCCACTCAATATTCACTGCAGTCAGTAGCCTGACACTGCTATTTATACACCTAGCGGAAAACATATATTCATAAGTCCAGAGTGTCAGACTGGAACCTCGGCATCAGTAGTTACTCATTTTCTTTCTATATGACAGAATAGTACCTTATGAAAATCGAGATGTAATAGATTTATTTAGGTGGGGGTAAAAAAAAATCAAATGAGACCCTTGCACCTGCCTTTATTTATCTTACTTATTCTCTTACTCTAATTGAACCTTTTGTGCCTGTGACCTTCGTATCAGTCATCAGAAGACCGTTTGTCACTTCCAAGATGGTTCACCTCAAAAAAGACAATTCCCTAAAGATCGATATTCAAACAATTTCAGTTTGCCAATCTTGAATCTCAATTCCCTACAAAAACCCAAAAATTCTTTGAAATTCTTTCCCATTGGGAGGAGGAGAAATAACTTAATATCATTAAAGATCATGCCTTCTGGCTCCAACAACCCAATAGTTTGAGATCTTGAAGAGAGAAATAGGTTAAATGATATTAGCGTTGAGAAAACTTCATAAAACAAGTTGGAATTTTCAAGATTAAATTCTGACTGGGTTTGTCTTCTACTTTGGGTATTTCAACAGGCCTCTTCAAATGACGTTCGTTTTTCACAGACAGAAATATATATCCAGATATTTGAGATCCATCTAAACTTTATAAATTTAAAAACCAATTGTCCAAAGTTGTGCTCTAGTTAACATGACTGGAAAGAAATGTACACTTTAGACTTGGTTCTGGTTTTACTTTAGTTTTTTTTTTTTTTTTAACTAATCTATTAGTAATAAGTTACATGTAAATATGTAAGAATTGCATTCAACATCGACATACAAGGAGCTGCTGAAAAAGATTACATACATTATATATATATTATATATCGAGTGAAAGAGAGAGAGAGAGAAAGAGAGAGAGAGAGAGAGAAAGAGAGAGAGAGATAAAGAGAGAGAGAGAGAGAGAGAGAGAAAGAGAGAGAGAGAGAAAGAGAGAGAGAGAGAAAGAGAGAGAGAGAGAAAGAGAGAGAGAGAGAAAGAGAGAGAGAGAGAAAGAGAGAGAGAGAGAAAGAGAGAGAGAGAGAAAGAGAGAGAGAAAGAGAGAGAGAGAAAGAGAAAGAGAGAAAGAGAAAGAGAGAGTGCTAGACAGAAAGAGAGAGTGCTAGACAGAAAGAGCTCTTAGAGTCATTGAAAAAAGAAATAAAAAAAGAAAAGAAATCAATTATCAAACTTATACTTTGAGAAACTTTTGTAACAAATCCCAAAAAATTGTTACTGCAGTAATCAAGGTTAAAGGAGGATATTTTACAAGAGCAAAATTTAATAAATTATATTTTTCTTTTTGTCATAATAAAATTCAATTAAAAGAAACAAAAAATAATCACGTCTCACTTTTTGTTTTACCATATATAATGAATTTCTCTTATTTAAAAGTACAAAACAACTACTTTGGTGCCAATTTAAAAAAAATATGTGGTAGCCTCGAGCTTTTGAACTGTAGTGTACATGCTAGCAGCTGAACATCAATATAGACCAGGTTTTAAATGATCTCTGGAAATTTGTCAACTGACACTAGATTTTATTGCTGCCTGATAGCACTGTCTATATGGTGTCAATTCTAATTATGTTGCATTTGCATAATAAAGTTATGGTTGAGCCAAGTTGGGTTTTAAAGTTTGTTGTTTACAAACAGCATTTTATTTTCTTCCCACCTGCCTGCCAACAACATTCAGGTATTTCTTAGGAATCAAACTGGGTTAACCAGATCTGACAGCCAAAATGCCGATAAGTCAAGACAACTATTTTAGTCGAATGGTTGGTGCATGATTAAGTTTGATAGACCATCTGGTTAGATAACAAAGCAGTAATGGTCCAAGGTAATCATTAGTGATTGGTATATGTGGCAACAATTACGACGACATTTGGAACAAGTTCTGAATTCATAGTTAAACTAGAAATTCGCATTTCACAGGGTTAATGAACAGAGTTACAGAAAAGGAGACAACAAAGAGAAGAAACTATGTACTAATTGCTAGCAATATTATATACTAACTTTAAGCTAACTCTTGCGGAGGGCTCTTGATTGAGCTTTCATCATAATAACTGGGGAGGGGTAGATGTGATAGGCAACAATAAGCCACAGAAGAACTCAAAATTGATCACTGCATTTAAAAATTGCATTAATATTTAAGCTTACCTTTTAAAAGTTCAATGATAATACTTCTGCCACCACTTAAATTAAAGATGAATTGATGTATATAGGTCCTTACTTTCCATACAATCAATTACTTTTATTTCATGGGTGACTTTCACTGGATTTTGCAATTAATTTCCATTATTCCCAAAATTATTTGCAAACTATAAAAATTATCGTACCCAAAAATAACACACACATGCCTATATATAAACAAAAATCATGAAAAACATAAAAGGAAAACAAAACCGAAAAAGAAAAAAAAGAAAAAAACCAAACCAAAGAAGAAAAAAAAAACGAAAAAAACGAAAAAAAAAGAAAAAACGAAAAAAAAAGAAAAAACGAAAAAAAAAAAGAAAAAACGAAAAAAAAAAGAAAAAAAACGAAAAAAAAAAAGAAAAAAAAACGAAAAAAAGAAGAAAAAAAACGAAAAAAAAAAAGAAAAAAAAACGAAAAAAAAAAAGAAAAAAAAACGAAAAAAAAAAGAAAAAAAAAACGAAAAAAGAAAAAAAAAACGAAAAAAGAAAAAAAAACGAACGAAAGAAAAAAAAACGAACGAAAGAAAAAAAAACGAACGAAAGAAAAAAAAACGAACGAAAGAAAAAAAAACGAACGAAAGAAAAAAAAACGAACGAAAGAAAAAAAAAACGAACGAAAGAAAAAAAAAAACGAACGAAAGAAAAAAAAAACGAACGAAAGAAAAAAAAACGAACGAAAGAAAAAAAACGAACGAAAGAAAAAACGAAAGAAAAAACAGAAAAAACGAAAGAAAAAAAAGAAAAAACGAAAGAAAAAAAGAAAAAACGAAAGAAAAAACGAAAGAAAAAACGAAAGAAAAAAAGAAAAAACGAAAGAAATAAAAACAAACCCAAAAAACGAAAGAAATAAAAACAAACCCAAAAAACGAAAGAAATAAAAACAAACCCAAAAAACGAAAGAAATAAAAACAAACCCAAAAAACGAAAGAAATAAAAACAAACCCAAAAATTACAATTCTCATCAAGGGTTTTTTTAAACAAACATTGCTGAGGTGTGACGGTAATTAATATGTCACCCACAAGGCCACATAATTGCTTTGGAACTCTGTCAAGGCCGGACAATGAGTAGTGAGCAGGCACTAACAGAAATATACTTCTTTTTGGGGTCTGGAATGAGCTTTAGACCTAATAGGCATTTAAAG
>OZ038514.1:71576443-71583943 GCA_964036315.1 Acanthosepion esculentum
TCTAACCAACGCCTTTATCTAATGTGCCATGTGTCCTTGAGGACATCTGTGTATAAATTTCTGGGTATTATAATGTCTTCAGCAACCATTTTTTTTCTTTTTTACCAATGCTCATATTGCAATTTTTGTTATTATCGCTTTCTTCTGGCACTCCTTATTACTCCTCAAGGTCTCATTTTACAGTTGAAATGGCTAGAAGGAACTAAAAAGTTCTATACCAACAATTTCTTCTATCACAATTCTCACTTACGGAACTTTTCTAGATTCTTGTTTACAGTCAACTTTGATCTTCGAAAACTTAAATGAAATGTCAATCGTTATCTGCGGTCTTCTGACTTCTCATTCTTTTATTGTTCTTTCTTTAATATTTTTCTTTTCCTCTTTCTTTTACACTCAGTAACTCCCTTGCGTATTTGTGGCTTTATTGCCTTGCTCGAGATGAAATGATAAAGACAAAAAAACCTGACAAACCCAAAGTCCAACACATCTGGGAAATTTTCAAGTTCAAAAGATTTTTCTCATATAACTCTCGCTTCAAGAAAGAAATAAAATATCTGTCCGACAACCAGAAACAGTTTGCTTTTATAGATTTCCGAATGTGTGAATCACCAGGATCGCAAACAGCCATTAAAATAAAAATTGTAGTTTCTTGGAACCCAGAGAACACTGATGATAGCCATTATGAAAGTAGTAAACCATCTCCCAGCAACAAGAGATGTAGAGTTCATTTATTGCTGGCCACAATGGTTGTCCTTCCTGTGGTTGCCTTTGCTACCACTGTTGTATATTTGTTTAAAAAAAAAAAAAAAAAAAAAAATGTTTATAATTTAACATTGCTGCCTCTGACCCACCAATAAAAAACGCTGATCATTTTTCACTGTTAGAATTAATAGACCGTTGGGAGGAGAATATGGATGAAAACCATGACAGGAAGCTTTAGAAATATTTTCAAATTGTAGAGGAATGAAAAAAATCAGGGTTGGCAAGCTCAGAGCAAACCGATTAACGCAGGATGCAAAGGATTTGCTGGGTGGTCAATTTACAAGATATTGCCAAAATTAGGAGTAACCCCCTGAATTCCAGTGACATCATCGTCTTGCCTGGGGGGAGAGGGGTAAAAATGGACTAAAAGAATTAAGAACCAGTTTTGTTTAAAAAAAAAAAAAAAAAAAAAAAAAATTATTTTTTTTTGTGTGTGTTTGATGAACAGAGCTAAGAGATAAAATTAACTTTCCAACTTTCAAGAACTTTGGGAGTTCAAATAATATCAGGTGCATGACCTATGACTTTAACTCAAGTTCATGGAAACATTATGGAGAGAGAAAAAAAAAAAAAAAAAAAAAAAAAAACAGAACAAAACACCAATCCCTTTCTCCCATAACAAAGAATTCATTCTTGTATACAAAAGAAAAAAATAGGAGTGACAAGTGTGTGCCATTGTGCTTGCTGACAGAGGCTTACATGAAAATCGCATCAAAATTAACATTAAATATGGAGAGGAATGTAGAAAGTCCTATCCCAGTTATAAAAAAAAGTTTTTATATATATATGTATGTATATATATATATATATATATATATATATATATATATATATATATTTTACCAAACATCAGAAAACCGATTTCATGTAGTAGGTCAGGCCAATATCTTTCCAGCACCAACCTGCTGTCTAGAAAATTCAAAGCAGGCTTCATTCATTTCGAAATGACCTGATCCTTACAAGATAGACTATTGGACACTTCCCAAAGAATAGTTATTATTGGGAAAACCAACCTGAGATGTTTACAAATTTTTCATCTAAATCCCAGTTAAAATGAAAGTGTCATTGTATAAAATATTAGGCATTATTATTATTATTATTATTATTATTATTATCTAAAGAAATAAATAAGAAATTCTGTCTGTCTGTGTGTGTGTCTGAAACCACTCCGACAGGCCACACTTGCCCAACATATATTATACGTTTTTGGAATCAGGATGATAGCAGGATTGAAATCTGCCTTTAATCCTGTGCGGAAAAACGGTATGGCAAAATGGAAAACGTTCCTTGTGACGGATCTCATTCATGTGCACAAATCGGAAATGCTGAGAAATTGAATTTTTTTTTTTTTTTTTTTTTTTTTAACTTCAAATTACAATTTCCCAGCATTCCTGGTCCATGCCTATGCGTAGATGCACCAACATAAACTTACTCTAATGAAGTCCTGAAGGACAACCCCCCCGAAAAAAAAAACATCGCAAGAAAATGTTTTTCACTTAGACATTTTACAGCAATATATATACCTACATACATACATACAAGTAAAAGGTTTGACACTTGGCTGATAGATGTTACCTTCAGCATCCTGCTTCCAGAGTTTCATCTGCAAAGCACCACCCACCCACCCAGCAATCACATTGTCCACACAGGATGCTGAAGGTAATGTTAGTAAGAAAACTTGTATTAATTTTATTAGCACTATCTTTGACATCAAGCATTTTACATACTTCCGTTATATTGATGAGACTACTTATATATCTTCATGATACCAACTTACCTGACCTAGGAGATCAACTAAACAAAGTCGAACACAATGGAATTTACATACAAAATGGAAGAACAATTTCTTAACCATCCTAGATATCGAGCTACACTGCGTTAACAAATTTAAAACTGTCCACTTTTTCATACAATTTCCCATATATATATATATATATATATATCACATACACATTTATTACAAAAACTGAATGCATATTAATTACAAACAAGATGAATCCTCACTAAGACATATTATAAAGAAATACACTACCCCAATTGACCTGAATAAAAATATCAAATTAATTATCTACTTTAAAAAATTTAAGACAGCTAACCTTATCCTCAGAAATAACAACACACCAGCTAAGTCAAAACTACAAAGAACGAACATTATCTATGAGTTCAAATGCCCCTTAAGGAACGGTGTTCCTGATCAAACAGGACTCGTGAATAATTACATCGGTTACACAACTACATGCTTATCCAGACGCCTTACATTACACCTATCCGACCACAGCTCCATTAGAACGCATTTAAACACACACACAAATTTACCAGACTCCATTAGAAACATACTCGTAGAAAACACAAATATATTAACTGCTTCCATCTGCAAAAAAAGATTAAAAAATAATGGAGGCTTTGGTCATAAAGAAAAGGCCAACTCTTAACAATATTAACTACGAACAAAGCCACAATGTGCTAACCGTATTCGAAAATTAAAAACATCTCTACTACACTCTAAAACATACACATAATGCACACACAATTAAGCTGAAAAATCGAATCATCTTTGATAATGGCTAAAGGTATAGCCGAAAGCGCTCGGAAACATAAAACATTTGGACAGTTCCTACACACCCTTTGTCCTGTAAAGAAAGCTCTTGTTCGAACGCAAGAAAAATTAAATAAAAAGCTCAATCGTAGTACCTTGTCTGTCGTTTTTAATGAAACATGCATATATATATATATATATATATATATATAGCTGGCCACTCGTATTTGAGGATACCTGTCTACTAGGGCAGCTAACCAATCCCTATTGCAGACACTCACTTAGGCACTGTGGTTTTAAACTATGCTGAGCAGACCTTAGTTACAGTTTCTGGGAAAGAGCACGTTATCTAACGTGATCAACAATTCAGACAATGCCAGCACTCTCAAGCCCTCCGTGACAATGACTTGTGGCTTCATGCTAGCACAGCTATCAACTGCCCTCAAGAGTTCCATCTACCCAATTTCACTCAAAGCTTTGGTCAACCCATTGTATGGTTTTTAGACACTTGCCAAAGATGTGGCACACTGGGATCAACTGTGATCCAGTCTGATAACATCAGGAAGTTTCTTTCCTGACAAATCAACCATGGTGAGATTCAAGCCCAGGTCTCATGGTCAGAATGCGAACAGTCTAACTACTCTGCTACGCACCCATAAATAAATAAATATATATATATATATATATATATATATATATATATATATATATATATATACACACACCTCCATACATATAAGTAAACTATTTGACACAGCTGACAGATGTTACCTTCAGCATCTTGACTCCAGAGTTTTTATATATATATATATATATATAAAAAGATTTAAACACTAATATTACATGGTCATAATTTATTCCATTGGAATCATAAAAACGATCCAATTCATCAGACCTTGCCAAGAAACATATACACTCTTCCGGTATATCTTTGGACATTTGAAAATACGCATATTTTTCTCACTGAAACCCCTCTTTAAATCTTCTCTGTTAAATTTTAATGCCCCCTTCATCTTTAGACCTCCCTGCCCCCTCTCTTGTCTGTTACCCCTATATATAGATCTCATGTCCTACCACACTCTCATACATAGACTCTTACTAAATTTTTCCCGGAGTTGTTTTTTCTGTTTTCTTTTTGAATCTGTAGGTCTGATAAATTGGGTCATTTTTACGATACCAATGGAATAAATTATGACCATGGAATATTAATGTTTAAGTCTTTTTATTATATCCTTACTCTGTCCTGGACATTGAGTTCTACCTGGATTCTATCCTCTTGGGAATATTATACATACATACATAATATATATATATATATATATATATATATATATATATATATATATATATATATATATATATATATATATATAAAACACTTTATAAAATTTAGATAGATTTCATTTATTGTTTATTTAAAATGGTTTTACAAAAATATTTATATCCAATGTCCATCCAAAAGTGAATAAGTATTCATTTACAGCTTCATCTTGAAAGAACCAAGAAAAGATGATGCAGGGAAAAAAAAAAAATTTATTCTGCAATTACTCAGTCTGCTGTCAGGAAAGTTGGCTCACTGTGTCATGTTCAACTATTTTTCTCACCAGAATCTATTTTACATATTTATAAATCAATCCTTCATCCATGGATTGGATATTACTGCCACATCTGGTCTGGTGCTTCTGCTATGTGCTTAGAGATTCTTGATTAAAAAAACAAAAAAAATCTGCAATGTTATAGATCCTGACCTGGTATCTTGATTTCAACCCCTTCCCCACCCCCTCTAATGTAGCTTCTCTCTGTCTTTTCTATAAATATTTTCATGACAACTGATATCAGCTTTCCTCTTTGTTACCCTCACTTCACAAATTTAAACACAGTACTTGATTGGCAATTAGGTCTCATTTTTTTTATTGTTGAAATTGACAGATAGAACCATAAATTCTGTTCTCATGGTTCTTTCTCACAAAGTAGAAATTTTTTTTTCCAAGATTTAAATGCAACATACATCATCTGTCTTCAAATTCTGTTCTTTGTCTTCTCTCTCTTCAATAACAGTTTCAGCAACCCTTCGTGACTTAGCGGCTCTGTCACATTGTTTTGGGACGAAATGATTAAATATTTTAAGAATGTGAAAGTTTTTTGTTTTTTTTAATTCAGGATATTTCAAAAGCTTATATTATTATAAATAACTGGATATTTCAGTAAATCTGAACCCAAATTAATCTGCAGGAATAAACAAAAGGTTTTCAAATGATTTGTACTGTGAAACAGAATTTAAAACAAAACCAGCTGCTTAAAAAAAATTTTCTTTTAAATTTCACACAGAAGGGGATTGGGGCTAACATATTTCCGTCCCTGCTCATCAGCTTGCTAATCCTGACAATCCCTTGAATTTGGCTTGGGGGGAGTTGTTTGACTCCCACATAATTAGCAAAACAAAGTTCATAGATAGTAATTTATCCTAAAATTCCTTGCGACCAACACAATTATGTTCACTGCTTAACTAGTTAGGACTTATTAGCCAAAAGGTTGAAAACGTATTTCAAATGTTAATAAAAACAACCAAAACTAAAAACAAACAAACAACCAAAACTAAAAACAAACAAACAACCAAAACTAAAAACAAACAAACAACCAAAACTAAAAACAAACAAACAACCAAAACTAAAAACAAACAAACAACCAAAACTAAAAACAAACAAACAACCAAAACTAAAAACAAACAAACAACCAAAACTAAAAACAAACAAACAACCAAAACTAAAAACAAACAAACAACCAAAACTAAAAACAAACAAACAACCAAAACGAAAAACAAACAAACAACCAAACCGAAAAACAAACAAACAACCAAACCGAAAAACAAACAAACAACCAAACCGAAAAACAAACAAACAAAACTAAAAACAAACAAACAAAACTAAAAACAAACAAACAAACAAAACTAAAAACAAACAAAACTAAAAACAAACAAACAAAACTAAAAACAAACAAACAAAACTAAAAACAAACAAAACTAAAAACAAACAAACAAACAAACAAAACTAAAATTGAAAAGGATTTCTTCATACCTAGCAGGAGCACGAAGACACAAGGGGGTATGAAATGATTAGAAAGCAGAACTGCCGCTAACAATCGAGAACAATGGGAGAGAGATCAGGGGGAGAATAGATGATGATTGACATTGCATTTGAACTTTTGAAGATCAAATTTGGTTGGAAAGCATGGAGCTAAAGGGATTTCCACGAACGAGAAAAGAAACTGTTACCATAGAACTTACCATTACATCTAGCCAACTCAACTGTATATCAGTGAGACATAACCACCTGTCTAGTACGGCACATAAATTAAAAAAGTCTAGGTACCATAGTATAGAAAAGGCACAGGTAACAACTATACAACATTGAGAAATGACTGAAGCCAAGATGCCAGTTTAGGACCAATAATATAGCTGATCCTTTGAATTTTATCAAGGATTTCTACATATACAGTTAAAGACTGGAGCATATGTGACAGCAATATTCTAAGCATGGACAAATAAGTCTTGAGAGAAGAATTGGTAGACGCAGAGATATCCAAGACAGATTCTAGAGAGAAGAACTGGCAGACGCAGAGATATCCAAGACAGATTCTAGAGAGAAGAACTGGCAGACGCAGAGATATCCAAGACAGATTCTAGAGAGAAGAACTGGCAGACGCAGAGATATCCAAGACAGATTCTAGAGAGAAGAACTGGCAGACGCAGAGATATCCAAGACAGATTCTAGAGAGAAGAACTGGCAGACGCAGAGATATCCAAGACAGATTCTAGAGAGAAGAACTGGCAGACGCAGAGATATCCAAGACAGATTCTAGAGAGAAGAACTGGCAGACGCAGAGATATCCAAGACAGATTCTAGAGAGAAGAACTGGCAGACGCAGAGATATCCAAGACAGATTCTAGAGAGAAGAACTGGCAGACGCAGAGATATCCAAGACAGATTCTAGAGAGAAGAACTGGCAGACGCAGAGATATCCAAGACAGATTCTAGAGAGAAGAACTGGCAGACGCAGAGATATCCAAGACAGATTCTAGAGAGAAGAACTGGCAGACGCAGAGATATCCAAGACAGATTCTAGAGAGAAGAACTGGCAGACGCAGAGATATCCAAGATAGATTCTTAAGAGAAGAATTGTCTCACACAACATTGAACTAACTT
>OZ038514.1:71591443-71601443 GCA_964036315.1 Acanthosepion esculentum
GTGATATGTTTATAGTTCTCACAAACTTATTAAATAAGTGTTTGTTATTTTAATAATGGGAGGATTTTGTATGTTAAATAATAAAACTTAATTTTTCCCCTAAAAATTCTTGTTCTAAGCTATGCACTTGAATTTGGGTTTTGATTTGTCAATGTATGGCTATTTAACAGGGTGTGATGGGCAAACAGAATTATATATTTTTGTCATCCACAGACACTGTTTTGCTGTTTCACAGCTCATCAGTGTAGCTAGACGTCCGGTTGACGCTAGCTAGGATCGAAACCCGACTGAATTTGCATCAGTCAGAACTTCTACCACTAAGCCATCGGCGCACGGCAGGGATGAAGGTGAATTTTAGCGTGTTTATTTTTAGATTTAGATAAACACACAGTGACTGACAGTGACTCAATTCTGCTGAAGAGTCGTGCTATATTAGCTTAAATAGTCACTGTTTACAAACTCACACCTCAAACCAAAGAGCTCAAACGAAATTAATTTTTCATATATATATACAGGCCATATATTATATATATATATATATATATATATTAACAGTTAATTTAAAAGGCTCAATAAAAAATAGAGCAATATTATTTATTTTACGATGTTACCGTGGTATACCAATGTACCATCTCATCTACGGAGAATCCTAATACTGAAAAATTATACATAGGGTCAACTAAGAATAATTTTAAAATTAGATGGAGACAACACAAAAGCTCCTTCAACAACATCCAAAATAGAAGTCAGACATCTCTATCTCAATACTACTGGCATTTAAAGGAAACGAACAAAACACCGAAAGTAAAATGGAAAATAATAAATAGAACTAGAACATGTAAAACCTGGGATGACCCATGCCCTCTGTGCCTACACGAAAAACTGCACATAATTAGATGTCTAAATAGTGAAAAGTTACTAAACCATAGACATGAGTTAACGGTGTTCTGTCGTCATCAAATGATTTTCGCATTAAATAATTAATAAATAGATTTAAACAAATTAAATCCATAATTTAAAAGCCTTAAAAAACTCAGCCCAATAATTATTGAGAAAAACCCTTTGATAAAAAAAAGCCATGTAAATAAACAAATAAACAAACAGATCAAATAGATAATAATGAAACATAACCTTCTAGTCACTCAACGACTAAAGGCAAACCCATAAATAAAAAAGACGCCGTCTGACTAGCATAAGCCAAAAACACTCTGGACATTGTAACTTGATACGCTTCTTTAGAAAGGGACTGGCCTGTAGATAAAAATTAATTCTTAATTCTTAGCCCCTTAAACCACCAAACTTCAACGGCCGAAACTAGCCGTTTCCATAGCAACAAATGTTCCAAATGATACCGTAGTTATAAACACCAGCTAACCAAAAGATAGCTTATTCCCAAATTCTCGCTTGACAAGGAAGCGGGTCCAGACGCCTTAACTCTTCATAACTTAAAAAATTATGTTAGGGGTCTCGGCTCTCGCTTTTGAAACATGAGAACTCTTATGTAGCGGAGGAATCATATTTTTAAAAACTAAAAATATTATTATATTATATATATATATATATATATATATATATATATATATATATCATATAGACAAAACCATTTTACTCACAACAAAGATGCAACTTGGTTTCAGTGCATTTTAACTGCACATCTACGGGTGAGGGTCGAAAATGGTTATGAACGATCCTATTTGTAGGCAAGCCCGGATGTAAAACGTCACTTCCTATTTTCCGTTTTTTTGAGAAGAAAAATGTACATACAAAATATACATAAAGTATCTGAGTGAAACAATAGTGGTTGTTGATAGCAGTTTGGTGGTGGGTGGACCGGGTGGTTAATGTTGATTGGTGTGTGGACATTTTTTCGTTGACAAGTGTCCTAAGTTTGAGAGGTAGGGGAGGGAAGATAGCGATAGGGGATAATATTACATTTGAGTAGGTAAAAAAAACGCTGCGAACGTTGGAATATATATATATATATATATATATATAGATATATATAGATATATATATATATATATATATATAAGGATATTTTAATTAATGATAATTTCTTTTTTAATTACCCTTTGAAGATGTATACTTAGGTTTAATCCAAGATTTCCGCTAAATAAATTTTAAATTCATTTTCAGTTAACCATTAAGTGCCTATGGAGTCTTTTACTGAGATGATAATCTCAGAAATAAATGGAAAGTACTTGGGAAATAAGTAATTTTCACTATTACAGTGCATTTCTTGCCTTATTGAATTGTAATACATGGAAAAAATATTTGTGAATATGAAAGGATTATGATCAAAATAGGTAGACATGAGGTTTGTAATTAATTCAATCAGACAGGCCATATATTATATATATATATATATATATTAACAGTTAATTTAAAAGGCTCAATAAAAAATAGAGCAATATTATTTATTTTACGATGTTACATCAAAAACATAACAAAATCGCTACACAATTGCAGTTGTGTTTCGATGTATCTTATCAGGCGATTGTAAATTACCGTAATTTACAATCGCCTGATGAGATGCATTTTATAGACATCAAAACGCGGGTGCAATTGTGCAGCGATTTTGACATGTTTTTGATGTAACATCGTAAAATAAATAATATTGCTCTATTTTTTATTGAGCCTTTTAAATTAACTGTTAATATATATATATATATATATATATATAATATATGGCCTGTATATATATATGAAAAATTAATTTCGTTTGAGCTCTTTGGTTTGAGGTGTGAGTTTGTAAACAGTGACTATTTAAGCTAATATAGCACGACTCTTCAGCAGAATTGAGTCACTGTCAGTCACTGTGTGTTTATCTAAATCTAAAAATAAACACGCTAAAATTCACCTTCATCCCTGCCGTGCGCCGATGGCTTAGTGGTAGAAGTTCTGACTGATGCAAATTCAGTCGGGTTTCGATCCTAGCTAGCGTCAACCGGACGTCTAGCTACACTGATGAGCTGTGAAACAGCAAAACAGTGTCTGTGGATGACAAAAATATATAATTCTGTTTGCCCATCACACCCTGTTAAATAGCCATACATTGACAAATCAAAACCCAAATTCAAGTGCATAGCTTAGAACAAGAATTTTTAGGGGAAAAATTAAGTTTTATTATTTAACATACAAAATCCTCCCATTATTAAAATAACAAACACTTATTTAATAAGTTTGTGAGAACTATAAACATATCACAATGTCAAATGCTTCAAAAAAATATCTATTACATGGCCAGTTGTATTTTGCATGCTCAAGAGTAAGAAATCTTAAGAATTTATTCTTCACCATGAAGTCCTGTAAAATTAAATTAAAGAAATTATAAAACCCTGAAGTAGGGTTTTTCTCAAATCAGCTTAGTCAAAGTTTATCGATTGGTTTGCAAAGCCGAATGAAACAAAGTTTGTAAATCTCGACAGAACATGTTGGCGATAAATTCAACAATACTAAATACTGCGAGGCTATCAACATACGTCAGCGGGTTGCAAACAAAATTCTAGTAAATAAAAATCCACCCCTTCTTTAGAAATTGCTTTGTTTACAATAAGATACAAAACTGGGCAGATACACATGTTTCAAGAGTCAGAGAAAGATTTGCATTCATAAAGAACTGTTCAACTTTGCGCGACTGATGACACACTACATGGCTGAGTCAGTCTAAAGCACGTCAGATCTAATGACTTTCTCCTACCAAGAGGGACGCCGGCTCGAATTCTGCCAGAGAGGACATATTTTACGTTAATAAGATTTCTCGAATATTCAGGCTGCTAAATGAAAATAAATACACTGTTTAATAAATAAACAGAGCGTCTACTCAAATATGGTTATCCACTAAAAATAATCTATCAGGGTAATATAAAAAAAGCCATCACTTCATACATGTATATTATATAAATAAATAAATGGATGGCCGCCCATAAGTGAATATGCCTGTCTACGAGTGTAGCAAGGCAATCCCTGTTGCAGACTCCTGTTTAGGCACATTATTTGCTTTGCTCAACACTCACAGAGCCCAACTGTTCATTTTGCAATTATGCTGAGCAGACCTTAGTTACAGTTTTGGAGACAGAGCATATTATCTGGCCTGATAAGCAGTCTGAATAAAAATAGCACACTTAAACCCATGGTCACATTGACCAACCAAGCAACAGTTAGCAAATTCACTTTCTGACAATGAGAGCCATGTTTGATTTGTCAGGAATGTAACTTCTTGATATTATTGGCCTGGGAGAAATTTGGAAACTGCATGCTCTACTCCTTGGCATTCTCGCCAGAAGCTCCAATACAAGGATTGCAGTGGAAAGAGTTGGATGAGTCTAATGGTGATTATGAAGGTGTTTGGAGTGATCACTAGTGATGGAGACGTTATACGTCCATTCATCTTCCCACAGGGCCTCAGACTCAATACGGAGGCCTAAATCAAGTGCTTTGAGGATGTAGTCCCACCTCGGGTCATGAGGGTGGCTGCTGGAGAACCCTATGTCTTGCAACAAGACTCTGCACCATGCCATAAAAACAGGAGAACTCAGTCATAGCTGTCAGACAATTTCTGCAACCACATCACCCCTTACATCAGGCCACCTAACTCCCCAGACTGCAACCCTCTTGATTATTATGTGTGGGGTGCAATTTAGCAAGAGACTGACAAAACTCCTTGTAATGCCAAAGGTGAACTGAAGGCAAGGATTATGGTAGCATTTACCAACTTCATCAAGGAGACCATCCAGAAGAGTTGCAAGAGATTACAAGGTCTTCTGGAGGCCATGGTTAAAACCAAATGGCAATTTTATAATTTTATTGTAATAATTTACTCTTTAATATTTCTAGATATTGTCTAATTTTGGTAAATATATCTGTTAAAATGAGATGTCAATTTTATTTTCATTTTGGCATCATCGAGACGATAATTTATTCATCGCACCCAGTATATTTGTATGGAGGAGATGTAAACATAAATGTTACTTATTATACACCAAGGGGAAACACTGGAATTGTAAGAACAGTAAGCTTTTAAATTTCTGGCATCCAATGTGTCTAGACTCGACTCGGTTGATCTCGGCCAATTTCCCCTGCACTTGTTTTAATTGTTGTCTAAATAACACACATTGTAATAATTACAAATATGTCAAGAAAAATAAATGTTCTAAGAACTTGGGATTCAGAAATCAGTGCACTTTGTAGACATTTTACACTTAGTAAATTACTTTCTCTTTTAGTTAAAACAGATTTATTAAGTAAAATTCCGTCCTAAATTTTATTTATGAACTTAGTGAAAAAAAAAAAAAAAAAAAAGTAACTAATAATAACAAAACAAAAGTCATTGAAACAAAGCAAGTTCAGTCGACCAATGATGACAATTCCAGAACAACGTAACTATAAAAAATTTTTTCTATCCTCTGCCAGCCGCTATGATGGAGAAAGCATTACCTCGAACCGTCGCCAGTGAGACACGCTGCAAGAGCCACTCCGTTTCGCGAGGCTCGTTCCTTAATCGCGACGCAATCGCGCCAATCCTCCGAAGGAACGCCATCGAACGAGGGCCAATAACCCCGGAAGTTGAAATTATAGTTAAACTCATTATGATGAATGACCAATGCATTGAGTATGTTCTGTAAAAGATATTTCTGCTCATATAATCTTTTATTTAAATTACCTTGAAGTCACACCTTTGTAAAATTTATGGCTACTATTACAGGTCATAGTGTAAATTCCTGATTATGGTTTTCAGTTTATTTTTTGTATGAAGTCTCAATTTATTTTCAATTTAGGTAAATTCTTTTACCTAACATTATGCGCGACATACATAAATTTAGGTGAAAAAAGAAAAAAAAAAAAGAGATACGGGGAGAAAGAAGAGAGAGACACACATGAGGAGAAAGTGCCTTCAGTTTTGAACTCAAATGTTTATGCCTTTCCTAAGAGCATTTGGGCGAAAGTGAATGCAACAGATTAAGCTGGAATTTGAACTTCAGTTGTTGATTTCACCTCCCACACCAACAAGTATTGTTCTAGCCACATATTCCTATAAGTTAGGATAGGGGGGGGGCTACCTCTCTCCCTCCCTCACTCACTCAAATTAATTGGGGGTAGATGTGTTTGCCTATTGCCCAGTTCAGACTCCTATCTACTCTTTTGAACAGAAATAGAGGTTTATCTCTGGTTTCCTATTTAGGATTGGGTTTCCGGTTCCTTCTAAAGTCTACTTCAAGTCTATACTTCTAACGTCTCCACCTAAACTCTGAAATGTTATTTATTTATTTTCTTCCTTTAGTAGGAGTAGATAGGTTTTTTGAATAGGAGTAGAGGTTTATCCCTTGTTTCCTGTTTAGGATTGGGTTTCCGGTTCCTTCTAAAGCCTACTTCAACTCTATACTTCTAATGTCACTGCCTAAACTCTGAAATGTTATTGAGTAATTATTAAGATTAAATTCACTAAGAATTCTTGTCTCACTATGTCCCTACCATTTCAATCTCAACAGTCCTTTTGAACAAGGGTAGAGGTTTGTCCCTTGTTTAGGATTGGGTTTCTGGTTCCTTCTAAAGTCTACTTCCACACTATACTTTTAACGTCTCCGACTGAACTCGGAAACATCATTCCCTAATTAAATCCTGACGGATTCAAGTCTAGAATTTTATCTTTCCTGTATAGCTTAAAGAACTTCACTTGTTCTTTCTTATGCTAAGCCCACAGTGAAACCCTCTACCTTGAGTAAGTCTTGAGCCTTGCATTGGGTGAACATCAGTAAAAAAAAAAATAAAAATATACCAAAATTAAGTCCAAATGATCTGTAAACAGTGGTGCCAGTCATCGTTAATTTTGTAGAATGTGCCAATATTGTGAGCGGCGGTGGCGTGTCTGGACTTCTTCCAATTCTTCTTAATCAAATGAGAATCACAATAGACGGTGCTAATGTATCAAGAGGGGAAAATAAATAAATAAATAAAAAAAAAAAATGTTTAAGCTGCTACTAATTAAGCCCCTATTAATTAAGATGACTTTAGGTAATTGACAAATACTGAATCATTGTCAGAAAGTTACAGGTTGGTCTGGAAACCTTCCAATTTGGAAGATTTTGGTTACCACTAAAATAATTACAGACCCTCCCCCTAATCCATGCATGCACCTGGACTTGTATTTTTAATGTTATTCTAATATAAATATATATATATATATATATATATATATATATATATAAAATGAAGAAATAGACTCTCAAGATGTGCTATATTTATGGGATAAAGTGCTCAATATCAGAGAGAGCGTGTGTAAATATAAAAGTGAACATTGAAGTCAACACTTAGAGGTGACAGGCTGTTTCATGCTAGACGCAATCATCAAGACCCGTGGCCTGACGATTACGTCTAGCATGAAACAAACTGTTACCTCTAAGTGTTGAATTCAATGTTCACTTTATATATATATATGCGATGAGATGAGAACGAAAGTAATATATAAATTCCAACGTTCGCAGCGTTAATTCAAAAAAGAGCTCGATACAGGTAGTAGAGCGATAATTATTTATTTATTATAATTTTATCATATATGCATTTTAACTGCACATCTACGGGCACCCGTAGATGTGCAGTTAAAATGCACTGAAACCAAGTTGCATCTTTGCTGTGAGTAAAATGGTTTTGTCTATATGATAAAATTATAATATATATATATATATATTATATATATATATATATATATTATATATATATATTATATATATATATATATTATATATATATTATATATATATATTATATATCTATATATATATTATATATATATATTATATATCTATATATATATTATATATCTATATATATATTATATATCTATATATATATTATATATCTATATATATATTATATATCTATATATATATTATATATATATATATATATTATATCTATATATATATATTATATATATATATTATATTATATATATATATTATATATATATATTATATCTATATATATATATTATATCTATATATATATATTATATCTATATATATATATTATATATATATATTATATTATATATATATATTATATTATATATATATATATATATATATTATATTATATTATATATATATATATATATATATTACTTACTCTGTCCTGGACATTGAGTTCTACCTGGATTCTATCCTCTTGGCAATTTATATATAAGTAATATAAAAACCAACAAATGTGAAAAGTATCCATTTTTTTGGGTTATCAACCCTTTGCAGGTTATTTAAAGCCAGAAAATAATTTTACATTCCCAGAAGTTTTGGGAGATAATGATTTACTAATAAAAGTCCTAATTAACCCATAACTGGAGAGAGAGGAAATGGACTCCTAATTTTCCCCAAGGTTATTTTTTGTTCAAGTAAATATAATGAATCCAGCTGAAATATGAACAGATTTCCAGTTCTGAATTAATCCATTTATCCATTAAACTACCCCCTCCATCCAAGCTTACAGCACCTGGTATTCCCAAGTGGTCACTCATCTAGATACTGACCAGGCTCAAAATTGCTTAACTTTTTATTTTTCAAAGTTCACCCCAAGAAAGCCACTAATATAAAAGGAGTTTACAGAGTGTGGAAGAATTAGGAACAGAAACATTACTAACGAGCAGGAAGAGGAAAGAGTAATCAGGAGGAAATTGACATTGTATTTAAATTTTTGAGGATTAAAAGTTGCACAAGCAAGAAGTGTGAGAAAAGAAACTTAGCATAGAACTTATGGTTACATCTAACTGGCTCAAATGTCTATCGATGAGACCTTGTTATCAGTCTAGTACTGCGCTAATATTGATAAAGTCTAAGTACCATAGCAAAGTGAACAATTACCATGAAAGTATTTATAAAAAAAGATAGAGAGAGGCAACCTGGTGGAAAAGTGACTGAGGGCGAGATGCAAGATCAGGACCAATAATATTGCTGATTCTTGATTTTATCAAAGAGTTCTTGATAAATAACAGAAGCACTGGACCATATTCTACACATGGATGAATGGTAGACTTATAGATTGTTTAAAAAAATGTCTAAGACAACACAGTGAACCAATTTTCTTAGCAGCTAACCTAGCAATGGATTCAATATAGTTTTTTTCACTTCAGGTCAGTGGAGGACATTAACCAAAACGTGCAACAAGCCACTGTTCTGGAGGTTAACATCAGTCAAATGGATGGAAGGCAGAAAGGGGTCTAACCTTGGTAATCCTACAAGAACCAGTGTTCCAACATGATATGGGCATAAGACAAGGCAAAAATACAATGAATTTATAAAAGAACAACTTTATCTAACATAGAAAACTGAGAGAACACCTAGTGTGCCGTTTCTGCAGAAAGAAAGCACATGGCTGCCCTGCCAGAACAGAGCTGGTGCAAACCACTATTGTTCTGGCTACGTAGAAAAGTGTTTATCAGCTTCCTCATGAGATAGTCGAGATGGTGACCTGATCTATGCAAATGAGGCAGAGCTTGGCAGTATGCCACTTTGACTGCACAACGGGATTGGCATACGTGACCAAAGATCTTTGTTCATGTTACCCAGTGCCATTTCAAATTTGTCCGTCTTCATTTGTGTTTCTGGTGTCTTGGCTGCGTTCATCCCATACGTGTGGTGTTTCCGTGAGGAAGTCTTGTCCATGCCTGGCTTATTGTGATACAGTGTTTGATTCCAGTGCCTCCGAGTTTTCAGTCTCTCTTCATTGGCAGATATCCAGCCAATAAGAAAATTCCTTCAGGAAACCTGTTTGAACTCCTGTATTCATTCCTAAGCCCCGCCACACACTTTACAGAGAGAACGTTTTTGCCATAGATGAAGATAAAAATGGCACACTATGTAAATAATGATGGAATATAAAGAATATTACGGAACTGGTACCAAAAATATAGCTTTCGGCAAAGAATCTGGTTTGATATTGGTCACCGTTAAAAATGGTACCATCAGCCTGGTTTTGATTCTGTAACTGTCAGGTTCGTATTAGGCATCTTTAT
>OZ038514.1:71606443-71633943 GCA_964036315.1 Acanthosepion esculentum
GCAGATCTCGAGGTGCAGAAAAACTCGCAGATCTCGAGGTGCAGAAAAACTCGCAGATCTCGAGGTGCAGAAAAACTCGCAGATCTCGAGGTGCAGAAAAACTCGCAGATCTCGAGGTGCAGAAAAACTCGCAGATCTCGAGGTGCAGAAAAACTCGCAGATCTCGAGGTGCAGAAAAACTCGCAGATCTCGAGGTGCAGAAAAACTCGCAGATCTCGAGGTGCAGAAAAACTCGCAGATCTCGAGGTGCAGAAAAACTCGCAGATCTCGAGGTGCAGAAAAACTCGCAGATCTCGAGGTGCAGAAAAACTCGCAGATCTCGAGGTGCAGAAAAACTCGCAGATCTCGAGGTGCAGAAAAACTCGCAGATCTCGAGGTGCAGAAAAACTCGCAGATCTCGAGGTGCAGAAAAACTCGCAGATCTCGAGGTGCAGAAAAACTCGCAGATCTCGAGGTGCAGAAAAACTCGCAGATCTCGAGGTGCAGAAAAACTCGCAGATCTCGAGGTGCAGAAAAACTCGCAGATCTCGAGGTGCAGAAAAACTCGCAGATCTCGAGGTGCAGAAAAACTCGCAGATCTCGAGGTGCAGAAAAACTCGCAGATCTCGAGGTGCAGAAAAACTCGCAGATCTCGAGGTGCAGAAAAACTCGCAGATCTCGAGGTGCAGAAAAACTCGCAGATCTCGAGGTGCAGAAAAACTCGCAGATCTCGAGGTGCAGAAAAACTCGCAGATCTCGAGGTGCAGAAAAACTCGCAGATCTCGAGGTGCAGAAAAACTCGCAGATCTCGAGGTGCAGAAAAACTCGCAGATCTCGAGGTGCAGAAAAACTCGCAGATCTCGAGGTGCAGAAAAACTCGCAGATCTCGAGGTGCAGAAAAACTCGCAGATCTCGAGGTGCAGAAAAACTCGCAGATCTCGAGGTGCAGAAAAACTCGCAGATCTCGAGGTGCAGAAAAACTCGCAGATCTCGAGGTGCAGAAAAACTCGCAGATCTCGAGGTGCAGAAAAACTCGCAGATCTCGAGGTGCAGAAAAACTCGCAGATCTCGAGGTGCAGAAAAACTCGCAGATCTCGAGGTGCAGAAAAACTCGCAGATCTCGAGGTGCAGAAAAACTCGCAGATCTCGAGGCGCACAGATCTCAAGAGACAATATCAGTGAAAAAAAAAAAAAAAATTGTATGTCAAAATCGAATGAGTTTTCATGTAATGTGCTTTGTTCTTTTCATTTTAGTCCAACGAATTCCTAAAGCACAAAACACGTCACGCAATAACTTTTTCCACAATACATTAATCTGAAAAGTGAAATATTAATATTCTTCAGAGAGTTTTTATTATATGGAGTAAATGAGATCGTCCGATTTGATTTTTATGGCTTATCAACCTTTACAGGTTATTTAAAACCAGAAAATATTTTAAAATTGAAATTTGGAGATAGATTTACAGATACCAATCCTACTCATTAACCTATAACTGGGGGGGATAAAAGGTGAATTCATACCGTTTCCCCAAGAACATTTGAAAGTGAATATAACAAACCTGACTGGAATTGGAACTCTGCACCGTATCCCAATTATGAGCGATTACACCACCTGCACATCCAAGCTCACAGTATCTGGTATTCCATGAGGTCACCCATCTAGGTACAGACTAGGTTTCATGTTGCTTAACTTTGATGATCGTATGAGAACTGCCGTTTCAACATGATATAGCCATAAGCCCACTACACCAGCCACACATCCAAGATTACAGTACCTGGTATTCCTAAGCGTTCACCCATCTAGGTACTGACCAGACTCGATATTGCTTAACTTTAGTGATTGTATAAGAATGTCAACCTTGAGTAAACCAGAAAAAGTAAACTTGCTTTAAGAAAGCATGCGTAACTTGCCATTCACACTTAAACCAATTTCAAACAAACCTTGGACAGAAATACACAATGCCAAACTTCAAGAAGCTAAGAATTACTGCTAAATCGGAATGGAATAAAGTGTTATTGCAGTACAAAGAAATTCCTGTTTTCCTGGACTATGTGCCATTACATATAAAATGTAATGTCTGTTATCAGACAGTAAACGAAAAAAAAAAGAAAAGATAACTCATCACTTAACATGTATTTTTTGATTTACGCTATCATCAGAATCAAGTTGATCAGAACACAAACGGTTCTAATAGAAAATGAATTGGAGAATTTAAGGCTAAATGAACAAACTGGACACATGCAGATGCCTAAAAACTTAAATGTTCTTTCCAAAAATCCGTTTTTAAATATTATTTTTATTTTAATATATTTTTTTTCAATTTCCTAAATGCAAAATTTAAATTTACATCAATTCACATTTTTGTATTGAAGAAACAAAAATATTTAAATTAACATGGTTTCACAGGAAAATATTTTTTCCATAAATGTATTTCAATTGCTCGCATGACAAAAGATTAGAAATTCAATTTTAAATTTACTGATGAATTCCAAAATCCTGTTAGGAAAATGTATTTTTTCATTATCAACCTTATATACAAGGGTTATAATGAAAAAGTATTGTACTAGTTGAATTTGACTAGTTTTCAGGGTTCTTTGTTTTTTTTTAAATCATTTCACTCCAAGCAAGGTAACAAAGCCACTAAGATGCAAGGGTTTACTGAATGTTAAAGAATATGAGAGAACAACAAGAAATAAATACCTATTAAAGAAAATGAACAATAAAAGAACGAGAATTAAGACAGATAGCGATTGACAGTCTATTTAAATTTTTGAAGATCAAAGTCGAGTGGGAACAAAGAAGCCGGAAGTGAATTCCACAAGCGAGAAGTGCGAGTGAAGAAACTGTTAACATAGAACTTTGTCACATCTGGCCATTACGACCGTAAAATGAGACCTAACCTAGCATTGCACTTAAATTCATAAAGTCTAGGTACCAGAGATGAAAGTCGGAACAATTACCATAAAAGTATTTATAGAAAAGGCACAGGGGAGCAACGTTAAGGCGATGGGAAAGTGAGAAAAGCCGAGATGGTCTGATGCTTCTGCTATATATTTAGAGATTGTTGATAAAATCCAAAGAAGAATCCGCATTGTTATTGGTCCAGACCTGGCATCTCGGCTTCAGTCACTTACCCACCAGCATAATGCAGCTTCTCTCTGCTTTTTCTATAAATACTTTCCTTTTATTTGGATGAATTTACAGCTATGCTAGCTAGACTTTATTAATTTAAGAGCAGTACTAGATTGGCAGTTAGGTCTCATCATTTTACAGTTGAAATGGCCAGATGGAACCCTAAGTTCTATGCTAACAGTTTCTTTTATCAGCTTCTTGCTTCCAAGTCATTTTTATCTTCTCCCTTAATTTAAGTTCTTTTATTGTCCTTTCTCCTTAATAGTTTTTTTTCTCCCCCCACCCCTCATGTTCTCTAACACTCAGAAACCCCTTGCATAGTGCCTTGCTTGGGATGAAATACTTGATATCTATCTATCTATCTATCTATCTATCACACACAGAGTTCAAAAGTTTGAAGCCACCCCCAAAATTAGCATGGTATGAACTTGACAGAAAAGTGAAATCTTTCCATCCCCAAAAATGAAAAAAAAAACTCTAGAGTCATTAAGAGAATGAAATCAGTTATCAAACTTATATGTTGAGAAGGGCTCCTCGGGGCGGTGTAATGGTTAGTAAGCTTGTCTCGCTAGAACAATTACAACTCAGTAGTGAGTTCAATCCTCACTGGGTACCCTCTACTTTCAGCATTGTGCCACATCTAAGCTACGCTTGGAAAATCACTATATTGAGCACCTTGACGTGGCGTAATGGTTAGGAAGCTGAGTAGTGAGTTTGATCCTCACTGGGTGCCCCATACTTTTTGGTCTTGTGCCACATCTAAGCTGCGCTTAGAAAAATCGATACATGTTGAGAAACCATTGCAAGGAATGGCAAACATTCCTGCTGCAGTAATCAAGGCTAAAGGAGGATATTGTGACAAGAGCAAAATTTAATGATAAAATTCTTTTTCTTTTTGTGATAAAATTTCTAATAAAAAATAATGTCACACCGTTTTTTTTAACCATGTATAATAACTTTCTCTTATTTAAAGTACAAAACAACTACTATTTGGACCAAATTAAAAAATTACCAGGGGTTTCCTCTAACTTTTTAACTGTAATGTGTATATGAATTTATTGATCCACACTTATATGGTAGATAAAGTTTTTAATGCAAAATTAGATTACTCAAACAAATGGAAGTTAAAAATAACCCATTAATTTTTTTTTTTTTTATCATTTTCATTTTATTTTCAAATTATTTTTGTTTAAAATTTTCAAGTTTTATTAACCAGAAACCACTTTTTTTCCTTGGATATTTCTGAATAAATAATAATTAATAATTTGTAGGGATTACGCTTATTCTCTCTAAGTTAACAAGATGGAAGGGTTTTTTTTTTTCCTATCAGGGAGACAAAAACTGTAAGAAAAATAACATTGCTTGAAACAAATAAAATTACTCAAGAAAGAACAGATTTCATAATCAAACAATTTGAAAAATAAAAAAAAAATGGCCTAAGTCGACTTCGACTTTTTCTTGAATGCCTTTCAAAGAAAAAGAAAAGAAAAAAAAAAGCATCCAACAATAGACGGTTCTCCAAAAGCCAAAATGACAACCTCAAATTATAAACCCGGGGTAAATTTAATAAATAATCCTTTATTTCAGGCACTGGGGGTGTAAATGAGAGAGAAGGGGTTAAAAAAAAAAAAAAAAAGACAGCTTGGGTATAGACAAGCTGGTAGCAGAGGATAATATCATTATTATGATAATCAGGGTCGGGTTTGTAGATGAGCGGAGGTCTGTTAAACAAGTTGGCCCTGTTGTTGGCTGTGAGAAAGCAACGGGTGATGGGAGAAAGTAAGACTTCTTAAGCTGGAAGCAGCGAGGAAGAGCAGTTTTTTTGAAAACTAAAGTGTTCAATGCTTAATAATAAAACTATGGTAGCGGGCTTCTAAATGGTGACTGCCCTCTACGCGTATTATTACACAAGGGAACTTCTTTTTTGTTTTATATCCTAAACTCAGATCAGGGATCTGGCTTGTTTTAAAGCATTTGATAGCTTTAAAGTTTAAGTTTATTTATTTTTTATAGATAAAAAAAAATAAAGCATAATTATTCTGAAAAATTAGATGATAAAGTGGAACTCCAAATCCTTTTTTTTCATTTTACAACAGTCAGGAAGTCTAAAAACCCAATGTCTTTTATAGTTTTTATTTTTATTTTATTTTTAGCGCAAAGTCAAATGACCAAAGTTTGAAGACAAGGAAAAATAAATTTTGTGTACATCACGTTTTTGTTTAAATTTACAAACATTTGATACCCGTATTATAATTATATTGTAATGTAAACGGTACCCCAGGTACCCCCACCAAAATATTTAGAGAGCACAAGTCACAAGACTTTTCCCCCAAGACCCCCCACCTCTTCATTAAAGAGGTTTTTTTTTCAACATCTCAATTTGATATTGTTTTCGATAAAAAGGCGAAATATTCCTCGTGTAGGGCTTTAAAAAAACTTAAATAAAATAACAGTCAGTAAAAATATATAATTTAAATCAGATTCACAATATCATGAAGAAAAATTTGAAAATAAAGAATAAAGAATTGAAAAAGATGGAGACGTTAGTATAAGGAGAGGAGGGCAAAGTAGAAAACTCGTTGAAAAGGGATTTAGAATTTCTTTTGTTTCAAACCCATCTTTTAGGTTTGATTTCATTGTACAAATAACAAAAGAGGTTTTTATTTTCTTTATAATACACGAGATAATGAATTGCTACTGTAAAACTTTTTTTTTTGGTCTTTCTTTATAAATGGCATTATTTCTTGATTTTAAAATATCACTCAAATCATGAAACCAAAACACATGGTCTTGTGCATAAGGGATATTTTAAAAACATTTTTTTTTTTTTTTTTTTAAATAATAAATAAATAAATAAAAAAAGAAGGGGGAAAAAAGCAGGAAATTTGACAACCGCTGCCCCTGGGTAGAGAATTCGAGTGCCCCAGTTTGTCGTCTTAACGGTGGGGGATTTATAGTTAGGAAAGATTTGCCCCCTCAAATACACAAAGGTTATTTAGTAGAATTTATAATAATTTAAAAATAAGTATATATAATAATTATTATTGTTGCCGATAAGTAACTAGTGGCAAATTTACCCGTAGCAACAGAGTATTTTTAAAAAAAAAAAAAGAAAAGTAATATTTCCCTAGGCAGCAGTGCCAAAAAATTCAACACAATAATAAATACTTTATTCAATTCTAGGAATCAGAAACGATAAACCTGGTCATTTTAAAATTAAATACAGTATCAAACAAAAATCAAAATTATTCAGTGCAACAGAAAGAATCTCTTGCAATAAATGAAACGAACAGTGATTAAGAATGAATTTATATCAGAATACTAACAACAAGGTATCAGATATAAAATAAAAATATTTCAACTTAAAAATATTTGATACAGACAAACATTTCAAGAATTTATTTAAATACTTTTTATTTTCCTTCGTTTCACTATTAAAAAAAAATAGTGAAAAAGGGGAAAATGAAACAAGTATTCTTTAAAACGGGCAGGGGAAAAGAGGTCCCTTTTTAAAAGAAAGGGATGACCTGGGTCAACACTTACACCTAAAAATGGGTTTATTAAACAATTTTCTGGTTTGTTATTAATTTATAACTGGACTTTGTTTTAATCTTTGACCTATGGTCATCGTTCTGTGCGCACTTGGACTATAAGTCGTTAGGACGAATTTATTATTATTATTATTATTAAATTAAAAATCACAAATTTTAACTAACAACGAAAGGGCTGATTAGACAAAGAAAGGGATCAGCTGAGGGAAAAATCAAAAATAGATGAATTCAGAGAAAGGAGATTATTTAATTAAAATAAGTTATACTTTTTAAAACAACATTGTTTTTTTTTTATTTTTTTTATTTCGCAAAAATAAGTGTTCATTTTAGAGCTGTATTGAGATGGTTAGAAAAATGTAGTTTTCCTAGATTTTATTTAAAACTGAATTTAATAATGATATAACCCAAAAGAAAGAGATTTATTTGCACGACTTTTCAGGTTTTTCCAAATTTAAAAGCTGTATGCAACAACCACTATACACATAAGTAACAGTTGGCGTTATGTGAAGAATAGGGGGAAATAAATAAAAAACGATTCTGTTAGCAGACTTTGCCACAAAGAAGGGAAGACAGAAATTCAGATTGTAGTGAATTGAATAATACAATACATTTATTTCATTCATGTGTCGATTTTTAAGAGAAATATTTTTTTTTTTTTTTTTTTTTAGCTCAGAAGAATTAATTAATATGTCCACAAAAACACCACACAAGGAAGATTGCTTTTTGGGGTTGTTGTTGTTTTGTTTTTTTATGGTAAAATAAAATTACTTACGTGAAAATATGGAATATTCGCCGTACTAAAAGCAGAATCCGCCCAGGGCCATGTGAAATTAACATGAGGGAACTGGTGAAAAAAATCCGACAACCAAATTTTGTGATATTGTTGTAAAGTCTCCTGCATTTTTCTGATTTTCAAATAGATTTATTTATTGTCTTTCTTTTTTTTTTTTACCTTGCTCAAAAATTGAAAAAAAAAAAACAAACTCTCACACACACCTGCAGCACATTTAATTAAATCCAGCAGTTTTTGGTGGTCGTTCTACGACTTGAAAAGTACGTGTAATTTTAGAGGCTGTGTCTATAAATTGTACATATAGGCTGAGGGTAATCTTAGATAGATATTTTTATGTTATATACCTCGTTTTTACCAACGACAGGCAAGGATTTTTTGGCTAAAATGCCCACTGCTTTCAGCAAACACTTTCCTAAGTGACCTCGACGATAGAGGATTACTGCTGTGTGGGTCTTAATTACTGCTGCTGCTGCTTTTTCCAAGAGAGAAGAAGAAAGAACCAAGATCACTTTATATCTCGTCTCATATTATAACAAGATTTTTCTTCCTGTTTTCTTCTTTTCTTTTTCTTCTTTTGAAATGAAAATCGACTCTTAGATATATAGATTAATTACCATTATTACTATTCGTGATAGTATTAATAAAAAATATACAGTTTCGTGTCTTTATTCTTAACTAGAAAAATACACAAGCGATCTTCGAGTGTCAAAGAGAAATAGATTTTCAATTGTTATGAATAAATACTTTTAAATTCAAAATAATTTGCATTGTAAGTGAGAGAATATGATCGAGGTTGGAAAAGCAACAAGATTGAAAACGGATGTAAATGCACGATTTTTGCTGTTAGTCAAAAGCAAAAGTGATTTTTGGAGAGAAAGAGAAGAGAAATTATTTTAGAGGAAATAAATCATTGAAATGTAATCAGGAGTGAGTGCGAGCTTTCAGATGTGAGATTGTTGCGTGATCTATCTATTTATCTATCTAGGTCTGTTAAATCTATCTATCTATCTAGGTCTGTTAAATCTATCTATCTATCTATCTATTTATCTATCTATCTTGGTCTGTTAATTCTATCTATCTATCTATCTAGATCTGTTAAATCTATCTATCTATCTAGGTCTGTTAAATCTAGTGATTTTCCAAGCGTAGCTTAGATGTGGCACAAAGCCGAAAGTATAGGGCACCCAGTGAGGATCGAACTCAATACTCAGTCGTAATTTTTCTAGCGAGACAAGCTTGATACCCATTACACCACGTCGAGGCCTGTTAAATCTATCTATCTATCTATCTATCTATCTATCTATCTATCTATCTATCTATCTATCTATCTATCTATCTATCTATCTATCTATCTATCTATCTATCTATGTCTGTTAATTCTATCTATCAATCTATCTGTCTATCTATCTATATCTATCTATCTATCTATATAGGTTTGTTAAATCTATCTATCTATCCATCTATCTATCTATCTATCTATCTATCTATCTATCTATCTATCTATCTATCTATCTATCTATATATCTAGGTTTGTTAAATCTATCTATCTATCCATCCATCTATCTATCTATCTATCTATCTATCTATCTATCTATCTATCTATCTATGTCTGTTAATTCTATCTATCTATCTATCGATCTATCTATCTATCTATCTCAGGTTCTATCTATCTATCTATCTATCTATCTATCTATATATATATATATATATATATATATATATATGTGTGTGTGTATATATATACATATATCTATTTCACTCTGTTATCTATCTATCTAAATATCTATCTATCCATATATACATCAACCAAAAAATACATACATACTTTCACAGTTAAGAAGAGACCGAAAATTAGGTAGATAGATTTACAGATTTTATATTGTGAATAAAATCTGAAATAATTATATAAATATATATATAATAATTTATATAATTCAAAGCTGCTATATGAGGGTAGAATGTTCCATATCACAGGTACAGCATTTTGGAGATATGGATAGTACGGACATTGGTATTAGTACGGACATTGGTATCTACACTAGTGTACTATCGTGAGTTGGAGTTTCTTCCCTCATCAGAACACACACACACACACACACACACACACACACACACACACACACACACACACACACACACACACACACACACATAGCTATATTAGAATTAGTACATGATAATAAATAATTATAATTATTAACTATTATTATTATTAGTGATTACTGCCATTAATAATAATTATTATTAAATGATTATAGTAATTAAATGAATAGATAGGTCAATTGAACTTTTAATATTAATTTATTGACAAAATCCCTTAAATAATAAATTGGTCCCTTTTTTTATTTTTTTTTACTTACTTCTTGTGAAAAGGAAGTGTGAAGTTTAGTAAAGTAGCCTATATAAAAATTGTTACAATATAAATTCAACAATTCAGTAGGGGTGATAAATTAAGGGAGTGAAAGTGTGGGGTGGGTGTAGGGGGTTACACAAAGAAAACGTTATTTTTCCATTTTCTTCTTTGACTCAACAAAATTCAAGCGACTTTTCTTCCCCAGTTCTCCTTTTTCTCATCCGCTGTTCCGGCAAATAGTGCTTCTCTCCTACTAATCGTCCGGCAAAAATCAAATTTGCAGATTAATTTTTTTTGTTTATTTATTTATTTATTTTTGTTTATTTTATTTTTAAAAACTTAATTTCTGTTTTTTTTTAAATCCAATTTTTAATTTTTTACTATTTTAAAAACTGAAAAAAACTATTGCTCCACCTCTCAGATAACCAAGCAATCCATTTCCAAACCGACAGATACCAAGAAATGCTTGCTATCCATCTGACAGATCATAATATTTATTTATCTAGAATCTATATAAGCAAATTCTAACAGAAAGGAAATAAACTGGCTATTCGCCCAGTCTAACAATCAAATATTGATAATTCTTTATGTATATATATATAACCAGAAATCAGTTTCTAATCAGTTCAATTTATTGATTATGGCAGAGATGAATGAATTTCTCCTCTTAAAAATGAATTCACTGCTCGATATATAAATAAACATTTCCTTTGCTATTTGTAAAAATTGATATTTATCAGGGGTGGATCTGAGGTGGGGGGTGTACAAAGGTGTCTCCCCCACCCTAATATCTAGGAAAATATTTTTGTTGCAAAGTAGATAAGTTAAACTAGTATACGGTGGCATAAACTAACCAAACTTAAATCAACATTGACCCATCGCCATAAATGATTTCACTCTTACTGATATCATTAAATCCAAATTTTAAAATGATCAGCTGTAATGAAAAAAATTATTTTTTATTGTAATATATTATATATTTCATTAATAAATCTTCAGATTCGTTTTTTTAACAACTTTTTACTCAAAAAGTTTAAATGTTTGAATTTACAATTTTACAACATATCAAATAAATAAAAGAAAACACAAATTTAAATTTATATATATATATATATATATATATATGAAGAAATATAGTTTTAAGGTGTGCTATATTTATGGGATAAAGTACTCAATATCAGAGATAGAGCATATGTAAAATAATAATTATATAAAAGTGAACATTGAAGTCAACACTCAGAGGCGACAGGCTGTTTCATGCTGGACACAATCATCAGGCCAATTGCATCTAGCATGAAACAGCCTGTCACCTCTGAGTGCTTACTTCAATGTTCACTTTTATATAAATATATATATATATATATATATATATATATATATATATATATATATATATATATATATATATATATATATATGTATGTGCAGGTATGGCAAGGCCATAAAATGCCTTTAGACCAGCTAGACGGCAACCGCTACTATCAGACTTGAAATAGGGACCCTAACATAAGCTGACATAAACTTTCCGAAGGGGACTGGTCTATAGATAAAAATGAATTCTTAACTCTTAGACCATCTAACCAATATAGCGGACCCTAGCCGTTTCCATAGTAACTAATGTTGAAAGAGACCATACTTATAAACACGCGCAAACCACAAGATAGCTTATTCCCAAATTCTCGCTTGACAAGGAAGCGAAACCAGATACCTTAATTCAACTTAATTTAAAAAAATATGTTAACGGTCTTGGCTCTCGCTTTTGAAACATGAGAACTCTTATGTAGAGAAGGAATCATATATTTTTAAAAAATATTATAATATATATATATATATATATATAAATATGAACACTCTCTACTCATTTCTGTAACCTATCAGAGAATTTAAAATTTTGAATTGAGATTTTTACTGAGGAACATGCTTAATGCTGGCTCCACCCCTGTTTGTTTAAAGGAAATAAAAGAAAATGCAACATTTTAGAGAAAGGAAATGAAATTCATGTTTGATTGATTCCTCCTTATAACATGGTCAGACTGTCTCTAAGACTGTCAGAATAAATAAAACAATCAACTTTGGCAGAGTTCAGTTTCTTTCCGGGTCCCGACCAGAGACCTAAGGTCAGAAATGGTATCTTGACATTTTCTACATATCATTTTTTTAAAAGAAAATATATTATTATTATCATTATTTTTATTGATTTATTTCCTTTGGTTTCTGGTGTATACTCATTTCTTTCCGGGTTCCGACCAGAGACCTAAGGTCAGAAATGGTATCATGACATTTTCTACATATCATTTTTTTAAAAGAAAATATATTATTATTATCATTATTATCATTGTTGTATTTCCTTTGGTTTCTGGTGTATACTCATTTCTGTCCGGTTCCCGACCAGAGACCTAACGTCAGAAATGGTATCACGACATTTTCTACATATCATTTTTTTAAAACAAAATATATTATTATTATCATTATTATTATTGTTTTATTTTCTTTGGTTTCTGGTGTATACTCATTTCTTTCCGGGTCCCGACCAGAGACCTAAGGTCAGAAATGGTATCATGACATTTTCTACATATCATTTTTTTATAACAAAATATATTATTATTATCATTATTATTATTGTTTTATATCCTTTGGTTTCTGGTGTATACTCATTTCTTTCCGGGTCCCGACCAGAGACCTAAGGTCAGAAATGGTATCATGACATTTTCTACATATCATTTTTCTAAAACAAAATATATTATTATTATCATTATTATTATTGTTTTATTTCCTCTGGTTTCTGGTGTATACTCATTTCTTTCCGGGTCCCGACGAGAGACCTAATGTCAGAAATGGTATCATGACATTTTCTACATATCATTTTTTTGAAAGAAAATATATTATTATTATCATTATTATTATTGTTTTATTTCCTTTGGTTTCTGGTGTATACTCATTTCTTTCCGGGTCCGGACCAGAGACCTAAGGTCAGAAATGGTATCATGACATTTTCTACATATCATTTCTTTAAAACAAAATATATTATTATTGTCATTATTATTATTGTTTTATTTCCTTTGGTTTCTGGTGTATACTCATTTCTTTCCGGGTCCGGACCAGAGACCTAAGGTCAGAAATGGTATCATGACATTTTCTACATATCATTTCTTTAAAACAAAACATATTATTATTATTATTTTTATTATTGTTTTATTTCCTTTGGTTTCTGGTGTATACTCATTTCTTTCCGGGTCCCGACCAGAGACCGAAGGTCAGAAATGGTATCATGACATTTTCTACATATCATTTTTTTAAAACAAAATATATTATTATTATCATTATTATTATTGTTTTATTTCCTTTGGTTTCTGTTGGATACTCATTTCTTTGCGGGTCCGGACCAGAGACCTAAGGTCAGAAATGGTATCATGACATTTTCTACATATCATTTCTTTTAAAACAAAATAGATTATTATTATCATTATTATTATTGTTTTATTTCCTTTGGTTTCTGGTATATACTCATTTCTTTCCGGGTCCCGACCAGAGACCGAAGGTCAGAAATGGTATCATGACATTTTCTACATATCATTTTTTTAAAACAAAATAGATTATTATTATCATTATTATTATTGTTTTATTTCCTTTGGTTTCTGGTGTATACTCATTTCTTTCCGGGTCCCGACCAGAGACCTAAGGTCAGAAATGGTATCATGACATTTTCTACATATCATTTCTTTAAAACAAAATATATTATTATTATCATTATTATTATTGTTTTATTTCCTTTGGTTTCTGTTGGATACTCATTTCTTTGCGGGTCCCGACCAGAGACCTAAGGACAGAAATGGTATCATGACATTTTCTACATATCATTTCTTTAAAACAAAATATATTATTATTATCATTATTATTATTGTTTTATTTCCTTTGGTTTCTGTTGGATACTCATTTCTTTGCGGGTCCCGACCAGAGACATAAGGTCAGAAATGGTATCATGACATTTTCTAGATATCATTTTTTTATAACAAAATATATTATTATTATCATTATTATTATTGTTTTATTTCCTTTGGTTTCTGGTGTATACTCATTTCTTTCCGGGTCCCCACCTGAGACCTAAGGTCAGAAATGGTATCATGACATTTTCTACATATCATTTTTTTAAAACAAAATATATTATTATTATTATTATTATTATTATTGTTTTATTTCCTTTGGTTTCTGGTGTATACTCATTTCTTTCCGGGTCCCGACCAGAGGCCTAAGGTCAAAAATGGTATCATGACATTTTCTACATATCATTTTTTTAAAACAAAATATATTATTATTATTATTATTATTATTGTTTTATTTCCTTTGGTTTCTGGTGTATACTCATTTCTTTCCGGGTCCCGACCAGAGGCCTAAGGTCAAAAATGGTATCATGACATTTTCTACATATCATTTCTTTAAAACAAAATATATTATTATTATCATTATTATTATTGTTTTATTTCCTTTGGTTTCTGGTGTATACTCATTTCTTTCCGGGTCCGGACCAGAGACCTAAGGTCAGAAATGGTATCATGACATTTTCTACATATCATTTCCTTAAAACAAAATATATTATTATTATCATTATTATTATTGTTTTATTTCCTTTGGTTTCTGTTGGATACTCATTTCTTTGCGGGTCCCGACCAGAGACATAAGGTCAGAAATGGTATCACGACATTTTCTACATATCATTTTTTTAAAACAAAATATATTATTATTATTATTATTATTATTGTTTTATTTCCTTTGGTTTCTGGTGTATACTCATTTATTTCCGGGTCCCGACCAGAGACCTAAGGTCAGAAATGGTATCATGACATTTTCTACATATCATTTCTTTAAAACAAAATATATTATTATTATTATTATTATTATTATTATTGTTTTATTTCCTTTGGTTTCTGGTGTATACTCATTTCTTTCTGGGTCCGGACCAGAGACCTAAGGTCAGAAATGGTATCATGACATTTTCTACATATCATTTCTTTAAAACAAAATATATTATTATTATTATTATTATTATTGTTTTATTTCCTTTGGTTTCTGGTGTATACTCATTTCTTTCCGGGTCCCGACCAGAGACCTAAGGTCAGAAATGGTATCATGACATTTTCTACATATCATTTCTTTAAAACAAAATATATTATTATTATCATTATTATTATTGTTTTATTTCCTTTGGTTTCTGTTGGATACTCATTTCTTTCCGGGTCCCGACCAGAGACCTAAGGACAGAAATGGTATCATGACATTTTCTACATATCATTTCTTTAAAACAAAATATATTATTATTATTATTATTATTATTGTTTTATTTCCTTTGGTTTCTGGTGTATACTCATTTCTTTCCGGGTCCCGACCAGAGACCTAAGGTCAGAAATGGTATCATGACATTTTCTACATATCATTTCTTTAAAACAAAATATATTATTATTATCATTATTATTATTGTTTTATTTCCTTTGGTTTCTGTTGGATACTCATTTCTTTGCGGGTCCCGACCAGAGACCTAAGGTCAGAAATGGTATCATGACATTTTCTACATATCATTTCTTTAAAACAAAATATATTATTATTATCATTATTATTATTGTTTTATTTCCTTTGGTTTCTGTTGGATACTCATTTCTTTGCGGGTCCCGACCAGAGACCTAAGGACAGAAATGGTATCATGACATTTTCTACATATCATTTCTTTAAAACAAAATATATTATTATTATTATTATTATTATTATTGTTTTATTTCCTTTGGTTTCTGGTGTATACTCATTTCTTTCCGGGTCCGGACCAGAGACCTAAGGTCAGAAATGGTATCATGACATTTTCTACATATCATTTCTTTAAAACAAAATATATTATTATTATCATTATTATTATTGTTTTATTTCCTTTGGTTTCTGTTGGATACTCATTTCTTTGCGGGTCCCGACCAGAGACCTAAGGACAGAAATGGTATCATGACATTTTCTACATATCATTTTTTTAAAACAAAATATATTATTATTATCATTATTATTATTGTTTTATTTCCTTTGGTTTCTGTTGGATACTCATTTCTTTGCGGGTCCGGACCAGAGACCTAAGGTCAGAAATGGTATCATGACATTTTCTACATATCATTTCTTTTAAAACAAAATAGATTATTATTATCATTATTATTATTGTTTTATTTCCTTTGGTTTCTGGTATATACTCATTTCTTTCCGGGTCCCGACCAGAGACCGAAGGTCAGAAATGGTATCATGACATTTTCTACATATCATTTTTTTAAAACAAAATAGATTATTATTATCATTATTATTATTGTTTTATTTCCTTTGGTTTCTGGTGTATACTCATTTCTTTGTGGGTCCCGACCAGAGACCTAAGGTCAGAAATGGTATCATGACATTTTCTACATATCATTTCTTTAAAACAAAATATATTATTATTATCATTATTATTATTGTTTTATTTCCTTTGGTTTCTGTTGGATACTCATTTCTTTGCGGGTCCCGACCAGAGACCTAAGGACAGAAATGGTATCATGACATTTTCTACATATCATTTCTTTAAAACAAAATATATTATTATTATCATTATTATTATTGTTTTATTTCCTTTGGTTTCTGTTGGATACTCATTTCTTTGCGGGTCCCGACCAGAGACATAAGGTCAGAAATGGTATCATGACATTTTCTAGATATCATTTTTTTATAACAAAATATATTATTATTATCATTATTATTATTGTTTTATTTCCTTTGGTTTCTGGTGTATACTCATTTCTTTCCGGGTCCCCACCTGAGACCTAAGGTCAGAAATGGTATCATGACATTTTCTACATATCATTTTTTTAAAACAAAATATATTATTATTATTATTATTATTATTATTGTTTTATTTCCTTTGGTTTCTGGTGTATACTCATTTCTTTCCGGGTCCCGACCAGAGGCCTAAGGTCAAAAATGGTATCATGACATTTTCTACATATCATTTTTTTAAAACAAAATATATTATTATTATTATTATTATTATTGTTTTATTTCCTTTGGTTTCTGGTGTATACTCATTTCTTTCCGGGTCCCGACCAGAGGCCTAAGGTCAAAAATGGTATCATGACATTTTCTACATATCATTTCTTTAAAACAAAATATATTATTATTATCATTATTATTATTGTTTTATTTCCTTTGGTTTCTGGTGTATACTCATTTCTTTCCGGGTCCGGACCAGAGACCTAAGGTCAGAAATGGTATCATGACATTTTCTACATATCATTTCCTTAAAACAAAATATATTATTATTATCATTATTATTATTGTTTTATTTCCTTTGGTTTCTGTTGGATACTCATTTCTTTGCGGGTCCCGACCAGAGACATAAGGTCAGAAATGGTATCACGACATTTTCTACATATCATTTTTTTAAAACAAAATATATTATTATTATTATTATTATTATTGTTTTATTTCCTTTGGTTTCTGGTGTATACTCATTTATTTCCGGGTCCCGACCAGAGACCTAAGGTCAGAAATGGTATCATGACATTTTCTACATATCATTTCTTTAAAACAAAATATATTATTATTATTATTATTATTATTATTATTGTTTTATTTCCTTTGGTTTCTGGTGTATACTCATTTCTTTCTGGGTCCGGACCAGAGACCTAAGGTCAGAAATGGTATCATGACATTTTCTACATATCATTTCTTTAAAACAAAATATATTATTATTATTATTATTATTATTGTTTTATTTCCTTTGGTTTCTGGTGTATACTCATTTCTTTCCGGGTCCCGACCAGAGACCTAAGGTCAGAAATGGTATCATGACATTTTCTACATATCATTTCTTTAAAACAAAATATATTATTATTATCATTATTATTATTGTTTTATTTCCTTTGGTTTCTGTTGGATACTCATTTCTTTCCGGGTCCCGACCAGAGACCTAAGGACAGAAATGGTATCATGACATTTTCTACATATCATTTCTTTAAAACAAAATATATTATTATTATTATTATTATTATTGTTTTATTTCCTTTGGTTTCTGGTGTATACTCATTTCTTTCCGGGTCCCGACCAGAGACCTAAGGTCAGAAATGGTATCATGACATTTTCTACATATCATTTCTTTAAAACAAAATATATTATTATTATCATTATTATTATTGTTTTATTTCCTTTGGTTTCTGTTGGATACTCATTTCTTTGCGGGTCCCGACCAGAGACCTAAGGTCAGAAATGGTATCATGACATTTTCTACATATCATTTCTTTAAAACAAAATATATTATTATTATCATTATTATTATTGTTTTATTTCCTTTGGTTTCTGTTGGATACTCATTTCTTTGCGGGTCCCGACCAGAGACCTAAGGACAGAAATGGTATCATGACATTTTCTACATATCATTTCTTTAAAACAAAATATATTATTATTATTATTATTATTATTATTGTTTTATTTCCTTTGGTTTCTGGTGTATACTCATTTCTTTCCGGGTCCGGACCAGAGACCTAAGGTCAGAAATGGTATCATGACATTTTCTACATATCATTTCTTTAAAACAAAATATATTATTATTATCATTATTATTATTGTTTTATTTCCTTTGGTTTCTGTTGGATACTCATTTCTTTGCGGGTCCAGACCAGAGACCTAAGGACAGAAATGGTATCATGACATTTTCTACATATCATTTTTTTAAAACAAAATATATTATTATTATCATTATTATTATTGTTTTATTTCCTTTGGTTTCTGTTGGATACTCATTTCTTTGCGGGTCCGGACCAGAGACCTAAGGTCAGAAATGGTATCATGACATTTTCTACATATCATTTCTTTTAAAACAAAATAGATTATTATTATCATTATTATTATTGTTTTATTTCCTTTGGTTTCTGGTATATACGCATTTCTTTCCGGGTCCCGACCAGAGACCTAAGGTCAGAAATGGTATCATGACATTTTCTACATATCACTTCTTTAAAAGAAAATATATTATTATTATTATTATTATTATTGTTTTATTTCCTTTGGTTTCTGGTGTATACTCATTTCTTTCCGGGTCCCGACCAGAGGCCTAAGGTCAAAAATGGTATCATGACATTTTCTACATATCATTTCTTTAAAACAAAATATATTATTATTATCATTATTATTATTGTTTTATTTCCTTTGGTTTCTGGTGTATACTCATTTCTTTCCGGGTCCGGACCAGAGACCTAAGGTCAGAAATGGTATCATGACATTTTCTACATATCATTTCTTTAAAACAAAATATATTATTATTATCATTATTATTATTGTTTTATTTCCTTTGGTTTCTGTTGGATACTCATTTCTTTGCGGGTCCCGACCAGAGACATAAGGTCAGAAATGGTATCACGACATTTTCTACATATCATTTTTTTAAAACAAAATATATTATTATTATTATTATTATTATTGTTTTATTTCCTTTGGTTTCTGGTGTATACTCATTTCTTTCCGGGTCCCGACCAGAGACCTAAGGTCAGAAATGGTATCATGACATTTTCTACATATCATTTCTTTAAAACAAAATATATTATTATTATTATTATTATTATTGTTTTATTTCCTTTGGTTTCTGGTGTATACTCATTTCTTTCCGGGTCCCGACCAGAGACCTAAGGTCAGAAATGGTATCATGACATTTTCTACATATCATTTCTTTAAAACAAAATATATTATTATTATCATTATTATTATTGTTTTATTTCCTTTGGTTTCTGTTGGATACTCATTTCTTTGCGGGTCCCGACCAGAGACCTAAGGTCAGAAATGGTATCATGACATTTTCTACATATCATTTCTTTAAAACAAAATATATTATTATTATCATTATTATTATTGTTTTATTTCCTTTGGTTTCTGTTGGATACTCATTTCTTTGCGGGTCCCGACCAGAGACCTAAGGACAGAAATGGTATCATGACATTTTCTACATATCATTTCTTTAAAACAAAATATATTATTATTATTATTATTATTATTATTGTTTTATTTCCTTTGGTTTCTGGTGTATACTCATTTCTTTCCGGGTCCGGACCAGAGACCTAAGGTCAGAAATGGTATCATGACATTTTCTACATATCATTTCTTTAAAACAAAATATATTATTATTATCATTATTATTATTGTTTTATTTCCTTTGGTTTCTGTTGGATACTCATTTCTTTGCGGGTCCCGACCAGAGACCTAAGGACAGAAATGGTATCATGACATTTTCTACATATCATTTTTTTAAAACAAAATATATTATTATTATCATTATTATTATTGTTTTATTTCCTTTGGTTTCTGTTGGATACTCATTTCTTTGCGGGTCCGGACCAGAGACCTAAGGTCAGAAATGGTATCATGACATTTTCTACATATCATTTCTTTTAAAACAAAATAGATTATTATTATCATTATTATTATTGTTTTATTTCCTTTGGTTTCTGGTATATACTCATTTCTTTCCGGGTCCCGACCAGAGACCTAAGGTCAGAAATGGTATCATGACATTTTCTACATATCACTTCTTTAAAACAAAATATATTATTATTATCATTATTATTATTGTTTTATTTCCTTTGGTTTCTGGTGTATACTCATTTCTTTCCGGGTCCGGACCAGAGACCTAAGGTCAGAAATGGTATCATGACCTTTTCTACATATCATTTCTTTAAAACAAAATATATTATTATTATCATTATTATTATTGTTTTATTTCCTTTGGTTTCTGGTGTATACTCATTTCTTTGCGGGTCCGGACCAGAGACCTAAGGTCAGAAATGGTATCATGACATTTTCTACATATCATTTTTTTATAACAAAATATATTATTATTATCATTATTATTATTGTTTTATTTCCTTTGGTTTCTGGTGTATACTCATTTCTTTCCGGGTCCCGACCAGAGACCTAAGGTCAGAAATGGTATCATGACATTTTCTACATATCATTTTTTTAAAATAAAATATATTATTATTATCATTATTATTATTGTTTTATTTCCTTTGGTTTCTGGTGTATACTCATTTCTTTCCGGGTCCCGACCAGAGACCTAAGGTCAGAAATGGTATCATGACATTTTCTACATATCATTTTTTTAAAACAAAATATATTATTATTATCATTATTATTATTGTTTTATTTCCTTTGGTTTCTGGTGTATACTCATTTCTTTCCGGGTCCCGACCACAGACCTAAGGACAGAAATGGTATCATGTCATTTTCTACATATCATTTTTTTAAAAGAAAATATATTATTATTATCATTATTATTATTGTTTTATTTTCTTTGGTTTCTGGTGTATACTCATTTCTTTCCGGGTCCCAAACAGAGACCTAAGGTCAGAAATGGTATCATGACATTTTCTACATATCATTTTTTTATAACAAAATATATTATTATTATTGTTTTATTTCCTTTGGTTTCTGGTGTATACTCATTTCTTTGTGGGTCCCGACCAGAGACCTAAGGACAGAAATGGTATCATGACATTTTCTACATATCATTTCTTTAAAACAAAATATATTATTATTATCATTATTATTATTGTTTTATTTCCTTTGGTTTCTGTTGGATACTCATTTCTTTGCGGGTCCGGACCAGAGACCTAAGGTCAGAAATGGTATCATGACATTTTCTACATATCATTTCTTTTAAAACAAAATAGATTATTATTATCATTATTATTATTGTTTTATTTCCTTTGGTTTCTGGTATATACTCATTTCTTTCCGGGTCCCGACAAGAGACCTAAGGTCAGAAATGGTATCATGACATTTTCTACATATCATTTTTTTATAACAAAATATATTATTATTATCATTATTATTATTGTTTTATTTCCTTTGGTTTCTGGTGTATACTCATTTCTTTCCGGGTCCCGACAAGAGACCTAAGGTCAGAAATGGTATCTTGACATTTTCTACATATCATTTTTTATAACCAAAATATATTATTATTATCATTATTATTATTGTTTTATTTCCTTTGGTTTCTGGTGTATACTCATTTTTTCCGGGTCCCGACCAGAGACCTAAGGACAGAAATGGTATCATGTCATTTTCTACATATCATTTTTTTAAAAGAAAATATATTATTATTATCATTATTATTATTGTTTTATTTTCTTTGGTTTCTGGTGTATACTCATTTCTTTCCGGGTCCCAAACAGAGACCTAAGGTCAGAAATGGTATCATGACATTTTCTACATATCATTTTTTTATAACAAAATATATTATTATTATTGTTTTATTTCCTTTGGTTTCTGTTGGATACTCATTTCTTTGCGGGTCCGGACCAGAGACCTAAGGTCAGAAATGGTATCATGACATTTTCTACATATCATTTCTTTTAAAACAAAATAGATTATTATTATCATTATTATTATTGTTTTATTTCCTTTGGTTTCTGGTATATACTCATTTCTTTCCGGGTCCCGACCAGAGACCTAAGGTCAGAAATGGTATCATGACATTTTCTACATATCATTTTTTTATAACAAAATATATTATTATTATTGTTTTATTTCCTTTGGTTTCTGGTGTATACTCATTTCTTTGCGGGTCCCGACCAGAGACCTAAGGACAGAAATGGTATCATGACATTTTCTACATATCATTTCTTTAAAACAAAATATATTATTATTATCATTATTATTATTGTTTTATTTCCTTTGGTTTCTGTTGGATACTCATTTCTTTGCGGGTCCGGACCAGAGACCTAAGGTCAGAAATGGTATCATGACATTTTCTACATATCATTTCTTTTAAAACAAAATAGATTATTATTATCATTATTATTATTGTTTTATTTCCTTTGGTTTCTGGTATATACTCATTTCTTTCCGGGTCCCGACCAGAGACCTAAGGTCAGAAATGGTATCATGACATTTTCTACATATCATTTTTTTATAACAAAATATATTATTATTATCATTATTATTATTGTTTTATTTCCTTTGGTTTCTGGTGTATACTCATTTCTTTCCGGGTCCCGACCAGAGACCTAAGGTCAGAAATGGTATCATGACATTTTCTACATATCATTTTTTTAAAATAAAATATATTATTATTATCATTATTATTATTGTTTTATTTCCTTTGGTTTCTGGTGTATACTCATTTCTTTCCGGGTCCCGACCAGAGACCTAAGGTCAGAAATGGTATCATGACATTTTCTACATATCATTTTTTTAAAAGAAAATATATTATTATTATCATTATTATTATTGTTTTATTTTCTTTGGTTTCTGGTGTATACTCATTTCTTTCCGGGTCCCAAACAGAGACCTAAGGTCAGAAATGGTATCATGACATTTTCTACATATCATTTTTTTATAACAAAATATATTATTATTATTGTTTTATTTCCTTTGGTTTCTGGTGTATACTCATTTCTTTCCGGGTCCCGACCAGAGACCTAAGGTCAGAAATGGTATCTTGACATTTTCTACATATCATTTTTTATAACCAAAATATATTATTATTATCATTATTATTATTGTTTTATTTCCTTTGGTTTCTGGTGTATACTCATTTCTTTCCGGGTCCCGACCAGAGACCTAATGTCAGAAATGGTATCATGACATTTTCTACATATCATTTTTTTATAGCAAAATATATTATTATTATCATTATTATTATTGTTTTATTTCCTTTGGTTTCTGGTGTATACTCATTTCTTTCCGGGTCCCAAACAGAGACCTAAGGTCAGAAATGGTATCATGACATTTTCTACATATCTTTTTTTATAACAAAATATATTATTATTATCATTATTATTATTGTTTTATTTCTTTGGTTTCTGGTGAATACTCATTTCATTCCGGGTCCCGACCAGAGACCTAAGGTCAGAAATGGTATCACGACATTTTCTACATATCATTTTTTTAAAACAAAATATATTATTATTATCATTATTATTATTGTTTTATTTCCTTTGGTTTCTGGTATATACTCATTTCTTTCCGGGTCCCGACCAGAGACCGAAGGTCAGAAATGGTATCATAACATTGTCTACATATCATTTTTTTAAAACCAAATATATTATTATTATCATTATTATTATTGTTTTATTTCCTTTGGTTTCTGGTATATACTCATTTCTTTCCGGGTCCCGACCAGAGACCGAAGGTCAGAAATGGTATCATGACATTTTCTACATATCATTTTTTTAAAACAAAATATATTATTATTATCATTATTATTATTGTTTTATTTCCTTTGGTTTCTGGTGTATACTCATTTCTTTCCGAGTCCCGACCAGAGACCGAATGTCAGAAATGGTATCATAACATTTTCTACATATCATTTTTTTAAAACAAAATATATTATTATTATCATTATTATTATTGTTTTATTTCCTTTGGTTTCTGGTGTATACTCATTTCTTTCCGGGTCCCGACCACAGACCTAAGGACAGAAATGGTATCATGTCATTTTCTACATATCATTTTTTTAAAAGAAAATATATTATTATTATCATTATTATTATTGTTTTATTTTCTTTGGTTTCTGGTGTATACTCATTTCTTTCCGGGTCCCAAACAGAGACCTAAGGTCAGAAATGGTATCATGACATTTTCTACATATCATTTTTTTATAACAAAATATATTATTATTATTGTTTTATTTCCTTTGGTTTCTGGTGTATACTCATTTCTTTGTGGGTCCCGACCAGAGACCTAAGGACAGAAATGGTATCATGACATTTTCTACATATCATTTCTTTAAAACAAAATATATTATTATTATCATTATTATTATTGTTTTATTTCCTTTGGTTTCTGTTGGATACTCATTTCTTTGCGGGTCCGGACCAGAGACCTAAGGTCAGAAATGGTATCATGACATTTTCTACATATCATTTCTTTTAAAACAAAATAGATTATTATTATCATTATTATTATTGTTTTATTTCCTTTGGTTTCTGGTATATACTCATTTCTTTCCGGGTCCCGACAAGAGACCTAAGGTCAGAAATGGTATCATGACATTTTCTACATATCATTTTTTTATAACAAAATATATTATTATTATCATTATTATTATTGTTTTATTTCCTTTGGTTTCTGGTGTATACTCATTTCTTTCCGGGTCCCGACCAGAGACCTAAGGTCAGAAATGGTATCTTGACATTTTCTACATATCATTTTTTATAACCAAAATATATTATTATTATCATTATTATTATTGTTTTATTTCCTTTGGTTTCTGGTGTATACTCATTTTTTCCGGGTCCCGACCAGAGACCTAAGGACAGAAATGGTATCATGTCATTTTCTACATATCATTTTTTTAAAAGAAAATATATTATTATTATCATTATTATTATTGTTTTATTTTCTTTGGTTTCTGGTGTATACTCATTTCTTTCCGGGTCCCAAACAGAGACCTAAGGTCAGAAATGGTATCATGACATTTTCTACATATCATTTTTTTATAACAAAATATATTATTATTATTGTTTTATTTCCTTTGGTTTCTGTTGGATACTCATTTCTTTGCGGGTCCGGACCAGAGACCTAAGGTCAGAAATGGTATCATGACATTTTCTACATATCATTTCTTTTAAAACAAAATAGATTATTATTATCATTATTATTATTGTTTTATTTCCTTTGGTTTCTGGTATATACTCATTTCTTTCCGGGTCCCGACCAGAGACCTAAGGTCAGAAATGGTATCATGACATTTTCTACATATCATTTTTTTATAACAAAATATATTATTATTATTGTTTTATTTCCTTTGGTTTCTGGTGTATACTCATTTCTTTGCGGGTCCCGACCAGAGACCTAAGGACAGAAATGGTATCATGACATTTTCTACATATCATTTCTTTAAAACAAAATATATTATTATTATCATTATTATTATTGTTTTATTTCCTTTGGTTTCTGTTGGATACTCATTTCTTTGCGGGTCCGGACCAGAGACCTAAGGTCAGAAATGGTATCATGACATTTTCTACATATCATTTCTTTTAAAACAAAATAGATTATTATTATCATTATTATTATTGTTTTATTTCCTTTGGTTTCTGGTATATACTCATTTCTTTCCGGGTCCCGACCAGAGACCTAAGGTCAGAAATGGTATCATGACATTTTCTACATATCATTTTTTTATAACAAAATATATTATTATTATCATTATTATTATTGTTTTATTTCCTTTGGTTTCTGGTGTATACTCATTTCTTTCCGGGTCCCGACCAGAGACCTAAGGTCAGAAATGGTATCATGACATTTTCTACATATCATTTTTTTAAAATAAAATATATTATTATTATCATTATTATTATTGTTTTATTTCCTTTGGTTTCTGGTGTATACTCATTTCTTTCCGGGTCCCGACCAGAGACCTAAGGTCAGAAATGGTATCATGACATTTTCTACATATCATTTTTTTAAAAGAAAATATATTATTATTATCATTATTATTATTGTTTTATTTTCTTTGGTTTCTGGTGTATACTCATTTCTTTCCGGGTCCCAAACAGAGACCTAAGGTCAGAAATGGTATCATGACATTTTCTACATATCATTTTTTTATAACAAAATATATTATTATTATTGTTTTATTTCCTTTGGTTTCTGGTGTATACTCATTTCTTTCCGGGTCCCGACCAGAGACCTAAGGTCAGAAATGGTATCTTGACATTTTCTACATATCATTTTTTATAACCAAAATATATTATTATTATCATTATTATTATTGTTTTATTTCCTTTGGTTTCTGGTGTATACTCATTTCTTTCCGGGTCCCGACCAGAGACCTAATGTCAGAAATGGTATCATGACATTTTCTACATATCATTTTTTTATAGCAAAATATATTATTATTATCATTATTATTATTGTTTTATTTCCTTTGGTTTCTGGTGTATACTCATTTCTTTCCGGGTCTTGACCAGAGACCTAAGGTCAGAAATCGTATCATGACATTTTCTACATATCATTTTTCTAAAACAAAATATATTATTATTATCATTATTATTATTGTTTTATTTCCTTTGGTTTCTGGTATATACTCATTTCTTTCCGGGTCCCAAACAGAGACCTAAGGTCAGAAATGGTATCATGACATTTTCTACATATCTTTTTTTATAACAAAATATATTATTATTATCATTATTATTATTGTTTTATTTCTTTGGTTTCTGGTGAATACTCATTTCATTCCGGGTCCCGACCAGAGACCTAAGGTCAGAAATGGTATCACGACATTTTCTACATATCATTTTTTTAAAACAAAATATATTATTATTATCATTATTATTATTGTTTTATTTCCTTTGGTTTCTGGTATATACTCATTTCTTTCCGGGTCCCGACCAGAGACCGAAGGTCAGAAATGGTATCATAACATTGTCTACATATCATTTTTTTAAAACCAAATATATTATTATTATCATTATTATTATTGTTTTATTTCCTTTGGTTTCTGGTATATACTCATTTCTTTCCGGGTCCCGACCAGAGACCGAAGGTCAGAAATGGTATCATGACATTTTCTACATATCATTTTTTTAAAACAAAATATATTATTATTATCATTATTATTATTGTTTTATTTCCTTTGGTTTCTGGTGTATACTCATTTCTTTCCGAGTCCCGACCAGAGACCGAATGTCAGAAATGGTATCATAA
>OZ038514.1:71641443-71773943 GCA_964036315.1 Acanthosepion esculentum
GATTCCCAAGCAGTCAATGCAGGTGTCACTGAAAGTTGACTACTCAGTTCAAGACACTTTCTACTTTATATAAATTATCTGAGGAAGAATATACTTGTTGGTGAATATCTATGCTAATGATACAATGGCATATAAGGGAACCTCCATTGTAACTGCTCTGAAGGTAGTTGTTATCGGCCTGTCCTGTGATTCCCAAGCAGTCAATGTAGGTGTCACTGAAAGTTGACTACTCAGTTCAAGACACTTTCTACTTTATATAAATTATCTGAGGAAGAATATACTTGTTGGTGAATATCTATGCTAATGATACAATGGCATATAAGGGAACCTCCATTGTAACTGCTCTGAAGGTAGTCGTTATCGGCCTGTCCTGTGATTCCCAAGCAGTCAATGCAGGTGTCACTGAAAGTTGACTACTCAGTTCAAGACACTTTCTACTTTATATAAATTATCTGAGGAAGAATATACTTGTTGGTGAATATCTATGCTAATGATACAATGGCATATAAGGGAACCTCCATTGTAACTGCTCTGAAGGTAGTCGTTATCGGCCTGTCCTGTGATTCCCAAGCAGTCAATGCAGGTGTCACTGAAAGTTGACTACTCAGTTCAAGACACTTTCTACTTTATATAAATTATCTGAGGAAGAATATACTTGTTGGTGAATATCTATGCTAATGATACAATGGCATATAAGGGAACCTCCATTGTAACTGCTCTGAAGGTAGTCGTTATCGGCCTGTCCTGTGATTCCCAAGCAGTCAATGCAGGTGTCACTGAAAGTTGACTACTCAGTTCAAGACACTTTCTACTTTATATAAATTATCTGAGGAAGAATATACTTGTTGGTGAATATCTATGCTAATGATACAATGGCATATAAGGGAACCTCCATTGTAACTGCTCTGAAGGTAGTCGTTATCGGCCTGTCCTGTGATTCCCAAGCAGTCAATGCAGGTGTCACTGAAAGTTGACTACTCAGTTCAAGACACTTTCTACTTTATATAAATTATCTGAGGAAGAATATACTTGTTGGTGAATATCTATGCTAATGATACAATGGCATATAAGGGAACCTCCATTGTAACTGCTCTGAAGGTAGTCGTTATCGGCCTGTCCTGTGATTCCCAAGCAGTCAATGCAGGTGTCACTGAAAGTTGACTACTCAGTTCAAGACACTTTCTACTTTATATAAATTATCTGAGGAAGAATATACTTGTTGGTGAATATCTATGCTAATGATACAATGGCATATAAGGGAACCTCCATTGTAACTGCTCTGAAGGTAGTCGTTATCGGCCTGTCCTGTGATTCCCAAGCAGTCAATGCAGGTGTCACTGAAAGTTGACTACTCAGTTCAAGACACTTTCTACTTTATATAAATTATCTGAGGAAGAATATACTTGTTGGTGAATATCTATGCTAATGATACAATGGCATATAAGGGAACCTCCATTGTAACTGCTCTGAAGGTAGTCGTTATCGGCCTGTCCTGTGATTCCCAAGCAGTCAATGCAGGTGTCACTGAAAGTTGCCTACTCAGTTCAAGACACTTTCTACTTTATATAAATTATCTGAGGAAGAATATACTTGTTGGTGAATATCTATGCTAATGATACAATGGCATATAAGGGAACCTCCATTGTAACTGCTCTGAAGGTAGTCGTTATCGGCTTGTCCTGTGATTCCCAAGCAGTCAATGCAGGTGTCACTGAAAGTTGACTACTCAGTTCAAGACACTTTCTACTTTATATAAATTATCTGAGGAAGAATATACTTGTTGGTGAATATCTATGCTAATGATACAATGGCATATAAGGGAACCTCCATTGTAACTGCTCTGAAGGTAGTCGTTATCGGCCTGTCCTGTGATTCCCAAGCAGTCAATGCAGGTGTCACTGAAAGTTGACTACTCAGTTCAAGACACTTTCTACTTTATATAAATTATCTGAGGAAGAATATACTTGTTGGTGAATATCTATGCTAATGATACAATGGCATATAAGGGAACCTCCATTGTAACTGCTCTGAAGGTAGTCGTTATCGGCCTGTCCTGTGATTCCCAAGCAGTCAATGCAGGTGTCACTGAAAGTTGCCTACTCAGTTCAAGACACTTTCTACTTTATATAAATTATCTGAGGAAGAATATACTTGTTGGTGAATATCTATGCTAATGATACAATGGCATATAAGGGAACCTCCATTGTAACTGCTCTGAAGGTAGTCGTTATCGGCTTGTCCTGTGATTCCCAAGCAGTCAATGCAGGTGTCACTGAAAGTTGACTACTCAGTTCAAGACACTTTCTACTTTATATAAATTATCTGAGGAAGAATATACTTGTTGGTGAATATCTATGCTAATGATACAATGGCATATAAGGGAACCTCCATTGTAACTGCTCTGAAGGTAGTCGTTATCGGCCTGTCCTGTGATTCCCAAGCAGTCAATGCAGGTGTCACTGAAAGTTGCCTACTCAGTTCAAGACACTTTCTACTTTATATAAATTATCTGAGGAAGAATATACTTGTTGGTGAATATCTATGCTAATGATACAATGGCATATAAGGGAACCTCCATTGTAACTGCTCTGAAGGTAGTCGTTATCGGCCTGTCCTGTGATTCCCAAGCAGTCAATGCAGGTGTCACTGAAAGTTGCCTACTCAGTTCAAGACACTTTCTACTTTATATAAATTATCTGAGGAAGAATATACTTGTTGGTGAATATCTATGCTAATGATACAATGGCATATAAGGGAACCTCCATTGTAACTGCTCTGAAGGTAGTCGTTATCGGCCTGTCCTGTGATTCCCAAGCAGTCAATGCAGGTGTCACTGAAAGTTGCCTACTCAGTTCAAGACACTTTCTACTTTATATAAATTATCTGAGGAAGAATATACTTGTTGGTGAATATCTATGCTAATGATACAATGGCATATAAGGGAACCTCCATTGTAACTGCTCTGAAGGTAGTCGTTATCGGCCTGTCCTGTGATTCCCAAGCAGTCAATGCAGGTGTCACTGAAAGTTGCCTACTCAGTTCAAGACACTTTCTACTTTATATAAATTATCTGAGGAAGAATATACTTGTTGGTGAATATCTATGCTAATGATACAATGGCATATAAGGGAACCTCCATTGTAACTGCTCTGAAGGTAGTCGTTATCGGCCTGTCCTGTGATTCCCAAGCAGTCAATGCAGGTGTCACTGAAAGTTGCCTACTCAGTTCAAGACACTTTCTACTTTATATAAATTATCTGAGGAAGAATATACTTGTTGGTGAATATCTATGCTAATGATACAATGGCATATAAGGGAACCTCCATTGTAACTGCTCTGAAGGTAGTCGTTATCGGCCTGTCCTGTGATTCCCAAGCAGTCAATGCAGGTGTCACTGAAAGTTGCCTACTCAGTTCAAGACACTTTCTACTTTATATAAATTATCTGAGGAAGAATATACTTGTTGGTGAATATCTATGCTAATGATACAATGGCAAAACATTGCATGGCAACTGATCTCTTCCCTGACCTAGGTTGAACAGATCAGTGTGATTAAAAGTGGCTGGTCATCTTCAAACCCTCAAAAACCAAATGATCCAAGACGCTTTCTAATTTACATAAATTATCTGAGGAAGTGAATACTCTGATCATTGGTGAATATTTATGCTAATGATACAATGGCATATAAGGGAATCTCGAAAACATTGCATTGGCAGCTGATCTCTTCTCTGACCTAGCTTTAACAGTTCAGTGTTGAAAAAACTGGCTGAGTACATTCAATAACTAAAAAACCAAATGATTGGTCACAGAACTATCACCAATCCTGATGAAAAGATGTTCCCTAGGAGAAACACCATTCTTTGAGCGTCTATTGGGACAAATTCAATGCTGACCTCAATTTGAACTCGTACATATGATCCATTGCTAAGAATTCTCGACGGCTCTATTAAGTACTCGACACCTCCTGCTATCCTCTACTTTTACAAATATATAACTGATGATTGCATTTAGCATGAAACAGACTGTTGACTCTAAGTTTTAACTTCTATGTTCACTTTTCTATTTATATATATATGTTCACTTTTATATATATATATATATATATATATATATATATATATATATATATGTGTATATATATAAACCATGGAAATGATAGTTAAGATATATATATATATATATATATATATATATATATACACATATATATATATATATATATATATATATATATATATATATATATAAACTATGGAAATGATGGTTAATATATATATATATATATATATTGTGTGTGTATTTAGGCAGCATTTTTTCATTGATGCATCTTTTATTGAATAATATAGACAAGTTTTGCCTATTTATTTTAAGTAAGTTCCTTTCATATTGTCTGATGAGCTTAATAACATTATCATTGAAAGACGAAAGGAAATCGCCATATTGATACATGATTAAATCCTTTCTAGATTACAACAAATATTAATCTAAGAACTCAAGTCATGTTCTTATATAGACCCATTAGATGAAGAGTCATATGGAAGTGATGCATGTCATCACATTTGTTTAGAAATATCTAAACTGTCAGAGCAATGATTGAAATTGTCTTCAATCGATTGACTACTTGAGGTCTTGAAAAAGACAGTATAGGAGTAGATAGATTTAACTACCATCTGGTTCACCCTCCTCCCCAGTCTTTTGTGCAGGAATAGAGATTTATCCCTTGTTTGCCATTTAGGATTTAGGATTGGGCTTCTGGTTACTTTTAAAGTCTATTTCAGTTCTATACCCCAAACGCTCGTCCTTTCTTAAGCTAATGCAACTTCACACAGTAACCCTCTACCTTGAGCGGCTCTTTGGTGTCGTATTAGGTGAACATTTACCAAATTACAAAAACATATGACTTGAAAACACCCAACAACAACAAATTTTTATAAATTTCAACCAATATTAATGCTAACTGCCCAGACAATAAATTCACAAAGTTTACCACATGGAGACGGCTATTTCCATCATTCATATTACCATTCATCAAGGTAGGTATCATATATTGTCAGGTCAGCAACAATCCCTTGACTGCTTCAGTCATTGGTGGGGGTGGAATATGTGGGGGTAGAAGAAAGAGATTCTGCTTCATCTTCTACATGTTCCTCTCAGTGGGCTTTCAGATAGCTGGGCATCACCCATCTCCTTTCCAATCTGTGTGTATACATAATTCCAAGCATAATTGAAAGGGAAAGAATTTATTCTGATGGTTAGATTTGAATTCTGGACACTTTGGAAATGACTTTTAAATCCAGAGACTTTGGAACTGGCTGCAGAATCTGGAGACATTTGTCTCCATTTTGGTAAGCCGTGTATGCTTTAACAAACAATGAAATTCCCCTCCATGCAAAGATGGAGAACCAAGAAACAATAGATGGCAAGACACCTTGCCCAAATGCCAGACATTTGCCTACACAAACAAATTCTCTTCTTGGTGCTTTTGCATTTGGCAAGGAACAATTCAAAAACACCAAAAAAAATTAAAACAAAAAAATCCAGTTAACTGGGATACAGAAACTGCAAAAAGAAGCAACAAAATCCTTCAAAAACAGCAGACAACAACGAGAAGAGATTGTCCTGCAAAGATTGGATTGTTGTCATTCCAGATATTACTCACAAAAGATTAACTTATGCCGCGTACAGTTTTATCAATTCCTTATTATAAACAACATTCTTCGAGAACAGCAGACGACAAATAGAAAAGACTGATCTAGAAAGATTGGATTGTTATCATTCCAGACCTTACTCACTAAAGATTAATTGATGCCTCGTACATTTTTATCAATTCCTTATTATAAACATCTTTCGAAAACACCAGATGACAAAGAGAAGAGACTGTCTTGCAAATGACGTAATCTGAGGAAAAAAATAGAAATTTATTACACTCTGTCAACCCAGTGGGTCTAAAACTGATTGTATTTTGAAGGAAAGGTAACTTAAGTGGAGTTTCAATTAATTTGCTTCATATAAAATTGATATGCCTATTGAGGATTGAATTGACAACAAAGTTGTAAAAAAGGGCACCTGAAAATATCACAGAATTCCCAAATTATTATAATTTAAACAAATGACTGAACATCATAGATTATTCAGAGGATAATCTATTGTAGCCAGGTTGAGATAATTCCAAGAGCAGCTCTTACAATATTAACTCAGTGAAGAACAAGAGAATGATCTACAGTGGTGCATGAGTTGATCTAATTCTGTCCGTCCCACAATAATGACACATATATAATCACCCCTGCAAATGAGTGGGGGTTATTATTGGTAATTAACCTGCAAAGAATCGAAATAGCTATCGAAAATGATTTATAAACTCCAAACACCATAATTATTCAATGTCAGCTTAGCATTTTAGATAATATAAAACACGTGTCTCATACAATTAGTTAAATATAGTCTATGAAATGTGCATGCAAATGGAATAATCATTATGGGACAGAGAGCGACAACTGTCTCCTCTCTTCTTTCACTTTAATCTAATTATTAAAGTAGATATTCTCCTAGATTATTCTACCTCTGTCCCATAATGATTGTTTCATTCAGTCTATGAAATGTATATGCAAATGGAACAATCATTATTGGACAGATAGTATCAAATGTTTCCTCTCTTCTTTCAATTTAATCTGATTATTAAATTCGCCATTCTTCTATATTATTCTACCTCTGTCCCATAATGATTGTTTCATTCAGTCTATGAAATGAATATGCAAATGGAACAATCATTATGGGACAGAGAGTGTGAAATGTTTCCTTTCTTCTTTCAATTTAATCTGATTATTAAAGTTGCCATTTTTCTATATTATTCTACCTCTGTCCCATATTGATTGTTTCATTCAGTCTATGAAATGTGCATGCAAATGGAACAATCATTATGGGACAGAGAGCGACAACTGTTTCCTCTCTTCTTTCACTTTAATCTAATTATTAAAGTAGACATTCTCCTATATTATTCTACCTCTGTCCCATAATGATTGTTTCATTCAGTCTATGAAATGTATATGCAAATGGAACAATCATTATGGGACAGAGAGCGACAACTGTTTCCTCTCTTCTTACAATTTAATCTGATTATTAAAGTAGCCATTCTTCTATATTATTCTACCTCTGTCCCATAATGATTGTTCCATTTAGTCTATGAAATCAACATGCAAATGGAACAATCATTATGGGACAGGGAGGGTCAAATGTTTCCTCTCTTCTTTCAATTTAATCTGATTATTAAAGTAGCCATTCTTCTATATTATTCTACCTCTGTCCCATAATGATTGTTTCATTCAGTCTATGAAATGTATATGCAAATGGACCAATCATTATGGGACAGGGAGGGTCAAATGTTTCCTCTCTTCTTTCAATTTAATCTGATTATTAAAGCAGCCATTCTTCTATATTATTCTACCTCTGTCCCATAATGATTGTTCCATTTAGTCTATGAAATCAACATGCAAATGGAACAATCATTATGGGACAGGGAGGGTCAAATGTTTCCTCTCTTCTTTCAATTTAATCTGATTATTAAAGTAGCCATTCTTCTATATTATTCTACCTCTGTCCCATAATGATTGTTCCATTTAGTCTATGAAATATATATGCAAATGGAACAATCATTATGGGACAGAGAGGGTCAAATGTTTCCTCTCTTCTTTCAATTTAATCTGATTATTAAAGTAGCCATTCTTCTATATTATTCTACCTCTGTCCCATAATGATTGTTCCATTTAGTCTATGAAATCAACATGCAAATGGAACAATCATTATGGGACAGGGAGGGTCAAATGTTTCCTCTCTTCTTTCAATTTAATCTGATTATTAAAGTAGCCATTCTTCTATATTATTCTACCTCTGTCCCATAATGATTGTTTCATTCAGTCTATGAAATGTATATGCAAATGGACCAATCATTATGGGACAGGGAGGGTCAAATGTTTCCTCTCTTCTTTCAATTTAATCTGATTATTAAAGCAGCCATTCTTCTATATTATTCTACCTCTGTCCCATAATGATTGTTCCATTTAGTCTATGAAATCAACATGCAAATGGACCAATCATTATGGGACAGGGAGGGTCAAATGTTTCCTCTCTTCTTTCAATTTAATCTGATTATTAAAGTAGCCATTCTTCTATATTATTCTACCTCTGTCCCATAATGATTGTTCCATTTAGTCTATGAAATATATATGCAAATGGAACAATCATTATGGGACAGAGAGGGTCAAATGTTTCCTCTCTTCTTTCAATTTAATCTGATTATTAAAGTAGCCATTCTTCTATATTATTCTACCTCTGTCCCATAATGATTGTTTCATTCAGTCTATGAAATGAATATGCAAATGGACCAATCATTATGGGACAGGGAGGGTCAAATGTTTCCTCTCTTCTTTCAATTTAATCTGATTATTAAAGTAGCCATTCTTCTATATTATTCTACCTCTGTCCCATAATGATTGTTTCATTCAGTCTATGAAATGTATATGCAAATGGACCAATCATTATGGGACAGAGAGGGTCAAATGTTTCCTCTCTTCTTTCAATTTAATCTGATTATTAAAGTAGCCATTCTTCTATATTATTCTACCTCTGTCCCATAATGATTGTTTCATTCAGTCTATGAAATATATATGCAAATGGAACAATCATTATGGGACAGAGAGGGTCAAATGTTTCCTCTCTTCTTTCAATTTAATCTGATTATTAAAGTAGCCATTCTTCTATATTATTCTACCTCTGTCCCATAATGATTGTTTCATTCAGTCTATGAAATATATATGCAAATGGAACAATCATTATGGGACAGAGAGGGTCAAATGTTTCCTCTCTTCTTTCAATTTAATCTGATTATTAAAGTAGCCATTCTTCTATATTATTCTACCTCTGTCCCATAATGATTGTTTCATTCAGTCTATGAAATATATATGCAAATGGAACAATCATTATGGGACAGAGAGGGTCAAATATTTCCTCTCTTCTTTCAATTTAATCTGATTATTAAAGTAGCCATTCTTCTATATTATTCTACCTCTGTCCCATAATGATTGTTTCATTCAGTCTATGAAATATATATGCAAATGGAACAATCATTATGGGACAGAGAGGGTCAAATGTTTCCTCTCTTCTTTCAATTTAATCTGATTATTAAAGTAGCCATTCTTCTATATTATTCTACCTCTGTCCCATAATGATTGTTCCATTTAGTCTATGAAATGAATATGCAAATGGAACAATCATTATGGGACAGGGAGGGTCAAATGTTTCCTCTCTTCTTTCAATTTAATCTGATTATTAAAGCAGCCATTCTTCTATATTATTCTACCTCTGTCCCATAATGATTGTTCCATTTAGTCTATGAAATCAACATGCAAATGGAACAATCATTATGGGACAGGGAGGGTCAAATGTTTCCTCTCTTCTTTCAATTTAATCTGATTATTAAAGTAGCCATTCTTCTATATTATTCTACCTCTGTCCCATAATGATTGTTTCATTCAGTCTATGAAATGTATATGCAAATGGACCAATCATTATGGGACAGGGAGCGTCAAATGTTTCCTCTCTTCTTTCAATTTAATCTGATTATTAAAGCAGCCATTCTTCTATATTATTCTACCTCTGTCCCATAATGATTGTTCCATTTAGTCTATGAAATCAACATGCAAATGGACCAATCATTATGGGACAGGGAGGGTCAAATGTTTCCTCTCTTCTTTCAATTTAATCTGATTATTAAAGTAGCCATTCTTCTATATTATTCTACCTTTGTCCCATAATGATTGTTTCATTCAGTCTATGAAATATATATGCAAATGGAACAATCATTATGGGACAGAGAGGGTCAAATGTTTCCTCTCTTCTTTCAATTTAATCTGATTATTAAAGTAGCCATTCTTCTATATTATTCTACCTCTGTCCCATAATGATTGTTCCATTTAGTCTATGAAATATATATGCAAATGGAACAATCATTATGGGACAGAGAGGGTCAAATGTTTCCTCTCTTCTTTCAATTTAATCTGATTATTAAAGTAGCCATTCTTCTATATTATTCTACCTCTGTCCCATAATGATTGTTCCATTTAGTCTATGAAATCAACATGCAAATGGACCAATCATTATGGGACAGGGAGGGTCAAATGTTTCCTCTCTTCTTTCAATTTAATCTGATTATTAAAGTAGCCATTCTTCTATATTATTCTACCTTTGTCCCATAATGATTGTTTCATTCAGTCTATGAAATATATATGCAAATGGAACAATCATTATGGGACAGAGAGGGTCAAATGTTTCCTCTCTTCTTTCAATTTAATCTGATTATTAAAGTAGCCATTCTTCTATATTATTCTACCTCTGTCCCATAATGATTGTTCCATTTAGTCTATGAAATATATATGCAAATGGAACAATCATTATGGGACAGAGAGGGTCAAATGTTTCCTCTCTTCTTTCAATTTAATCTGATTATTAAAGCAGCCATTCTTCTATATTATTCTACCTCTGTCCCATAATGATTGTTCCATTTAGTCTATGAAATCAACATGCAAATGGACCAATCATTATGGGACAGGGAGGGTCAAATGTTTCCTCTCTTCTTTCAATTTAATCTGATTATTAAAGTAGCCATTCTTCTATATTATTCTACCTTTGTCCCATAATGATTGTTTCATTCAGTCTATGAAATATATATGCAAATGGAACAATCATTATGGGACAGAGAGGGTCAAATGTTTCCTCTCTTCTTTCAATTTAATCTGATTATTAAAGTAGCCATTCTTCTATATTATTCTACCTCTGTCCCATAATGATTGTTCCATTTAGTCTATGAAATATATATGCAAATGGAACAATCATTATGGGACAGAGAGGGTCAAATGTTTCCTCTCTTCTTTCAATTTAATCTGATTATTAAAGTAGCCATTCTTCTATATTATTCTACCTCTGTCCCATAATGATTGTTCCATTTAGTCTATGAAATCAACATGCAAATGGAACAATCATTATGGGACAGGGAGGGTCAAATGTTTCCTCTCTTCTTTCAATTTAATCTGATTATTAAAGTAGCCATTCTTCTATATTATTCTACCTTTGTCCCATAATGATTGTTTCATTCAGTCTATGAAATGTATATGCAAATGGACCAATCATTATGGGACAGGGAGGGTCAAATGTTTCCTCTCTTCTTTCAATTTAATCTGATTATTAAAGTAGCCATTCTTCTATATTATTCTACCTCTGTCCCATAATGATTGTTTCATTCAGTCTATGAAATGTATATGCAAATGGAACAATCATTATTGGACAGAGAGGGTCAAATGTTTCCTCTCTTCTTTCAATTTAATCTGATTATTAAAGTAGCCATTCTTCTATATTATTCTACCTCTGTCCCATAATGATTGTTCCATTTAGTCTATGAAATCAACATGCAAATGGAACAATCATTATGGGACAGGGAGGGTCAAATGTTTCCTCTCTTTCAATTTAATCTGATTATTAAAGTAGCCATTCTTCTATATTATTCTACCTCTGTCCCATAATGTTTGTTTCATTCAGTCTATGAAATGTATATGCAAATGGAACAATCATTATGGGACAGGGAGGGTCAAATGTTTCCTCTCTTCTTTCAATTTAATCTGATTATTAAAGTCGCCATTCTTCTATATTATTCTACCTCTGTCCCATAATGATTGTTCCATTTAGTCTATGAAATATATATGCAAATGGAACAATCATTATGGGACAGAGAGGGTCAAATGTTTCCTCTCTTCTTTCAATTTAATCTGATTATTAAAGTAGCCATTCTTCTATATTATTCTACCTCTGTCCCATAATGATTGTTCCATTTAGTCTATGAAATCAACATGCAAATGGAACAATCATTATGGGACAGGGAGGGTCAAATGTTTCCTCTCTTCTTTCAATTTAATCTGATTATTAAAGTAGCCATTCTTCTATATTATTCTACCTCTGTCCCATAATGTTTGTTTCATTCAGTCTATGAAATGTATATGCAAATGGAACAATCATTATGGGACAGAGAGTGTCAAAAATAATGTCACTCCTATAATGTCTACTATATTAAGAGCAATTATTTGTGTTCGCTCAATGATTGTTCAAATCTGCCAATAATTGTTTCTGCCTCCAATTCATCAAACGATTCCTTTTCTATCAATAGCGACTTTCCCGATTCTAAATTCTCCTTTCTTAACCTTGTCTTTATGATCTTTTGCGTTGAAAATGTCCTTTTACATTGGACTTCAGTAACTGATTGTGTTCAGATGACTTCATAAAATTCTTATTGCTTATTCATAACTAAAGAAATGTGCCTGTGTTTGTTTTCTTTATTGTATTTTAATTTGATATAGGGGGTTCACTCCATCAGGGATGCACTTGCCATTGGGCAAGATGACATCCTGGCCAGTTCCCTCCTGGTTGCATCTGTCATCTCGTCTGCAGTCACTCTCTCACAGATGCGCCATTGCCTCGCTCTGTCTTTTATACAAATACTTTCACGGTAATTGCTCCGATGAGCTGCTTTCGCTTGTCCCTAGGCCTCATGAATTTAAACGTCCTACGAGGCTGGCATCCCATTCCCACCGTACACCGTTGAAACTGTTAGACCTAGACGTCTCTTCTACTCCAATAGCTTCATGTCTCGCACATCTCGCCTGTGGAACTCCCTTCCTAATTCCTGTTTCCCTGACAAATACAATCTCCAACTATTTAAGTGTAATGTCAATCGACATCTCCAGTTGCCTTGATCTATCCACTTCCCTTCTCTACGTCCTTTCACCTTTCATTCCTATCGGCTCTCGCTCCAAATCTTCTGTAACCCCCTTGCCTTGATCGATCCACTATCTTTCTCCACATCCTCTCCTTTGCCACTCCTATCTGCTCTTCCTCCAAACCTTCTGTAACCCCTTGCATGCTAGTGGCTTTCAGCGTTGCTTGGGGTGATAAGCTTAAAAAAATAAAAAAAATAAAAAATTCACTTTTATCAAATCTGTAACATGCATGTGTAGCATTCTGTCGTTTCTTGCTAAAATCATAAGAAGAATCTGCAGTGTTATTTGTCCGGACCTGATATCAAAACGATCATTCGCATGGAATTACCGTAATTTATGACAAAAGATCATTAGGTTTCGTTTCGTTTCGTTTCTTTTACGGCATATCACACTCAATGGGTCATTTAATGCCAACACCTTTTTTTTCCTGGTAATAGTTTGTTTCGTCAAAAATCTATTTTTGGTAATATTTTTTTCCTAAAAAATCTATAGCTGGTAATATTATTTTAAAAAATGTATGGCTGGTAGTAAGTTTTTAACTTCAAAAATTTATTTTTGGTAATAATTTTTTACAAAGTTTTTCTGTTGTTAAAACTTATTTTTGCACTTTCATAATGCTTTTTTCTTCAGTTTCGGGGTTAACTATTTGCCCATAGCTGAGACCCTAACAGGTGCTACCACCCCGGGTCAGGGTGGACCTGGAAACACCAGTAATTAAGAGGTGGTTCCAAGCTCCTCAAAGCCTCCTGATCAGAGGCCTTGCCATTGGACGTAGTTTATCGTCTTACCATGGACGCGGATGTAGTTTATCGTCATACCCAGGACGGAAAAGATCAGTAGGATAATTGTTCTTGCAATGTCATTTACCTACATATAATTATAATTTTCTCTGTCTCTCCCTTACTTATCACGGCCATTACGTCTTGTCTTTCTGATCTTTAGCTTTGAAAATGGCCTCTCGCATTGGACTTGAGAGTAACTGAACGTCTGCAGATGACTTTATAAAGTTCTTATTCCTTTTTATTACTAAAACAGTTGTCTGTGTTTGTTTTCTTTATTATATTTTTATTTGATATAAGGGGTTCACTCCATCATGGGCCTGCTTCATCAGAGGCGCACTTGCCATTAGGCAAGCTGAACCACTGGCCATTTTGGCATTGGTCCACAGCAGGTGAAGTGCATCTGTCTGAAAGCAAAAACTCCCACGTGTTATAATTGGATTCCCCGGTTAAAAGTTCCGAGCCATTTCACCATCCGCACATGCAAACATACAGCCTCTGGTATTACCAAACGGTCACCTGTCTAGTTACTGACCAGGTTCGATGTTGCTTAACTTCGATAGTCGTGCGAGAACCCGTGTTTCAACGTGATATGGCCGTACGCGATATTGTATTGTACATATTACTGGCAGCAGATACCAATTGTAAATACAGATCATTATAATTAAATTATTTATTTATCTTTAATTTGAAGTAGTTGGTTGATATGTTTAAATTGTTCAATAATAATAATAATAATAATAATAATAATAATAATAATAATAATAATAATATCTGTTTAGCTTTAAGGCGTTGCTTTCATTGTCGTTTATAGCCGTTCTCAATTTAAATTTTTTTTATTGTCCTGCCAGTTTTTGCATTGCATTCACCGCAATAATAAGTAAGCTTGCTTTTTTATTATTCAACATTTATTTTTCCAAACTTTCCTAAATTTATTCGAGCTTAGTGATGCCTGTAGCTTTACAGCGTTCTCTTCTGGTATTTGCCCACGCATTCCATTTGACCATTCATACTTGCCTAAGACATGCCACCAAAGAAAAGAACTTGCCTGGGTCGCAAAACTGTTACCGCCAGGTCCACCATGTGAATAAGAGACAACGAATCGTCTTTAGAACGTTCAGCTTGCCTGTCTCAATATGCTTCTCGGAATGCTTCAATCAGAGCCACTGAGTCCGAAGATCAACTCAGCCATCGGCTTTCCAGACGAGCATACCTGAACACATCTGCGCGCGAGGTTGAAACTGCTGATCAAAGGACTCAACGGCTGAGGAGAAACGCCTTGTCAACTGCTGCTGTGCGTGAGGCTGAAACAAGATTGAGAACGCAAAAACGGTCCTTTTCAGGACCACGCCCATTCAAATTGTTAACCATCCATTTGGAGATGTGCCTCAGTTGCAACCAACTGTTGTTGCTAATATTGATTTTCGGGTGGGCTGACTTTAAACTTAAACTGCTCTAACGGTAAAGATTCCGAGTAATGAAAGACCCGGTCGAAGACGGGTTATACTGCTAGTTGGTTGATATTTTTAAATAATTTATTGCACAATTGATAAAAGCACAACAGAGCATCGCATGCAGTCCACTATCTTGAGAGCAAACGTTTGTGTTCATTAGGTGATTGTTAGAATCTGCAAGCAATTGCTTCTGCATCCAATTCGTCTAACAATTCCTTTTCAACGGATAGCAACATCTAAGATTCTACATTCTCAGAAAGATGACTTTAGAAAGTTCTTATTCCTTTTTATTACTAAAACAGTCGGCTGTATTTGTTTTCTTTATTGCATTTTTATTTGATTTAGGGGGTTTACTTCATCATTGACGCCCTCGCCATTGGGCAAGCTGACATCCTGGCCAGTTCGCTTTCTCCTTACAATTCAGTTTTATTAAATTTGTAACTTTCAAGATATGACTAGGCTCAGGCAGTAGTCCAGTGATTCCCAAAGTGGCGGTAAAATGATCCAGGGTGGCAGTGAGAAAAACTGAACAGTCAGAGGGTGGCAGTGGCATATTTGAATCCTAACCCTAACCTTAACCTACACACATTGTACCTGAAGTGTATCTTGCCCTCAATTTAAATGTATCCAATTTATATAACAATTTCTTTTTGAGTATGACGATAAACTACATCCGGTAACAAGGACTTTGATCAGGAGGTTTTCAGTAGTTGTTGTTCCCAGGTCCACCATGTTCCGGGGTGGTAGCACCTGTTATAGGTCCCAACTCTGGGAAAATAGTTAACCCCCTAACTGGGGTCATAACACTATGAAAGTATAAAATATTACTTGCTTTTGTTTAACAGTATATAAATCTTTATCGGTTATTTTGAGATCCGAAGGCATATTGGGATGGCCAAAGATATCTTCCAAAAACTAAGTAGTGTATTAAGAGACAGGAAAATTTCGTTGGGGACAAAGAAAAGAGTTTTGAACTGTTACGTGATAACTATCCTCCTGTATGGCAGCAAATGCCGGACAATCTCCTCAAAGATGAAGAGACTTGAAGCAACAGAAATGTGGTTCTACAGAAAGATGCTGAGGATACCATGGGCCGAACATTTGAGCAACAACGGGGTTTTGGAAAGAATGGAAACAAAAAGGAAACTTATACGTCACATCAGGAAAAGACAGCTGAAATTTCTGGGGCACGTAATAAAGAACGTAGGCTTGGAAAACCTGACACTCATGGGAGGCGGGTTCAAGGTAAGATGGACAGAGGAAAGCAGCAGCGTAACTTACTTGATGGACTTGGGCAAATGTTTGGCAGAACAGGGTTTGGAAGAAATAACAAGAAAACAAAACTAAAAGACACAGGAAAATATGGAGGGCCATAACCGCCTACGTACTGAAAGGACACGGCAAATAAATGAAGAAGAATGTTGAAATCTAACTATTTTGCAATTTTATTTTTTGGAGATAACAATAGTTTTAATGATAAAAGACATACTATATAACCCATAGTTGGGGTAGAAGAGGTGGTTTCATGCCTTTGCCAGCGTGCAACACCTAGTATTTCCAAGCGGTCACCCATCTAAGTACTAACCAGTATCGATGTTGCTTAACTTCAGTGCTCGTACTAGAATCGGTGTTTCAACGTGATAGGGCTGTAAGCCCAAAATATCACTCGCACATCCAAGCTTACAGCACCTGCTATTCCCAAATGGTCACCCATCTAGATACTGACCAGACTCGTTGCTTAACTTCAGTGATCGTATGCGATCTTATGAAGATAGGCATAAGTCACTAAATTAGAAGTAAAATCCCTCATTATTTAAGGAATATTAACTTTCTTTCTTTCGTTTGTTCTTTTCTTTATTTATTTCGTTTTTTCTTTTCTTTTCTTTCTTTTTTCTTTATTTCGTTCTTTTCTTTCTTTCTTTCTTTCTTTTGGTCTAATGTTCTGTTGTTCCTTTTATTTCTCTTCTTTCTTCCTCCTTTTGCTAGTTTATTTCGTTCTTTCTTTTCTTCTACACTTTATTCCTATTCTTTCTTTCTTTTTCCGTTTCTTTCATTTACTCTTTCTTTCGGTCTTTTTTTGCTCTTTTTTCCTCTTTCATTTTCTTATTTTTTCGTAGCCTTTTTTTTTATCTTTCATTCTTTCTGTCTGTATTCCATTTGCTCTCTGTTTCTCCCCTTTTTTTTCTTTCATTCTTTCTTTCATTGTTTCTCTCTTTTTTTGCTCCTTTCTTTCGTCTGTTCTTTCCTTCAATCTTTCTTTGGCTTCTGCTTCTATTTCATTCTTTCTTTTATTCGTTTTTCTTTCTCTTTTCTGTCATTCTTTCCTTTCTTTTGCCTTTTTTGCTGCTTTTTTTTATTCCTTTTCTCTTTCTTTCGCTCTTTCGTTCGTTCCGTCGTGTCTTGGTTTTCACACAAGCCTAGACAAAAGATAGGCTGAGTTTATTTAAAGTTTGATGTTTAATTAGTAAAATTTTAAAAACTTTTGGTTGACCTCTTTTCAAAACCGGATGTTCATGCCTTGAAAAAGGAAAGAGAAGATTCATTTCGAAGAAGAAGAAGTTGACTCATTGAATAAATAATTTCTTGTCTTTCCAATCTGGCAGATGTCGCTTATGTAACTATTATAATTCACTTCTTATCTTCATTGTTGCTTGTTGCTCGCTATTTATATCTGAACTGCCGGGCCTGCAAAGGTTTTGCTATGTATTTCTTGGCTACGATAAGGCGACCAACGATTTGCCTTCTGAGATAGACGTCTACGTATATAATTGTGTTCGTGTACACAGCACTCAAGATAATACGATGATTTCTTTCTTTCGCTCTTTCTTTTGCTCTTTCTTTCATTATTTCGTTTTTCTTTCTTTCTTTCTTTCTTTCTTTCTTTCTATCTTTCCTTCTTTCTTTCTAATATTCACGTATCTTTAATGTACTCAGTTTCTTTGTTTCTTTTTTACTTTCAGACAAGTTTTCGTTTTTGTCTTATCCGCGGATGTTTAATGTTCTTTCTTTCTTTCTTTCTTTCTTTTCTGTTATGGCCCAAGCTTAAGACCAAGGAAGAATAACACGAACACAACAGTAGAAATAACGAAGATATATTACACAGAATAATAATACAAGATGTGGAAAGTGTTAGTATGACTGTCAGTCTGGTTTGGAGTGAACTACTATTGGCTCCACTCGATTCCGTCTCGTCCTTCTCTCTTGAGAGGCGCAGTATTCATAGTGTCAGGAAGAGTTCACTCTGTCGTTATAGTTTAGGTCCCATAACACCCCCTTCCAAAGCTTTTACCTCGCAGGGGTCTTTAATATTTTTTCCTCTTCGGATTAATCATCAAAGGCTCTGTAAATTTTCTTTTTCTCTTTGATTTCCGCGGTTCTGAAATTGCTTGAGGCCTTTGCATATTGAATGTGTCAAATATTGTGTCCGTTACTTCCTCGTCTTCCTGAGGTAGACCGTTAGAATCCTCTAACAGCCTCTTTCTGATCTGATTTAAGTGCCTTTTATGCGAGAACTTCGGACCCTGAATTATGTAAATCACGTTCCCGATTCGTTTCTCTATTGTACCTGGCTCCCAATAGGATGTATTGTTTTTGTACATTTAAAAAAAAAACTTTCTCCCCTGGGTTAAATTTTCTTTTTGGTACAAACGACGTTGGTGATAGCTTTGTCTGTTTTGGCAGTAATTTGTCGAATACCGATCTAATTTTTCGGGCGAACATCACTTCCGCGGTTGATAATGCCGATGGCGTAGTACTGTTCGGTGTAATTCTATACACTTGCAAGAATTGTTGTAAAGCCTTTTCTGTTGGTACGTCATAAGCTTTCCTTTGTGCTCTTTCTAATGTATCTACACACCTCTCCGCTTGCCCGTTTGATCTTGGGTGATATGGCGGGGATTTGATGTGTTTCACCTGAAAAGTTTCATAAAATTCTTGAAAATCCGCAGATGTAAATTGTGTCCCATTATCGGTGACTAGACAATCAACCACTCCGAAACGAGCAAACAGCTCGTGAAGGCAATTTATGGTAGTTTCAGAAGTAGGTTTTCTACAACGAAATACTTCTGGCTATTTGCTGTATCTGTCTACAACAATCATGTAGTAGAAACCCTCTAATGGACCTGCGAAATCTACATGGATTCTCGACCACGGTCGATCTGTCTTAGGCTATGGCTTATTTGTCCACCATATGTATAACATCTTGATCCATGTTTGGCCAGTATACGTAACTTCGCATTAAGGATTTCATCCTGTTCTTTCCTGGGTGGCCCATGTAAAAATCCTTGAGGATTCGCCTTTCTAGCGTTTTCGAGGTTACTACTTTTTCATTATATAGCAGAACATTATCACATAACGAAAAACTGTCTGATATATGCTTATCTTTTCCTGCAATTTTTGTTTTTGTTTCCTTTATAAATTCGTCATTCATTGCTTCGTTTCTTATTTCCTGTAATGTGACGGGGAGGTTTCGAATTGTACTACATAATGATGTTCTAATATCTTCCTCATCTCGTAGAGCTGCAACTACGGAATTTTGTAATGGCTCCGTTTTCTTTGGTATTAGTCTCGAAAGGCCATCTGCATGCCCGATTTTGTTTGATGGAAGATACTCCAATTTAAAGTTATAGTTTAATAAAATTGTCCCCCATCTTAGCAATCTATTAGCAGTGTAGACAGGTAGACCTTTCTTTGATCCAAATATTGTCAATAACGGCTTGTGGTTCGTCTGTAAGGTGAAAAATCTACCGTAAATATATCTGTGGAATCTCGTAACCGCAAAAATAATCCCCAGCGTTTCTTTTTCGATTTGCGAGTAATTTTGTTCGGCTGGTAGCAACGTTCTTGACGCATGCGCAGATGCAAAACACTGGGTTTTAGTGTCCCATCCGGCATTTTATGAAATATACATGCCCCAACACCATAGGCACTCGAGTCACTCGCGACTATTATTTCCAATTTTGGGTCATAATGCGCTAAAAATAAATCTGCTGTTAGAGTCCTAATGATTTTGTCGAAAGTTTTCTGACATTCATATGACCATTCCCAAACTTTTTCCTTCTTCAACAGTTCGTTTAGGGGTGCGCGTAATTTGTGCATGTTTGGAATAAATTCTTGATAATAATTTACTAAGCCCAAGAAGCTTTGTAATTCGGTTGCATTTTTTGGGGCCGGCATTTTTTTTTATTGCCGTTGCCCTTTCTGGGTCTGGTCTTCTTCCTTCTTCGTCAATAATATGGCCCAGATATTTTATCTCCTTCATAAAGAAGTCACATTTATTTTCCTTTACCTTAAAACCGTACTTTTGTATCTGCCTGGAAACCTCTTCAACGTGTTCCCAGTGTTGTTCAATATTTTTGCTATTTATCAGGATGTCATCAAGGTATGCGATCGTGAAATCCATCCGCCTAGCATAGTGTCCATTATTTGCTGAAATATCGCCGACGCAACCTGGATCCAGAATGGTAATCTTTGGAACTTATATAACCTTTTATGTGTGTTTATGCACAACAACCTCGAGCTTTCCTCATCTATTGGTACTTATAGGTATGCTTCGCTCAAGTCTATCGTTGAGAAAGATTTTCCTCCGTTCAATTTTGTGAAAACTTCCTCTGGAGTAGGGAGAGGATAGTAATAATCCTTAATCGCTGCATTCAATCCCGTCGAGAAATCAGCGCATACTCGTATCTCACCCAATTTCTTTTTCACGTAAACCGTAGGTGCGGCCCATTGACTATATTCCACCTTTGTCAATATACCGGTTTTCACGAGTCTATCCAACTCTTCGTCTATTTTTTCTAATGTTGCGAAAGGTACATTTCTTTTCTTCTTGAAAATGGGTTGTACATTTTCTTTTAGTTCGATTTTGGCCGCCATTTTTTACACCTCCCGAGGCCGGCTGCAAATATGTCGGGGAAACTCTCCTTTAATTTCTCTTTCAATTTCTCTGCCTCGGTCGATAACCTTTCCACTTTTCGGCAGAACGTATTTATCGGTAAATCCCAGAGGTCAAATTTCTGCATCCAGTCAGTTCCAAATAAATTTTCCGTATTTTTTAGAACATACGTCTTTAATTTCTTGGTCATCCCGTTGAACGTCACATTTGTGATAATTTCCCCCTCAAATTTGATTTTTCTCCTGTTACCGAACTGGCTATTTTTTTTTCTCAACATGGTCGGTTTGTTTAATTTCTTCCATGTCTGTAAGCTATTAATTGTTAAATCTGATCCGGAATCTAATTGTAATCTGATTTTTTTGTTTAAAATTTCTACTTGTACGTATTTTCATATATTTATCCCGTCCGCTTGGTCAGTTCTAGTGACTCTTACTCGGCTTTTGCTTTCTTTCTTTGTTCTACAGTGAGAACTTTTATGTCCCACTTTATTGCACGACAGACAAGTCTTATAGCGGTATGGACAATCTTTGTACCAATGCAAAGTCTTACAGCGATAGCATGGACTGGGTGGTGGTTTCTTCTGAGATTTCATTTGACATTTGTAGTAAAGTAATTTGTTTGGTTTGTTTTTGAGGAGGGAACAAAACGTGTTTGTCGTTGTACCTTTCGTATGTGAGCGACGCCAGACCCTTCGATATCTTTCGAGTCCTTTTTTACGTTTATACATCTCTAACAGTCCTCAGCCAATTTTTGTAGCGTCAATTCTGGTTCACTGTCAAGTTTTGTTAGAATTCTCCGTCTGATCTCCACATCTTTAGTCGAAACCAGGCCTTGGACTAATATCAAACATTTAAAATTGTCCGGGCTGAGTTCAGATAACTTAAATCATCGAAGTGTTTGTTTACTATGGAAGCGAATGTTATATAGTCTTCGCTATCCTTTTTTGTTAAATTTAAACATTTCCACCTTTTGTGGAATAGTGAAGTGTTCTGACTAAATAATTCCGTTAAAAGTTTCACGGCTTCCTTGAAAGTCAACTCATTCGTTTTCCTCAGTAGGATGTAGTCTACGAATTTAGTGTATTCGCTTGACCCTAGTTTCCTCAGTAGTAGACGTACTTTTTTCGCGTCTGACCAATTCCCGTAATCAAACTCATATGAATCTTCATATCTTCTGAAGTAAGCCACGAAGGTTTTGTTTTCGTCCGCTGCATAAGTGAAGTCTTTGATAGAGCTTCATATAGCATTTTGCGAGAATGCCCCTTCGTTTCCAGAATGTTGCCCTTTATCTGTTACTGCCCGTAGTAGTAATTCTTGTAGTTCGAGTTGCTTCTCTTCGTTTTTCTGTTGAATTTCCAATAGTTTTCTTCGTTTTTCTGTTGAATTTCTAATTGTTTTTCTTCGAGCCTCGTTTGTCTTTCCTCATTTTTCTGTTGCTGCTCGAATTGCATTTTCATTAGTTCCAATATGGTTGCCTTAAAGTCTTCCATGTTTACACCGTAATTTTGTGTAACTATTTTTCCTTTTTTCTCAGTGTAGACTTTAGGTCTTTGTCGTCTGTTGTTCTGGAACCTTAGTACAAAATAATTTCCTGCGTAGAATTCGATTCTGTTTTGGCTGACAGGTAAAATTCGTGTCTTCGTTACCACTGTTAAGGTTGGTGTCCAAAAAAAATTTTTTTTTTTTAATCTTTTTTTTCTCGCGTAGAACTTGTTTTCTTTTCTCAATACCTCCGTCGCCTCTGTTATGGACGACCGATAGCAAAAAGGTTTTTTTTTAGATTCTCCGACTAGAATTTGTTTTCTCAATATCCTCGTCGCCTCTGTTATGGACGACCGATAGCAAAAAGGTTTTTTTTTTAGATTTTCCGACTAGAATTTGTTTTCTCAATATCCTCGTCGCCTCTGTTATGGACGACCGATAGCAAAAAGGTTTTTTTTTAGATTCTCCGACTAGAATTTGTTTTCTCAATATCCTCGTCGCCTCTGTTATGGACGACCGATAGCAAAAAGGTTTTTTTTTAGATTCTCCGACTAGAATTTGTTTTCTCAATATCCTCGTCGCCGCTGTTATGGACGACCGATAGGAAAAAGGTTTTTTATTTTTTATCTTTTTTTAGATTCTCCGCGTAAAACATCGTTTCTTCAATATTCTCGTCGCCACTGTTATGGTCCAAGGTTAGGACCAAGGAAGAACAACACGAACACAAGAGTAGAAATAACGAAGATATATTACACGGAATAATAATACAAGATGTGGAAAGTGTTAGTATGACTGTCAGTCTGGTTTGGAGTGAACTACTATCGGCTACACTCGATTCCGTCTCGTCCTTCTCACTTGAGAGGCGCAGTATTCATAGTGTCAGGAAGAGTTCACTCTGTCGTTATAGGTAAGGTCCCATAACATTTTCTTTATTACGTTTTTCTTTCTTTCTTTCTTTCTTTATGTAGTTTTTCTTTTCATTCTTTCTTTCTTTATTTCGTTTTTCTGTCTTTCTTTCTTTCTTTCTTTCTTTCTAATATTCACATATCTTTAATGTACTCAGTTTCATTGTTGCTTTCTTTTTTTCTTTCAAACAAGTTTTCGTTTTTCTCTTATCCGCAGACGTTTAATGTTCTTTCTTTCTTCTGTCTTTCTTTCTTTCTTTCGTTCTTTCTTTTGTTCTTTCTATTCTTTATTTCGATTTTCTTTTCTTTGTTTGTTTGTTTCTTTCTTTCCTTCTTTCTTTCTTCCTTTGTTTTCTTAATTTCGTTTTTCTTTTCTTTCTTCCTTTCATTCTTTCATTCTTTCTTTCTTTCTTTCTTTCTTACTTTCTTTCTTTCTTTCTTTCTTTCTAATATTCACGTATCTTTAATGTACCCAGTTTCTTTGTTTCTTTGTTTTTTACTTTTAAACAAGTTTTCGTTTTTTTTCATATCCGCGGATGTTTAATGTTCTTTCTTTCTTTTTTTTCTTTCTTTCTTTCTTTCTTTCTTTCTTTCTTTCTTTCTTTCTTTCGTTCCGTCGTATCGTGGTTTTTACACAAGCCTAGGCAAAAAAAGATAGAGTGAATTTATTTAAAAGTTGATGTAATTGGTAACATTTTGGCTGACCTCTTTTCAGACCCGATGTTCATGCCTTGAAAGATAGGGTTGTTTTAGAAGAAGAAGAAGAAGAAGAGGGAGGAGAAGAAGGAGGAGGAGGAGGCGGAGGCGGAAGAGAAGAAGGAGGAGGAGGCGAAGAAGAAGAATAAGAAGGAGGAGAAGAAGAAGAAAAAGGAGGATGCGGTGAAGAAGAAGGAGTAGAAGAAGAAGAAGGGGGCTGAGAAGAAGAAGGAGAAGGTGTCGGAGGAGGAGGTGAAGAAGAAGAAGAAGAAGAAGAAGGAGTAGAAGAAGAAGGAGGCTGAGAAGAAGAAGGAGGTGGAGGCGGAGAAGGAGTTTTTGAGAAGAAGAAGAAGGAGGAGAAGAAGAAGGAGGAGTAGCAGTAGGTGAAGTAGTAGGAGAATAATAATAATAATAATAATAATACGATAAGGCGATAAACGATTTGCCTTCAGAGACAGACGTCTACGTATATAATTGCGTTCGTGTACACAGCACCCAAGATAATACGATGATTAGCACTCTGATCTTACAAACCATTGTTTGTGAGTTCACTTTTCACCGTGGCCTTGTTCAAAACGGAAGTATGAGCCCGCACAAACATATTTGATCTCACTCTTGTCTCACACACGCACGCACATGCACAGCATATTTCGATCAAAGATGCATTAGTTAACCTTTCCATGCATCAAGATTTCGAATGTTTTCTTATAAATGACAACCTGAAAAGAACTACAGCAGCAACATCCTTATTTTATCCAAAATATGAAGCATTTTACCTTTATTTAAGTCCTCAGGACATAGGCAGTCATGGCTCTCCACAATTTCCTGTCCTTTGTAGCTCTTAATAGATATAGCGTTCTTGTTATCTCACCTAAACCCTGTTCCGCCATCAATTTACTCAAACTTACTAATTAGTTTATGCGTTGTTTTCCTCTGTCCCCCTAAATTTTGATCGGTCTTGTGAGTATCAAATTTTCCAAAACTTCTTTCCTCATTATGTTTCCTAGAAATTTCAACTGCCTTCTCCTGATGTTAATTATAAGTTTCCTTATTTGTTTTCATTTTCTCTAAAATTTCGTTGTTGCTCACATATTCGGTCTGTCCATAGTTTCCTCAGTATCCTTCGGTAGAACAATATTTCTATTGCTTCAAGGTTATTCTTAATTATATAAATTTATTCATAAAGTTAACTTGCGATAAAAAGCCAGCCAAAATTTTAAGATAAAAGATAATTACTAGTCAAAATTGAAAAATGAACTACAAAGAACCGTGAAAAATTCACGGTTTTCCTATTTGGATTTTCGGATGAATCTTAATTCTTCAGTTAATGATTGAATAAGCTCATGGCGAGTTCTACGACAATAAAATATCCATAGAAATTCCCATAGCGCATCTTTAAATATTTGAGCTTAACAACTTTAATAAAACTAGAAAGACCCGTGATAATTTCACGGTTTTTCTATTTGGATTTTCGGATGAATCTTAATTCTTCAGTTAATGATTGAATAAGCTCATGGCGAGTTCTACGACAATAAAATACCCATAGAAATTCTTTGTATGAAGTTGCACGGTGTTAGCGCTCACTGGATATAAAACTCGCCGTGATAGAGTGGACCAATATCTGTACTGGAAAATATGAAAATTTTAAGGGAAGGAAACTGCTAAAAACTGGTTTGAACCTTAACCAGACCCGGTTACAACATCACACACACCCGGTTACAGATATAGGACCTGTTAACAATTCTGTGAGACTTTACAATCCACACGGACAGAACAATCAAAGCTAATCACCCAGACGTCTAGATCACAGATCACAAAAGCAGAATGTGCTTTCTCTCTTATTGAAATAGCAGTCTCTGCAGATTGTAATGTATCATTTGGGTTCTTTATATTCATTTACGCGCAAATACCCTCGGGAAAGATATGAATCCACCTTTTCTCCCACCAACTATGGGTTAATTAGTAAGATATATATTAAGAAATCTTTATTATTATTGTTTTTATTTCCTTTGATTTCTGGCGTTTACACATTTCTTTCTGGGTCCCGCCCAGGGACCTAAGGTTAGAAATGGCATCATGACACTTTCCACTGACAAGAAAAAAAAATTACATAGATAAGGCCCTGCGTAAAATGTGGGCTGTACTTGTGAGAACATGGACTTCCATGAATCCCTTCAGTTAGTCTACTGGAATCTTTTCCAACCAATCCTAGGGCTCCAACTACAACCGGGATTGTTGATGTTCCCATGTGCCACATCTTCGAGATTTCTATTTCAAGGTCCTTGTATTTTAACAGCTTTTTGAATATCTTCAAAGATACATTGCAGTCTGCAGGGACTGCCATATAAATAGGAGGCACTTTTTTTGTTTGTGGTCTCAAATAACAATGTCTGGGTGCTTGGCTTTGATTGTTCTGTCAAAGTGTATTGTGTAGTCCCATAGAATTGTAACAGGTCCTATCTCCGTAACCGGGTCTGGATGGTGTTCGTACCAGTTTCTTTCAGTTTCCTTCCCGTAGAAGTTGCATATATTCCAGTGCAGATATTGGCCCACTCAGTTATGCCGGGTTTTATATTCAGTGGGTGCCAATATCGTGCAACCTGATACACGATGATCAATTATTTCTGGATATTTATCACAGAATCTGCATCTTGGGCTAACACAGTATTTTAGTATATGTGCTTGATAATTCCTAGTTAGCAAGCATTGGTCCTGTGCAGCAATGATAAAACCTTCAGTTTCAGCTTTCAACCCTGCACTGATGGGTACGGGTTTTGTCTACGTCAGCTTGTTTGGAACGGACAGAGTATTGACCATGAAGCCGTTTATCTTGCCATTGTTTCTGTATCTGGTCGGTTGCATCTGTCTTTGCTTTCTTTTTTAAGTATTTTGCAGCTTCAGCCAGTGTATTGTGTTTTGCTATTATTATTATTATTATTATTATTATCTCTCCACTTCCAAATTTCTTCCCTTGTGCTTTTTCTATAAATACTTTCATTGTAATTGTTATGATGAACTTTCCTCTATGGTACCTAGACTTTATGAATGTAAGCGCAGTACTAGATTGGCGGAGAGGTCTCATCATTTTACAGTTGAAATGATTAAATGTAAAAAAGAAATTGTATGACAGAACAATGGTAGAATAAAATAAAATGATAACATGCACCGCTACCATTGGTAGAAATGGAATAAGGAAGATGACGATCGCAATAATCAGATGCGAGCAGGTACCGACTCTATGTACCCTGTAATTACTAAGAAATACACATTTTTTTCCACAAAACATTTAATTGTACCCTTTTCCTCGTATCTCTTTTAGAAATTTAAAAGATTGCAATGTAGTTGTGAGTGGGCTTCTTTTGTCTTCTGGCAAACAATATTTTTTACATTAGATTGTAACATTCTGATCCTGCTGAAATCGGGCGACCACATTTATAATAACTTAAGACCTCATACATTTTACATAGATAAAGATCTTCGTAATATGTGAGCTCTAATTGTGGGTACAATTTTTTGTATTTTTTAAAGGCATGGACTACCAGGAATCCCTTCAATGACTCTATAGAAGACCGTGTGGGTTTGCGTGTTATTGAATTAGGGACACGTGCAGTTTATTCCTGATAGCAGAAGTTCCAACTGCAAGAACACGGCGGACTCAAGTTGAGTCCAACCGAAGATGTAAAGTGTTGTGGATTCCGAGATGAATCCGATATCAATGAATAACAAACGCCAGGAATGGATAATGAAAATAAATGTATTAACGTAATAATACAAACTGGTAATACGGGTTAGTAGATCTTGGAAGGCGGGTTAGTAGCACTAATATATATATACAGTCTTGGTATTGAAGTATCGCGGTATGACTCCTTACTGAGTCTAGATGCTCGTGAAGATGACTCTTGTGCTACCCTCCTCTATTACTACTCTGATACTACTCAGCGTACTGACTTCTCGACTGTCTTAACGTACTGCCGGGTATTTACTTACTGGTGGTAGTATATGTATACCTCGGTTGAGTCCATTTGTGTGAAAAGGGGAGACCCCTTAACAAAGAAAACAAACAAGACCAATATAATATATGTAAACAAATATATGTAAACAATAAATTTACAAGTGACAAAGACATCAACATTTGTGTTTGTGTGTGAACGTAAAGTGTTTGTAAATTGGTGAATGTTCGTACGTCCGTGTATGTGTGTTTAATGGCGTTTACCCACAAGTGGGCGAAAACGCGGATTTCTGTGAGAGATCACATTTTTAAATGTGTCCGCTGAAATGCAAAGTAGAAAAAAGAACGAGGCAAGAAGCCGCCCAGTATTTATAGTGAAGGGAGAGCGACCTCTAGTAACAATTACGAAATTAAGGAGGGGATAACTCCGACAACTCTATCGGGCTTTTCCCAATCAATCCGAGTGCTCCAACTACAACTGGAATTATTGATGTCCACATATGTCACATTTTTGTTATTTTATTATTATTGTTATTTCTATTATTATTATTATTATTATTATTATTATTATTATTATTATTATTATTATTATTATTATTATTATTAATGATAATAATAATAATAATAATAACAATTTCGTTGGCATTTGATTGCATGGAAAAGAGAATACGGCTGCCATCAATATTCATCTTCCATTTTCTTGGGTTTTCTCTGCCTTTCTGAGATCAATGATAATACGAATCGACTGCTCTGCTATGTCGATTCAAAGAGTGAAAAGAGACTGGTGATATTTATATCGACAGTGACTGAGAGACGAAAAGTAATCAATAAACATCTTCATAGAATAACAATGAGGTTGCCATAACAGTCACGCGAAAATAAGAGTAATAGTTTAGAAAGACTAACAATACAATATTTCGAATATCATCACAAGAAGAAAAGCGTTTACTTTGAGTCTTGGAGATGTTGCCATTACCCAAAGAGGAATTTAATTTTATGCAAACTAAAGAAACCTTGATTAAAATTAATCAATTGTTGGTTGCAGTTTGGCGGAGCTTAAATGGAAAGAAATCATTTGTAGAATAAAAACAGCAAATATTTTTCATTTTTCTTTTAGTTTGGATTTAGGAAAACGTGATTTTTAATAGTTTGTCCATGTTGTATAAATATTGATCCTGACTGTGATGAGCTAGTCGTCTGCATTAATAAACTTAATACTTAAAATTCGTCTCCTGTTTCAAAAACTTGTCACATGTTTATAAAACAACGTTTAAAGTCTTCTGTTTATAGGACTTAAAGGTTAAAGCTTATGTCTTATTTATAAAACAATTCTTAAAACTAGTTTCCTGTGTTTAAATCTTAAACGTGGTCATCTGTTATAAAACCTAAAGCTAGTCTTCTGTTTATAAAACCTAAAGCTAGTCTTCTGTTTATAAAACCTAAAGCTTGTCTTCTGTTTATAAAACCTAAAGCTAGTCTTCTGTTTATAAAACCTAAAGCTAGTCTTCTGTTTACAAACCCTAAAGCTTGTCTCCTGTTTATAAAACCTAAAGCTAGTCTTCTGTTTACAAACCCTAAAGCTTGTCTCCTGTTTATAAAACCTAAAGCTAGTCTTCTGTTTACAAACCCTAAAGCTTGTCTCCTGTTTATAAAACCTAAAGCTAGTCTTCTGTTTACAAACCCTAAAGCTTGTCTCCTGTTTATAAAACCTAAAGCTAGTCTTCTGTTTACAAACCCTAAAGCTTGTCTTCTGTTTATAAAACCTAAAGCTAGTCTTCTGTTTATAAAACCTAAAGCTTGTCTTCTGTTTATAAAACCTAAAGCTTGTCTTCTGTTTATAAAACTTAAACCTGGTCCTCTGTTTATAAAACCTAAATCTAGTTCTCTGTTTATATAATTTAAGCTAATCTTCTGTTTATAAAACCTGAAACTAGTCTTCTGTTTGTAAAACCTAAATCTAGTCTTCTGTTTATAAAACCTGTGGGTAGTTATTCACTCACATCATAGCAGCAAAAATTAGCCTGGTGTTCGCGGAGACAAAAGCATACATGATAGGAAATAAAACGTATACAAATAACAGGAAATGCATGGCAAACTGTATGTTACTTTCATACAATTTATTTACATTTTTGTGTGTATTTTTTAGGTTACAATTGTTTTATGGTACATTTGATAAAAGGGAGAAATTTACTCCGTAGTATTACAAGTCATATTACAGAAGGAAGTTGGACACGTGTTGTGCGTACCAAGGTTCGCGGTGAAGAGATTGAATTTAACAACTTTTGGCGAGATGTCCATATTTTGTTGTATGCTGGGAGTATTTTAAATTTTTATTTAATTTATTTTATACAACGTTTTGATGTTATTGTTTTATTCATCATTTTCATTATTATTATTTTATATTCTATTTTTATTTATTTACAATAATAGTTATAATAATACCCCTACAAACCCAAAGCTGGGATTCTGTTTATAAAACCTATAGCTAGTCTTCTGCTCTAAAAACTTAAAGCCGTGGGAAATTTAATCGATTTAGTCAACTGAGTCGTGGCAGATGAATAGAAGACAACACAATTGTACACTTTAAAGGCATACTTTATATAAGTAATACATTGTACAACGAGAGTGAGAAGAGACAATTGCTGAAATGTATTCCTTTAGCAGTTAAAGTCATGGCATGAGGGACGAAATCCAAATACATGTCCATTTGAAATTGATTGAAATACTTATCTGATGCTGCTCATATTTTTCTTCCGATGGCTGCTTTTCCTTCAATTATTCAGGTTTGCTCGTGGCCAGCATCACCTGTTCGTAGGGTAGGCTAAAACACATTTCAGTTCACTGGTCTTGAAGCCTCTCAGCTTTGGCGCCTAAATTCCATTTGGCGACAAAATTTGGGTCTTACCCGTTATTATCAGATAAATGGACCCATCTCCCTATCAGTGGGTTTATCAACCAAGGGGAGATAACCTATATTTTTTGTATTCTCACGGAAAACACACGGAAAAAACATGTAATTCAGCGTCCCATTGCATGTTGCCAGTTCATAACATCAAATATAATATTTGGTGTATATATATATATATATATATATATATATATATATATATATATATATATATATATATATATATATATATGTATATATATATATATACCCATGAAGTCAGTTTTTTTTTTAATACAATAAGTATTTTCACAAATTCAAGAAATCAGTAAGAAAACAAAAAGCAAATCGTTAGTCTCAATGTCATGAGAAATTGGTATTTACTTGAAAATTAACATTTTTAGGAGTATTTATTAAGAATAACTGGGCGTTTAATATCAATAACAGGATTATCATAAATACTTCGGCATTATTATAGCTGAATAATAGTGAATGGATGTATAAGTGCATCCGCTCACCTTTTTAGACACTTGCAAATTTATTAAATCATTTCAAATTATGCGCATTTTTAGTGACTAGGTTTAGATTTTTAGCTTATGTGCTATATGTAGAGAGCAACATTTTATTAAACAGTAAATGTAATATTCTACTCTTGCAAAGGAATTTCAAGTATTAGTTATACGAATTAAAAAGAGCTTTACCCATTCTTTTGTCATTTGAATTTATTTTCATGGGACAACATTTTATTATTTATTCATTATATAGTTAAATTGTGTTGGACCTTATATATGTGTTATATAGGAACAACGTATCGCTGTCGAGGTTGCAGTTTGAACATAGATTGCCAGACAGCAACACAGGCGACCCATATTATTGAATTAAGGAGACAACATGATCACAAAGGGAATGTACATATGGGAATTAGCGTGATATCTAAACAGTCACAATTTCTAATCTATCCTCTATTACTATACAGATCACCATTTCTAGTCTATCCTCTATTATTATACAGATCAGCATTACTATTCTATCCTCTATTACTATACGGATCACCACTTCTATTCTATCCTCTATTACTATACAGATCACCATTTCTAGTCAATCCTCTATTATTATACAGATGACCACTTCTATTCTATCCTCTATTACTATACAGATCAACATTTCTATTCTATCCTCTATTACTATACGGATCACCATTTCTATTCTATCCTCTATTACTATATGGATCACCATTTCTATTCTATCCTCTATTACTATATGGATCACCATTTCTACTCTATCCTCTATTACTATATGGATCACCATTTCTATTCTATCCTCTATTACTATATGGATCACCACTTCTATTCTATCCTCTATTACTATATGGATCACCATTTCTATTCTATCCTCTATTACTATACAGATCACCATTTCTATTCTATCCTCTATTACTATACGGATCACCATTTCTATTCTATCCTCTATTACTATATGGATCACCATTTCTATTCTATCCTCTATTACTATACAGATCACCATTTCTATTCTATCCTCTATTACTATACGGATCACCATTTCTATTCTATCCTCTATTACTATATGGATCACCATTTCTATTCTATCCTCTATTACTATATGGATCACCATTTCTATTCTATCCTCTATTACTATACGGATCACCATTTCTATTCTATCCTCTATTACTATACGGATCACCATTTCTATTCTATCCTCTATTACTATATGGATCACCATTTCTATTCTATCCTCTATTACTATACGGATCACCATTTCTATTCTATCCTCTATTACTATACAGATCACCATTTCTAGTCTATCCTCTATTATTATACAGATCAGCATTACTATTCTATCCTCTATTACTATACGGATCACCACTTCTATTCTATCCTCTATTACTATACAGATCACCATTTCTAGTCTATCCTCTATTATTATACAGATGACCACTTCTATTCTATCCTCTATTACTATACAGATCAACATTTCTATTCTATCCTCTATTACTATACGGATCACCATTTCTATTCTATCCTCTATTACTATACAGATCACCATTTCTATTCTATCCTCTATTACTATACGGATCACCATTTCAATTCTATCCTCTATTACCATATGGATCACCATTTCTATTCTATCCTCTATTACTATACAGATCACCATTTCTATTCTATCCTCTATTACTATACGGATCACCATTTCTATTCTATCCTTTATTACTATACGGATCACCATTTCTATTCTATCCTCTATTACTATACAGATCACCATTTCTATTCTATCCTCTATTACTATACAGATCACCATTTCTATTCTATCCTCTATTACTATACGGATCACCATTTCTATTCTATCCTCTATTACCATATGGATCACCATTTCTATTCTATCCTCTATTACTATATGGATCACCATTTCTATTCTATCCTCTATTACTATACGGATCTACACTTCTATTCTATCCTCTATTACTATACAGATCACCATTTCTATTCTATCCTCTATTACTATACGGATCACCATTTCTATTCTATCCTCTATTACCATATGGATCACCATTTCTATTCTATCCTCTATTACTATATGGATCACCATTTCTATTCTATCCTCTATTACTATACGGATCACCACTTCTATTCTATCCTCTATTACTATACAGATCACCACTTCTATTCTATCCTCTATTACTATACGGATCACCATTTCTATTCTATCCTTTATTACTATACGGATCACCATTTCTATTCTATCCTCTATTACTATACAGATCACCATTTCTATTCTATCCTCTATTACTATACAGATCACCATTTCTATTCTATCCTCTATTACTATACGGATCACCATTTCTATTCTATCCTCTATTACCATATGGATCACCATTTCTATTCTATCCTCTATTACTATATGGATCACCATTTCTATTCTATCCTCTATTACTATACGGATCACCACTTCTATTCTATCCTCTATTACTATACAGATCACCACTTCTATTCTATCCTCTATTACTATACAGATCACCATTTCTATTCTATCCTCTATTACCATATGGATCACCATTTCTATTCTATCCTCTATTACTATATGGATCACCATTTCTATTCTATCCTCTATTACTATACGGATCACCACTTCTATTCTATCCTCTATTACTATACAGATCACCATTTCGATTCTATCCTCTATTACTATACGGATCACCATTTCTATTCTATCCTTTATTACTATACGGATCACCATTTCTATTCTATCCTCTATTACTATACAGATCACCATTTCTATTCTATCCTCTATTACTATACAGATCACCATTTATATTCTATCCTCTATTACTATACAGATCACCATTTCTATTCTATCCTCTATTACTATACGGATCAACATTTCTATTCTATCCTCTATTACCATATGGATCACCATTTCTATTCTATCCTCTATTACTATATGGATCACCATTTCTATTCTATCCTCTATTACTATACGGATCACCACTTCTATTCTATCCTCTATTACTATACAGATCACCACTTCTATTCTATCCTCTATTACTATACAGATCACCATTTCTATTCTATCCTCTATTACCATATGGATCACCATTTCTATTCTATCCTCTATTACTATATGGATCACCATTTCTATTCTATCCTCTTTACTATACAGATCACCATTTCTATTCTATCCTCTATTACTATATGGATCACCATTTCTATTCTATCCTCTGTTACTATACGGATCATCATTTCCATTCTATCCTCTATTACTATTCGGATCACCATTTCTATTCTATCCTCTATTACCATATGGATCACCATTTCTATTCTATCCTCTATTACTATATGGATCACCATTTCTATTCTATCCTCTATTACTATACAGATCACCATTTCTATTCTATCCTCTTTACTATACAGATCACCATTTCTATTCTATCCTCTATTACTATATGGATCACCATTTCTATTCTATCCTCTATTACTATATGGATCACCATTTCTATTCTATCCTCTATTACTATATGGATCACCATTTCTATTCTATCCTCTATTACTATACGGATCACCATTTCTATTCTATCCTCTATTACCATATGGATCACCATTTCTATTCTATCCTCTATTACTATACAGATCACCATTTCTATTCTATCCTCTTTACTATACAGATCACCATTTCTATTCTATCCTCTATTACTATATGGATCACCATTTCTATTCTATCCTCTATTACTATATGGATCACCATTTCTATTCTATCCTCTATTACTATACGGATCACCATTTCTATTCTATCCTCTATTACCATATGGATCACCATTTCTATTCTATCCTCTATTACTATACAGATCACCATTTCTATTCTATCCTCTATTACTATATGGATCACCATTTCTATTCTATCCTCTATTACTATACGGATCGCTATTTCTATTCTATCCTCTATTACTATACGGATCGCTATTTCTATTCTATCCTCTATTACTATATGGATCACCATTTCTATTCTATCCTCTATTACTATACGGATCGCTATTTCTATTCTATCCTCTATTACTATACGGATCACCATTTCTATTCTATCCTCTATTACTATACAGATCACCATTTCTATTCTATCCTCTTTACTATACAGATCACCATTTCTATTCTATCCTCTATTACTATATGGATCACCATTTCTATTCTATCCTCTTTACTATACAGATCACCATTTCTATTCTATCCTCTTTACTATACAGATCACCATTTCTATTCTATCCTCTATTACCATATGGATCACCATTTCTATTCTATCCTCTTTACTATACAGATCACCATTTCTATTCTATCCTCTTTACTATACAGATCACCATTTCTATTCTATCCTCTATTACTATATGGATCACCATTTCTATTCTATCCTCTATTACTATACAGATCACCATTTCTATTCTATCCTCTATTACTATACGGATCACCATTTCTATTCTATCCTCTATTACTATACGGATCACCATTTCTATTCCATCCTCTATTACTATACAGATCACCATTTCTATTCTATCCTCTATTACTATACAGATCACCATTTCTATTCTATCCTCTATTACTATACGGATCACCATTTCTATTCTATCCTCTATTACCATATGGATCACCATTTCTATTCTATCCTCTATTACTATATGGATCACCATTTCTATTCTATCCTCTATTACTATACGGATCACCACTTCTATTCTATCCTCTATTACTATACAGATCACCATTTCTATTCTATCCTCTATTACTATACGGATCACCATTTCTATTCTATCCTCTATTACTATACGGATCACCATTTCTATTCTATCCTCTATTACTATACAGATCACCATTTCTATTCTATCCTCTATTACTATATGGATCACCATTTCTACTCTATCCTCTATTACTATATGGATCACCATTTCTATTCCATCCTCTATTACTATACGGATCACCACTTCTATTCTATCCTCTATTACTATACGGATCACCATTTCTATTCCATCCTCTATTACTATACAGATCACCATTTCTATTCTATCCTCTATTACTATACGGATCACCATTTCTATTCTATCCTCTATTACTATACGGATCACCATTTCTATTCTATCCTCTATTACCATATGGATCACCATTTCTATTCTATCCTCTATTACTATATGGATCACCATTTCTATTCTATCCTCTATTACTATAAGGATCACCATTTCTATTCTATCCTCTATTACTATACAGATCACCATTTCTATTCTATCCTCTATTACTATACGGATCACCATTTCTATTCTATCCTCTATTACTATACAGATCACCATTTCTATTCTATCCTCTATTACTATATGGATCACCATTTCTATTCTATCCTCTATTACTATACAGATCACCACTTCTATTCTATCCTCTATTACTATACGGATCACCATTTCTACTCTATCCTCTATTACTATACGGATCACCACTTCTATTCTATCCTCTATTACTATATGGATCACCATTTCTATTCTATCCTCTATTACTATACAGATCACCATTTCTATTCTATCCTCTATTACTATACGGATCACCATTTCTATTCTATCCTCTATTACTATACAGATCACCATTTCTATTCTATCCTCTATTACTATATGGATCACCATTTCTATTCTATCCTCTATTACTATACAGATCACCATTTCTATTCTATCCTCTATTACTATATGGATCACCATTTCTATTCTATCCTCTATTACTATACGGATCACCATTTCTATTCTATCCTCTATTACTATACAGATCACCATTTCTATTCTATCCTCTATTACTATACAGATCACCATTTCTATTCTATCCTCTATTACTATACAGATCACCATTTCTATTCTATCCTCTATTACTATACAGATCACCATTTCTATTCTATCCTCTATTACTATACAGATCACCATTTCTATTCTATCCTGTATTACTATACAGATCACCATTTCTATTCTATCCTCTATTACTATACAGATCACCATTTCTATTCTATCCTCTATTACTATACAGATCACCATTTCTATTCTATCCTCTATTACTATACAGATCACCATTTCTATTCTATCCTGTATTACTATACAGATCACCATTTCTATTCTATCCTGTATTACTATACAGATCACCATTTCTATTCTATCCTCTATTACTATACGGATCACCATTTCTATTCTATCCTCTATTACTATACAGATCACCATTTCTATTCTATCCTCTATTACTATATGGATCACCATTTCTATTCTATCCTCTATTACTATATGGATCACCATTTCTATTCTATCCTCTATTACTATATGGATCACCATTTCTATTCTATCCTCTATTACTATATGGATCACCATTTCTATTCTATCCTCTATTACTATATGGATCACCATTTCTATTCTATCCTCTATTACTATACGGATCACCATTTCTATTCTATCCTCTATTACTATATGGATCACCATTTCTACTCTATCCTCTATTACTATATGGATCACCATTTCTATTCTATCCTCTATTACTATACGGATCACCATTTCTATTCTATCCTCTATTACTATATGGATCACCATTTCTATTCTATCCTCTATTACTATACAGATCACCATTTCTATTCTATCCTCTATTACTATATGGATCACCATTTCTATTCTATCCTCTATTACTATATGGATCACCATTTCTATTCTATCCTCTATTACTATACGGATCACCATTTCTATTCTATCCTCTATTACTATATGGATCACCATTTCTATTCTATCCTCTATTACTATACGGATCACCATTTCTATTCCATCCTCTATTACTATACGGATCACCATTTCTATTCTATCCTCTATTACTATATGGATCACCATTTCTACTCTATCCTCTATTACTATATGGATCACCATTTCTATTCCATCCTCTATTACTATACGGATCACCACTTCTATTCTATCCTCTATTACTATACGGATCACCATTTCTATTCCATCCTCTATTACTATACAGATCACCATTTCTATTCTATCCTCTATTACTATACGGATGACCATTTCTATTCTATCCTCTATTACTATACGGATCACCATTTCTATTCTATCCTCTATTACCATATGGATCACCATTTCTATTCTATCCTCTATTACTATATGGATCACCATTTCTATTCTATCCTCTATTACTATAAGGATCACCATTTCTATTCTATCCTCTATTACTATACAGATCACCATTTCTATTCTATCCTCTATTACTATACGGATCACCATTTCTATTCTATCCTCTATTACTATACAGATCACCATTTCTATTCTATCCTCTATTACTATATGGATCACCATTTCTACTCTATCCTCTATTACTATACGGATCACCACTTCTATTCTATCCTCTATTACTATAAGGATCACCATTTCTATTCTATCCTCTATTACTATATGGATCACCATTTCTATTCTATCCTCTATTACTATAAGGATCACCATTTCTATTCTATCCTCTATTACTATACAGATCACCATTTCTATTCTATCCTCTATTACTATACAGATCACCATTTCTATTCTATCCTCTATTACTATACGGATCACCATTTCTACTCTATCCTCTATTACTATACGGATCACCACTTCTATTCTATCCTCTATTACTATACGATCACCATTTCTGTTCTATCCTCTATTACTATACGGATCATCACTTCTATTCTAACCTCTATTACTATACAGATCACCATTTCTATTCCATCCTCTATTACTATACAGATCACCATTTCTATTCTATCCTCTATTACTATACGGATCACCATTTCTACTCTATCCTCTATTACTATATGGATCACCATTTCTATTCCATCCTCTATTACTATACGGATCACCACTTCTATTCTATCCTCTATTACTATACAGATCACCATTTCTATTCCATCCTCTATTACTATACGGATCACCATTTCTGTTCTATCCTCTATTACTATACGGATCACCACTTCTATTCTAACCTCTATTACTATACAGATCACCATTTCTATTCCATCCTCTATTACTATACGGATCACCATTTCTATTCTATCCTCTATTACTATACAGATCACCATTTCTACTCTATCCTCTATTACTATATGGATCACCATTTCTATTCCATCCTCTATTACTATACGGATCATCACTTCTATTCTATCCTCTATTACTATACAGATCACCATTTCTATTCCATCCTCTATTACTATACGGATCACCATTTCTATTCTATCCTCTATTACTATACAGATCACCATTTCTATTCTATCCTCTATTACTATACAGATCACCATTTCTATTCTATCCTCTATTACTATATGGATCACCATTTCTATTCTATCCTCTATTACTATACAGATCACCATTTCTATTCTATCCTCTATTACTATACGGATCACCATTTCTATTCTATCCTCTATTACTATACAGATCACCATTTCTATTCTATCCTCTATTACTATATGGATCACCATTTCTATTCTATCCTCTATTACTATACAGATCACCATTTCTATTCTATCCTCTATTACTATATGGATCACCATTTCTACTCTATCCTCTATTACTATATGGATCACCATTTCTATTCCATCCTCTATTACTATACGGATCACCACTTCTATTCTATCCTCTATTACTATACGGATCACCATTTCTATTCCATCCTCTATTACTATACAGATCACCATTTCTATTCTATCCTCTATTACTATACGGATCACCATTTCTATTCTATCCTCTATTACTATACGGATCACCATTTCTATTCTATCCTCTATTACCATATGGATCACCATTTCTATTCTATCCTCTATTACTATATGGATCACCATTTCTATTCTATCCTCTATTACTATAAGGATCACCATTTCTATTCTATCCTCTATTACTATACAGATCACCATTTCTATTCTATCCTCTATTACTATACGGATCACCATTTCTATTCTATCCTCTATTACTATACAGATCACCATTTCTATTCTATCCTCTATTACTATATGGATCACCATTTCTACTCTATCCTCTATTACTATACGGATCACCACTTCTATTCTATCCTCTATTACTATAAGGATCACCATTTCTATTCTATCCTCTATTACTATATGGATCACCATTTCTATTCTATCCTCTATTACTATAAGGATCACCATTTCTATTCTATCCTCTATTACTATACAGATCACCATTTCTATTCTATCCTCTATTACTATACAGATCACCATTTCTATTCTATCCTCTATTACTATAAGGATCACCATTTCTACTCTATCCTCTATTACTATACGGATCACCACTTCTATTCTATCCTCTATTACTATATGGATCACCATTTCTATTCTATCCTCTATTACTATAAGGATCACCATTTCTATTCTATCCTCTATTACTATACAGATCACCATTTCTATTCTATCCTCTATTACTATACAGATCACCATTTCTATTCTATCCTCTATTACTATATGGATCACCATTTCTATTCTATCCTCTATTACTATACAGATCACCATTTCTATTCTATCCTCTATTACTATATGGATCACCATTTCTATTCTATCCTCTATTACTATACAGATCACCATTTCTATTCTATCCTCTATTACTATACGGATCACCATTTCTATTCTATCCTCTATTACTATACAGATCACCATTTCTATTCTATCCTCTATTACTATATGGATCACCATTTCTATTCTATCCTCTATTACTATACAGATCACCATTTCTATTCTATCCTCTATTACTATATGGATCACCATTTCTATTCTATCCTCTATTACTATATGGATCACCATTTCTATTCCATCCTCTATTACTATACGGATCACCACTTCTATTCTATCCTCTATTACTATACGGATCACCATTTCTATTCCATCCTCTATTACTATACAGATCACCATTTCTATTCTATCCTCTATTACTATACGGATCACCATTTCTATTCTATCCTCTATTACTATACGGATCACCATTTCTATTCTATCCTCTATTACCATATGGATCACCATTTCTATTCTATCCTCTATTACTATATGGATCACCATTTCTATTCTATCCTCTATTACTATAAGGATCACCATTTCTATTCTATCCTCTATTACTATACAGATCACCATTTCTATTCTATCCTCTATTACTATACGGATCACCATTTCTATTCTATCCTCTATTACTATACAGATCACCATTTCTATTCTATCCTCTATTACTATATGGATCACCATTTCTACTCTATCCTCTATTACTATACGGATCACCACTTCTATTCTATCCTCTATTACTATAAGGATCACCATTTCTATTCTATCCTCTATTACTATATGGATCACCATTTCTATTCTATCCTCTATTACTATAAGGATCACCATTTCTATTCTATCCTCTATTACTATACAGATCACCATTTCTATTCTATCCTCTATTACTATACAGATCACCATTTCTATTCTATCCTCTATTACTATAAGGATCACCATTTCTACTCTATCCTCTATTACTATACGGATCACCACTTCTATTCTATCCTCTATTACTATATGGATCACCATTTCTATTCTATCCTCTATTACTATAAGGATCACCATTTCTATTCTATCCTCTATTACTATACAGATCACCATTTCTATTCTATCCTCTATTACTATACAGATCACCATTTCTATTCTATCCTCTATTACTATATGGATCACCATTTCTACTCTATCCTCTATTACTATACGGATCACCACTTCTATTCTATCCTCTATTACTATACAATCACCATTTCTGTTCTATCCTCTATTACTATACGGATCATCACTTCTATTCTAACCTCTATTACTATACAGATCACCATTTCTATTCCATCCTCTATTACTATACGGATCACCATTTCTATTCTATCCTCTATTACTATACGGATCACCATTTCTACTCTATCCTCTATTACTATATGGATCACCATTTCTATTCCATCCTCTATTACTATACGGATCACCACTTCTATTCTATCCTCTATTACTATACAGATCACCATTTCTATTCCATCCTCTATTACTATACGGATCACCATTTCTGTTCTATCCTCTATTACTATACGGATCACCACTTCTATTCTAACCTCTATTACTATACAGATCACCATTTCTATTCCATCCTCTATTACTATACGGATCACCATTTCTATTCTATCCTCTATTACTATACGGATCACCATTTCTACTCTATCCTCTATTACTATATGGATCACCATTTCTATTCCATCCTCTATTACTATACGGATCATCACTTCTATTCTATCCTCTATTACTATACAGATCACCATTTCTATTCCATCCTCTATTACTATACGGATCACCATTTCTATTCTATCCTCTATTACTATACGGATCACCATTTCTATTCTATCCTCTATTACTATACAGATCACCATTTCTATTCTATCCTCTATTACTATACAGATCACCATTTCTATTCTATCCTCTATTACTATACGGATCACCATTTCTATTCTATCCTCTATTACTATACGGATCACGATTTCTATTCTATCCTCTATTACTATACAGATCACCATTTCTATTCTATCCTCTATTACTATACGGATCACCATTTCTATTCTATCCTCTATTACTATACGGATCACCATTTCTAGTCTATCCTCTATTACTATATGGATCACCATTTCTATTCTATCCTCTATTACTATACAGATCACCATTTCTATTCTATCCTCTATTACTATACGGATCACCATTTCTATTCTATCCTCTATTACTATACGGATCACCATTTCTATTCTATCCTCTATTACTATACGGATCACCATTTCTATTCTATCCTCTATTACTATACGGATCACCATTTCTATTCTATCCTCTATTACTATACGGATCACCATTTCTATTCTATCCTCTATTACTATACAGATCACCATTTCTATTCTATCCTCTATTACTATACGGATCACCATTTCTATTCCATCCTCTATTACTATACGGATCACCATTTCTATTCTATCCTCTATTACTATACAGATCACCATTTCTATTCTATCCTCTATTACTATACGGATCAACATTTCTATTCTATCCTCTATTACTATACGGATCACCATTTCTATTCTATCCTCTATTACTATACGGATCACCATTTCTATTCTATCCTCTATTACTATACAGATCACCATTTCTATTCTATCCTCTATTACTATACAGATCACCATTTCTATTCTATCCTCTATTACTATACAGATCACCATTTCTATTCTATCCTCTATTACTATACGGATCACCATTTCTATTCCATCCTCTATTACTATACGGGTCACCATTTCTATTCTATCCTCTATTACTATATAGATCATCATTTCTATTCTATCCTCTATTACTATACGGATCACCATTTCTATTCTATCCTCTATTACCATATGGATCACCATTTCTATTCTATCCTCTATTACTATATGGATCACCATTTCTATTCTATCCTCTATTACTATAAGGATCACCATTTCTATTCTATCCTCTATTACTATACAGATCACCATTTCTATTCTATCCTCTATTACTATACGGATCACCATTTCTATTCTATCCTCTATTACTATACAGATCACCATTTCTATTCTATCCTCTATTACTATATGGATCACCATTTCTATTCTATCCTCTATTACTATATGGATCACCATTTCTACTCTATCCTCTATTACTATATGGATCACCATTTCTATTCCATCCTCTATTACTATACGGATCACCACTTCTATTCTATCCTCTATTACTATACGATCACCATTTCTGTTCTATCCTCTATTACTATACGGATCATCACTTCTATTCTAACCTCTATTACTATACAGATCACCATTTCTATTCCATCCTCTATTACTATACGGATCACCATTTCTATTCTATCCTCTATTACTATACGGATCACCATTTCTACTCTATCCTCTATTACTATATGGATCACCATTTCTATTCCATCCTCTATTACTATACGGATCACCACTTCTATTCTATCCTCTATTACTATACAGATCACCATTTCTATTCCATCCTCTATTACTATACGGATCACCATTTCTGTTCTATCCTCTATTACTATACGGATCACCACTTCTATTCTAACCTCTATTACTATACAGATCACCATTTCTATTCCATCCTCTATTACTATACGGATCACCATTTCTATTCTATCCTCTATTACTATACGGATCACCATTTCTACTCTATCCTCTATTACTATATGGATCACCATTTCTATTCCATCCTCTATTACTATACGGATCATCACTTCTATTCTATCCTCTATTACTATACAGATCACCATTTCTATTCCATCCTCTATTACTATACGGATCACCATTTCTATTCTATCCTCTATTACTATACGGATCACCATTTCTATTCTATCCTCTATTACTATACAGATCACCATTTCTATTCTATCCTCTATTACTATACAGATCACCATTTCTATTCTATCCTCTATTACTATACGGATCACCATTTCTATTCTATCCTCTATTACTATACGGATCACGATTTCTATTCTATCCTCTATTACTATACAGATCACCATTTCTATTCTATCCTCTATTACTATACGGATCACCATTTCTATTCTATCCTCTATTACTATACGGATCACCATTTCTAGTCTATCCTCTATTACTATATGGATCACCATTTCTATTCTATCCTCTATTACTATACAGATCACCATTTCTATTCTATCCTCTATTACTATACGGATCACCATTTCTATTCTATCCTCTATTACTATACGGATCACCATTTCTATTCTATCCTCTATTACTATACGGATCACCATTTCTATTCTATCCTCTATTACTATACGGATCACCATTTCTATTCTATCCTCTATTACTATACGGATCACCATTTCTATTCTATCCTCTATTACTATACAGATCACCATTTCTATTCTATCCTCTATTACTATACGGATCACCATTTCTATTCCATCCTCTATTACTATACGGATCACCATTTCTATTCTATCCTCTATTACTATACAGATCACCATTTCTATTCTATCCTCTATTACTATACGGATCAACATTTCTATTCTATCCTCTATTACTATACGGATCACCATTTCTATTCTATCCTCTATTACTATACGGATCACCATTTCTATTCTATCCTCTATTACTATACAGATCACCATTTCTATTCTATCCTCTATTACTATACAGATCACCATTTCTATTCTATCCTCTATTACTATACAGATCACCATTTCTATTCTATCCTCTATTACTATACGGATCACCATTTCTATTCCATCCTCTATTACTATACGGATCACCATTTCTATTCTATCCTCTATTACTATATAGATCATCATTTCTATTCTATCCTCTATTACTATACGGATCACCATTTCTATTCTATCCTCTATTACTATACGGATCACCATTTCTATTCTATCCTCTATTACTATACGGATCACCATTTCTATTCTATCCTCTATTACTATACAGATCACCATTTCTATTCTATCCTCTATTACTATACGGATCACCATTTCTAGTCTATCCTCTATTACTATACAGATCACCATTTCTAGGCTATCCTCTATTACTATACGGTTTGCGATTCTCTTCACTATACTGATGACTATACGTATTATTATTGGTATCACTCTTCGGTGGTTATACTTCGTGTGAGATTTAGTCGAGGGCGTCTGAGACCAGTATTGTTCAAAGTATTACTATAGTTGTGTCTGCGATTACAAAGTCTCTACTACAACTAGTATTACGAAAATGATCAACGAGTATTCGTTGAAGTCACAAAAGTGGCAACGTGTGTTCATTGACATTAGAAAATTATGTTTTAGCTAGTGCGTGCATGAATAAAATTACCTTGTGTTCACTTCAGTTGAAACATATAATTTTCCATGGACGCCAGCCATCTTGAGGCAGATCTAAAGTTTAAGGGTAGTTTGTTTTCAAGACATAATAATTAAACATGGGTTGTTTGAAGAACATTTAGGTTGATGCTTCTTTTGAGAATTTTTTTTTTCTTCAGACGGAGTTATTATTTAGGCTTGATGTTGTTTATACATCTTTTTGGATCATTTCTTTAAAGTATGGAGAAACTTCAGCCATGAAGATAATACATTGATGTAAAAAATCCACTTGTGTTGGATTTTTCAACGGATTGCATGTAAACAGTTTAATGTCTAGTCAAGTAGAGCTAACAAGTACTAGTGTAGTGGTATGTCAATAAGAATGGATTTTACGCTCAAACGTCGGGGTTACCATTAGTTGAGGTATGCTAATAAGAATGAACCATTTGTAGATGTCTGTTTATTGCTGCGTGAATAACATGACCACATGATTTATATTTAACGTAAAATACCACAAAATATGAAATACAAGAAGGAACAAAATGTTTTTAAAACAATAACATTTGTATTTATTTTTGTGTAATGATATACATGCGTAGAAGTTAGAGTTCTGTTGGTGTTATGTCCCTTAGAGTGAACTAATTTTTTTATCTGAGCTCACAAACGTTGAATGAGTTATAAAGCTGAGAAATGCTGAATAATCTGTAGTTTATAAGAGTGTTTCAAAGAGAAAAGTTCTTTGAAATGCTTCGTATGTTTGTAATGTATTTTGGAAAATTTCGTACGTACGTGCATGCGTGAATATACTTTTAACGTCTGACCGCCCATGGTCGAGACGGAAATCCTTAAGATCACATCTTCGCAGGAAAAGGGGAATAGAAGAGAAAGAATGAGCAAGCTCGTGTCTGCTATTTATAATTAACGTACCCACGTGACAGGCTCACGGAAAGTTGGCGGGAAACTTGACTTGGTCACGCGCTGGAAAAATATTTGTACGTGGGTGGATTGCAACGCGCACTTGTGTGTTTATTGACCAATTCGAAGCTGATATTTCCTGAAAATCTGTATGAAGCCGAATAGAATGGTACAAAATTCAACATTGATAAGAAAGTGGTAGCGGGATGCTAAACTACCACTCCGGGTCAGAGGGAATCTGGAATTAATGACAACTAAGGATATGACTCCTCACTTCCCAAGTCTTGCAAGCGGTGTCTCATCACCGGATTTAGTTTAAAGTCTTAACCGGGACTTTGTAGATGAATTCCAGATAAAATCTTTAGCTTACAGGTATTGGTAAACAGAAGAAAAAAAAACTGTCTGCCGCTAACAATAGTTTTCCCGCTATGAACTTGTAGAGGGCCGTGTGGTTTTTCGTGTTGTTGAATTACAAACACATGCATTTATTCCTGATAGAAGAAGGTCCAACTACAAGAATATGGCGGACTCATGTTGAGTTCAACCGAAGATGTAGAGAAAACAAACAAGACCAATATAATATATGTAAACAAATATATGTATTAAACAACAAATTTACAAGTGACAAAGACATCAACATTTGTGTTTGTGTGTGAACGTAAAGAGTTTGTATTTTGGTGAAAGTCCGTACGTACGTGTATGTGTGTTTAATGGCGTTTACCCACAAGTGGGCGAAAACGCGGATCTCTGCGAGAGATTACATTTTTAAATGTGTCCGCTGAAATGCAAAGTAGAAAAGAGAACGAGGCAAGAAGACGCCCAGTATTTGTAGTGTAGGGAGAGCGTCTCCTAGTGAAAAATTAGGGAATTAAAGAAGAGCTAACTCCGACAAACTGTAAATCTTATTATTTCTTATACCCCTTCTTAATTTCTTCTTCACAATTGAAGATTTTTGAATTGAAAATTGAATCAACCGGTAATTATTATTTTCATTACCAGATATACAGTGTAATATCTTGATCAAGAACAGGTTTAACCCAGATAAGATTGGTCAGGAAAAGGTTGCAATTGAGTCATAATCAAATCCAACGTGACAGTACTGGGATGGCTAATAAGTGGTCAGAATGCGGCTAAAAAATGCGTGCAGTTTAAAGTCTTACCCAGGACAGAGGCAGTCATTTATGAGCTACGCGTGATGCACGCTTAGGCGATCAGTTATCTTTCGATACATGACTGACGAGGCAAATTTTTCACGCAGTAGGTTGTCATTTCTTTCTGTGGTAGACCAGGTCTGTCCTGCAATTCACCCATAGCTGGGGGGAGAAGAAAAGGATTAATAACTTTCCCAAGGTTATTAGTCCGTAAGTGAATGCAATAGATTCGAGTAGGATTCTGACTTTGCTCTCCCATTCCTCAATCCGAGCCGCTATCCATTACTCCTCCGGGAAAATCTAGAAGAGGATTCATACCTTTCCCAAGGGTATTAGCACGTAAATGAATGTAATGGATTCGACTGGAATTCGAACTCGGCTCTCCGATTCCTCAATCCGAGCCGCTATCCATTACTCCTCCGGGAAAATCTAGAAGAGGATTCATACCTTTCCCAGGGGTATTAGCACGTAAGTGAATGTAATGGATTCGACTGGAATTCGAACCCGACTCTCCCATTCCTCAATCCGAGCCGCTATCCATTACTCTTCCGGGAAAATCTAGAAGAGCATTCATACCTTTCCCAAGGGTATTAGCACGTAAGTGAATGTAATGGATTCGACTGGAATTCGAACTCGACTCTTCGATTGCTCAATCCGAGCCGCTATCCATTACTCCCCCGGGAAAATCTAGAAGATGATTCATACCTTTCCCAAGGGTATTAGCCCGTAAGTGAATGTAATGGATTCGACTGGAATTCGAACTCGGCTCTCCGATTCCTCAATCCCAAACGCTATCCATTACTCCAACTAGAATTACTATAGTATGAACAAATGACTATTAAAGGATTAAATATTTTCCCGGATTTTGACGTAATTCTGGTTGTCTTTTTGTTTTTAGCCCAAATCCGTGAGATTGTTTTGCACATTCTCGAAAAAATATCCACTATTTTTATCCCAAATGTTGTGTCTTATCTAAGCTAGTCTCCTGTTTATAAAATATAAAGCTAGTCTCTTGTTATCACTTCGATGTAGTCTCCTGTTTTAAATCTTAATTCTGATGAAGTTTAACAAACTGATATCCGATTACGTTTGAAAATATACATTTGAACTTTTCCTTCTATACCGACACGTGATTGTTTTTTTGATCAATAAATTGCCTATTTCTCTCTCTAAGATTTCCGAATCTGACTTCGTTGTTACAAGCAGAAAATGTTGGCAAAAACATTTAATTCCCTTCTGACCAGGTCAATTTATATTTTTCCGATTATTTTCAATAAAGTCTGTCTGTTTCTAATATACGACACACCCGCCTTAAATTATGCTATCTGAATTGAAATCAAAATCCGGTTGGCACTTCTCGCTAGTAATTTATCCTTTCAAGGTTAACTTGCATCAAAAGTGTGTCACCCGATCTGCGAGAGAATCTCATTTAGTCAAATTCCCAATTCGTTAATACACTACAATCACACATGGAAACGTTTATTTATATATATATTTATATATATATATATATATATATATATATATATATATATATATATATATATATATATATATATATATATATATAAAGAAATATAGTCTTAAAGTGTGCTATATTTATGGGATAAAGTGCTCAATATCAGAGATAGAGCGTGTGTAAATATAAAAGTGAACATAGAACTTCTATGTTCACTTTTATTTATTTATATATATATATATATATATATACATATATATATATATATATATATATATATATATAGTTTCAAAATATATAATAGAGAACAAAATTTTTAGTTTATATTTTACTCATTTTTCATACAAAAATACAGACATTATATATATATATATATATATATATATATATATATATATATATATGTATATATATATATTATATAAATTTCTCAGAATTAACCCTTAGAAAAAGATAATATGTATTAAGGAAAAACATAGTAGAAAAACTATTGTTTTAGCTGACGCGTTTCTTTCAATGTGGACTTTTTCAAGGCAAAAAATGAAATGAATTTATTTTCTCCATCATTGCGGCTGGCAGAGGATAGAACAAAAAACAAAATTCTGACTCTGCCGAAAACCCAAGCAAGTGGCATATTTTATCCACTACCACGCAACACATTTCTTCATAGGATTCATGAAAGTTCCTGGCTTACAAATTATAAACTTTTGCAAATTCATATGAATTCTGTAGATTACCAATGACCCTGAAAAAAGTTCATTAAAAGGGTGAAGATTCTGAGGTCAATTTTAATATTGCTTATTCAAAGCTTTAAATAATCGTAGCCTTCCAAAACAAATTGCATTTTGTGATTTTAAAATATTGATATTTGTTATTTCATTATTTCCTAATCATTTTCTGAAACAAAAGAAAAGCAATTAGCATTCCTATTCATGCCTTTACATTCATAAACCAATTCCTCTGAATATATATATATATATATATATATATATATATATATATATATATATTTGGTTATATTTATATATATTGTTGTAAACGGGAACTGAGCAAACGGAAGCACCGTTTCAGCTACTGTTTAGACACGGGAGTACTGGGTCAGCCATATTGTTTATGTGTCAATAAAAGAATAAAAAATCTGGAGATATCGGTGGACTGAAGGCTTAAGTCGAAACTGCGTTGTCGTTTTTCTTACCGACACCCTCACCAAGTCGGGGTATATATATATATATATATATATATATATATATATATATATATATATATATATATATATATATATATATATATATATTATGAAATGGACAAAGTCCGACAATTATTTAAGACATTTTTTATGTTTATACGTTCTTTTTATAGATACAAATATTTAAGTAAATGGTCTGTTTATAATAAACAGAATTAACAACATTTACCGGCCTGAATGTCCGAGAAATTTTCATAGAAAATTTGCGGCCACCGACAGGAATCGAACCTTGTATCCTATAAGGAACCATCATATAATCTGACGTGACTTTACCGATTGGGCCACAGAGGTGCGTTCGGTTATCAAGGTCGATTTTACTGTTTTTAAACATAATTCTCCATGATATTCTCACATTCATTCATATCTACTCAATGCGTATCCATATGTAAATAAATGACGTCACACATTATGAAATGGACAAAGTATAGCCTTCTTCAGTATCTGTCTATATTTCTGAGATGAGGTATTATGTACACTATTTACATTATTCAGACTATTATCCGAGTGAGGGTCCCCAGGCGATGCTATGTCGAAGGGCAGAGTTTCTTCTTGGAAAACAGGCACCCGACCCGGGGTCTACGGGTAATTCTTGACCGAGCCTATAGGCTCGGATACCCTACATTAAATTCGGCCTTGTGCCGCATCTGACCGCTGGAACGATTGGTAGATATCATGCAGTTTGAGATTCGTACCCCCACCTGTGGCGGTTAAACTCTCTGCTTCTGGTCAGTGAGGATCCCCAGACGAGGCTATGTTGAAGGGTAGAGTCTCGTCTCGGGAAATAGTTAAGCGACCCTTTTTTATACTGGGTCTACGTGGAATTTTTGGTTGATCCTACGGACTCGAATACCTCACATTAAATTCGGCCTTGTGCCACATCTGACCGCGTAGGGCGATTGGTAGATATCCTGCAGTTGGAGATTCATTGTGGAATTCACTTGTCTCACTTCTAGCTGTTAGTTATTTCTTCTACGCGCCGCTGGCGAATCTTATATGTGTTGTTCTTGCCCTAATTGTTATCGTTCATTACCAATCCTCGTGCGATTATTCTATTCAGTAACCTTCCCGAACCTTCAACAGTTATACTCTCGGGTGCATTTGCTCGTATAGATGGCGGCTTGCTTCCTGTGACACCTTATTACACGCCACTTGTTGAAGGAAGGTAGTAGGATTTCCGGCCAGCGAAATTGTAGGACAGTTTGCTGAAAATATTGAGTAGTACGGGAACAATATGACGGGAATTATTCTGCTGAAAAAGCACCTCGCCTTCTTGTTAGCGGTAGAAGTTGCAAATTTTTTTGGACATATGACACAGTGCTGATAGTAGAAAACTGCAGTAAGTCCCAGAAAAGACAGTAAAGAAAATGCAGGAAGAAAGGACTAACTATCGAGTGTAAGATTTCCGACTTGGAGGTGTCAAAATCAAGTGAATACGAAAATTTAAATATCTGGGAATTATTGTAACAGAAGCGGGAAAATGTGGCACCGAAATCCGAAGATGCATTAGAATAGGAAAATGCCTGACTTGTTCTTGACTTGTTTGTTTAACGGCATATCAACTCCTTATGGGTCATGCCAAAATGTAATTTTCTTGGTAGTAATAAAAATATGATATATGTTATTCTGCTTTCACAATTGAATACATGGTAGATGATACTCAGCTTTTGGGCATATAAATGTTTGTGTGGATTTTATTACTAGCGGCGGTGATATGTGTGTTTTATGTTGTAGTTTTGTTGATGTTATATTTCGGAATACAATTTGATTTCATTAAGAAATTGTAGGATATTATATGGATTACAGGATTAGGATATTATATGGATTAGGATATTATATGGATTAATGGATTAGGATATTATATGGATTAGGATATTATATGGATTAATGGATTAGGATATTATATGGATTACTGGATTAGGATATTATATGGATTAGGATATTATATGGATTAATGGATTAGGATATTATATGGATTAGGATATTATATGGATTAATGGATTAGGATATTATATGGATTACTGGATTAGGATATTATATGGATTACTGGATTAGGATATTATATGGATTAGGATATTATATGGATTAATGGATTAGGATATTATATGGATTAGGATATTATATGGATTAATGTCATGGAAGTGTTCTCTCATATTGACTGATGTATTGTTGGTAATTTTACTATAAATAGGTATTGTTGATAATTTTTAATATAAAAATGTATTGCTGCTATTTTACTATAAAAATGTATTTTTATACTTTCATAGCGTTTTGTTTTTGTTTGTAGGTTCACTATTTGCCCATAGCTGGGACCCTAACAGGTGCTACCACCTGTAGTCAGGGTGGCCCTGGAAACAACTGCAATTAAGAGGTGGTTCCACGCTCCTCAAAACCTCCAATCTCCCGACCTTCCTGCCGGATAGGAAAATGCCTTCCAAAAGCTAATCAAAGTATTAAGAAACAGGAAAATTTCTATAGAAACAAAAAAAAAAGAAAAGAAAAAAAGAAAAAGAAACTGCTCAATTATGTGATTACAGTACTTTTATAGGCCAATGAGTGCTAGATAATTTTCTCGGGGAAGAAGCGGAAACAAGACAAAAACGATGAGGTCCTACTGAAGGATACTGAGAATACAATGGATGGAGCATGTAAATAACTAGGAAGTTTTACGAACAATGCAAACAAAAAAGACACTTAGAACTGGAAAGAGACAATTGAAATTGCTAGGATACATAGTGAGGAAAGAAGGCTTGGAAAATTTATCCCTCACAAGACATACTGAAGGCAAGAAGGAGCGAGGAACACATTGAGTAATCTAGCTAAAGGTAAGTGGATGTCAGAACAGGAGGCGAGGAGATAGTAAAAATTAAAACATTGCTAAGAGCTCTTAGGGACAGGAAGTTGTGGAGAGCCATGACCGTTCATGCCCTGAAGGGACACGGCAAATAAAAAGAAAAAAGATCATAATGCTGGACAGAGTTTCCTGTACAAACACCGTGAGATAAGCGAAAGTTGTAATTCGTGCCATTCCAAGCTATGATCCCTGGTTTTTGAAATTTTTTTTTATAATGGGGCTCACCGTGTACATACAAGGCCCGAGGGCCACTCGATGTAGAGGATTACAGAGTATGGGTTTTTGTATTATTCAAAATAGATATTACTTTCCTCTGTGGTAAAGAGACTTTATGCATTTAAGCGCAGTACTAAATTAGCGGCAAGGTTTGCTTATACAGTTCAAATGGATATATATATATATACCTCTGTTCTATGCTAAATAGGTTCTTCTATTACACTTCTCATGTATGGAACTCTCTTCCGGCTTCTTGACTTCCAGTCAAGTGTGATCATAAAAAATTTAAAAGCAATGCCAATCGTTATGTTCCGTCTTCTTAATTCTTGTTCTTTTATTGTCCTTTCTCCTTAATAGTAATTTTCTCATATTCTTTATCACTCAGTAACCCCTTACGTCTTAGTGGCTTTATAGACTTTGATCTTCAAAAATTTAAAAGCAATACCAATCGTTATGTTCCGTCTTCTTAATTCTTGTTCTTTTATTGTCCTTTCTCCTTAATAGTAATTTTCTCATATTCTTTATCACTCAGTAACCCCTTACGTCTTAGTGGCTTTATAGACTTTGATCTTCAAAAATTTAAAAGCAATACCAATCGTTATGTTCCGTCTTCTTAATTCTTGTTCTTTTATTGTCCTTTCTCCTTAATAGTAATTTTCTCATATTCTTTAACACTCAGTAACCCCTTACATCTTAGTGGCTTTATAGACTTTGATCTTCAAAAATTTAAATGCAATTCCAATCGTTGTTTTTTTAATTCTTGTTCTTTTATTGTCCTTTCTCCTTAAAAGTATATTTCTCTCGTATTAACTCTAACACTCAATAACCCCGTGCATTTTAGTGGCTTCATTGCCTTGCTTGGGGGTGAAATGATTTTTAAAAATTCTGTAAATGCAAATGGCCATGAGAAGTATCGAAGTATATTCCATTCGGATATCTGAATATCTTCTAGAAACACGATATTGGCTTGGCCTAAGAGGATTTCTAGGGAGAGGCTCGCGAGCTCGTTTTACTGGTGTGAGTAAGCGATTCTCATTGGGCCATATTTGACACTGCCGTATTTGTATTGATCCGTACGAACGGCCATTGCTGATCTAAAAATGCTTTGATCTTCGCGAAAAGTTCTGTACTACGTGATGGTTCAGAAACATTTTCAACTGGTGTCGGAATGTTTACTTTAAAAAAAAAAATGTTGCCGCACGTGACACCGTTCTTTGAAATGAACATTCAGCCCATCGAATGCACAACAAAAATCGACCCCCTCTCAACAGAACTGAATAAAATAATTTCCATAGTGGGATTAAAAAAAAAAATCTAAATTTGGTTCTTCTAAGACTAAAAATGGGGAATTACTATGTCTGGTCTAGAATTGGCCAATCCTCGCATTTCAGGCTTGACAGAGTTCCAAAAACATATATGTGGCCTTGTGAGTGATGAATTATTATGAGGAAATGTTGCAAGCCTCTCGCTAATCTATCGACGTTTCCATGGTAATGACGAGCTATATTCATTAGTTACACCAGTTTAGACATTCACAGCTAAAACGTTTGTTACTGAGCACCCCAGGAACAAACTTTAGACAAATGTTACTTATGTTCAGGTCTTCATATATATATATATATATATATATATATATATATATGGCAGTGAATGCTGGACAATCTCCTCATGTCTTCCAAAAGCTAAACAAAGTATTAAGAAACAGGAAGAATTGGTTAGAAACAATGAAAAGAGTGATGAACTTCTATGTAATATCAATCTTCCTATATGGCAGTGAATGCTGGACAATCTCCTCATGTCTTCCAAAAGCTAAAGAAAGTATTAAGAAACAGGAAGATTTCGTTAGAATGAAAGAAAAGAGTGATGAACTTCTATGTAATATCAATCCTTCTATATGGCAGTGAATGCTGGACAATATCCCCATGTCTTCCAAAAGCTAACCAAAGTATTAAGAAACAGGAAGATTTCGTTAGAAACAAAGAAAAAGTGATGAACTTCTATGTAATATCAATCCTCCTATATGGCAGTGAATGCTGGACAATCTCCTCATGTCTTCCAAAAGCTAAACAAAGTATTAAGAAACAGGAAGATTTCGTTAGAAACAAAGAAAAGAGTGATGAACTTCTATGTAATATCAATCCTCCTATATGGCAGTGAATGCTGGACAATCTCCTCATGTCTTTCAAAAGCTAAACAAAGTATTAAGGAACAGAAAGATTTCGTTAGAAACAAAGAAAAGAGTGATGAATTTCTATGTAATATCAATCCTCCTATATGGCAGTGAATGCTGGACAATCTCCTCATGTCTTCCAAAAGCTAAAGAAAGTATTAAGAAACAGGAATATTTCGTTAGAAACAAAGAAAAGAGTGATGAACTTCTATGTAATATCAATCCTCCTATATGGCAGTGAATGCTGGACAATGTCCTCATGTCTTCCAAAAGCTAAACAAAGTATTAAGAAACAGGAAGATTTCGTTAGAAACAAAGAAAAGAGTGATGAACTTCTATGTAATATCAATCCTCGTATATATGGCAGTGAATGCTGGACAATCTCCTCATGTCTTCCAAAAGCTAAACAAAGTATTAAGGAACAGGAATATTTCGTTAGAAACAAAGAAAAGAGTGATGAACTTCTATGTAATATCAATCCTCCTATATGACAGTGAATGCTGGACAATCTCCTCATGTCTTCCAAAAGGTAAACAAAGTATTAAGAAACAGGAAGATTTCGTTAGAAACAAAGAAAAGAGTGATGAACTTCTATGTAATATCAATCCTCCTATATGGCAGTGAATGCTGGACAATCTCCTCATGTCTTCCAAAAGCTAAACAAAGTATTAAAAAACAGGAAGATTTCGGTAGAAACAAAGAAAAGAGTGATGAAATTCTATGTAATATCAATCCTCCTATATGGCAGTGAATGCTGGACAATCTCCTCATGTCTTCCAAAAGCTAAACAAAGTATTAAGAAACAGGAAGATTTCGTTAGAAACAAAGAAAAGAGTGATGAAATTCTATGTAATATCAATCCTCCTATATGGCAGTGAATGCTGGACAATCTCCTCATGTCTTCCAAAAGCTAAACAAAGTATTAAGAAACAGGAAGATTTCGTTAGAAACAAAGAAAAGAGTGATGAACTTCTATGTAATATCAATCCTCCTATATGGCAGTGAATGCTGGACAATCTACTCATGTCTTCCAAAAGCTAAACAAAGTATTAAGAAACAGGAAGATTTCGTTAGAAACAAAGAAAAGAGTGATGAACTTCTATGTAATATCAATCCTCCTATATGGCAGTGAATGCTGGACAATCTCCTCATGTCTTCCAAAAGCTAAACAAAGTATTAAAAAACAGGAAGATTTCGGTAGAAACAAAGAAAAGAGTGATGAAATTCTATGTAATATCAATCCTCCTATATGGCAGTGAATGCTGGACAATCTCCTCATGTCTTCCAAAAGCTAAACAAAGTATTAAGAAACAGGAAGATTTCGTTAGAAACAACGAAAAGAGTGATGAACTTCTATGTAATATCAATCCTCCTATATGGCAGTGAATGCTGGACAATCTCCTCATGTCTTCCAAAAGCTAAACAAAGTATTAAGAAACAGGAAGATTTCGTTAGAAACAAAGAAAAGAGTGATGAACTTCTATGTAATATCAATCCTCCTATATGGCAGTGAATGCTGGACAATCTCATCTTGTCTTCCAAAAGCTAAACAAAGTATTAAGAAACAGGAAGATTTCGTTAGAAAGAAAGAAAAGAGTGATGAACTTCTATGTAATAACAATCCTACTATATGGCAGTGAATGCTGGACAATCTCCTCTTGTCTTCCAAAAGCTAAACAAAGTATTAAGAAACAGGAAGACTTCGTTAGAAACAAAGAAAAGAGTGATGAACTTCTATGAAATATCAATCCTCCTATATCGCAGTGAATGCTGGACAATCTCCTCATGTCTTCCAAAAGCTAAACAAAGTATTAAGAAACAGGAAGATTTCGTTAGAAACAAAGAAAAGAGTGATGAACTTCTATGTAATATCAATCCTCCTATATGGCAGTGAATGCTGGACAATCTCCTCATGTCTTCCAAAAGCTAAACAAAGTATTAAGAAACAGGAAGATTTCGTTAGAAAGAAAGAAAAGAGTGATGAACTTCTATGTAATATCAATCCTCCTATATGGCAGTGAATGCTGGACAATCTCCTCATGTCTTCCAAAAGCTAAACAAAGTATTAAGAAACAGGAAGATTTCGTTAGAAACAAAGAAAAGAGTGATGAACATTTATGTAATATCAATCCTCCTATATGGCAGTGAATGCTGGACAATCTCCTCATGTCTTCCAAAAGCTAAACAAAGTATTAAGAAACAGCAAGATTTCGTTAGAAACAAAGAAAAGAGTGATGAAATTCTATGTAATATCAATCCTCCTATATGGCAGTGAATGCTGGACAATCTCCTCATGTCTTCCAAAAGCTAAACAAAGTATTAAGAAACAGGAAGATTTCGTTAGAAACAAAGAAAAGAGTGATGAACTTCTATGTAATATCAATCCTCCTATATGGCAGTGAATGCTGGACAATCTACTCATGTCTTCCAAAAGCTAAACAAAGTATTAAGAAACAGGAAGATTTCGTTAGAAACAAAGAAAAGAGTGATGAACTTCTATGTAATATCAATCCTCCTATATGGCAGTGAATGCTGGACAATCTCCTCATGTCTTCCAAAAGCTAAACAAAGTATTAAAAAACAGGAAGATTTCGGTAGAAACAAAGAAAAGAGTGATGAAATTCTATGTAATATCAATCCTCCTATATGGCAGTGAATGCTGGACAATCTCCTCATGTCTTCCAAAAGCTAAACAAAGTATTAAGAAACAGGAAGATTTCGTTAGAAACAACGAAAAGAGTGATGAACTTCTATGTAATATCAATCCTCCTATATGGCAGTGAATGCTGGACAATCTCCTCATGTCTTCCAAAAGCTAAACAAAGTATTAAGAAACAGGAAGATTTCGTTAGAAACAAAGAAAAGAGTGATGAACTTCTATGTAATATCAATCCTCCTATATGGCAGTGAATGCTGGACAATCTCATCTTGTCTTCCAAAAGCTAAACAAAGTATTAAGAAACAGGAAGATTTCGTTAGAAAGAAAGAAAAGAGTGATGAACTTCTATGTAATAACAATCCTACTATATGGCAGTGAATGCTGGACAATCTCCTCTTGTCTTCCAAAAGCTAAACAAAGTATTAAGAAACAGGAAGACTTCGTTAGAAACAAAGAAAAGAGTGATGAACTTCTATGAAATATCAATCCTCCTATATCGCAGTGAATGCTGGACAATCTCCTCATGTCTTCCAAAAGCTAAACAAAGTATTAAGAAACAGGAAGATTTCGTTAGAAACAAAGAAAAGAGTGATGAACTTCTATGTAATATCAATCCTCCTATATGGCAGTGAATGCTGGACAATCTCCTCATGTCTTCCAAAAGCTAAACAAAGTATTAAGAAACAGGAAGATTTCGTTAGAAAGAAAGAAAAGAGTGATGAACTTCTATGTAATATCAATCCTCCTATATGGCAGTGAATGCTGGACAATCTCCTCATGTCTTCCAAAAGCTAAACAAAGTATTAAGAAACAGGAAGATTTCGTTAGAAACAAAGAAAAGAGTGATGAACATTTATGTAATATCAATCCTCCTATATGGCAGTGAATGCTGGACAATCTCCTCATGTCTTCCAAAAGCTAAACAAAGTATTAAGAAACAGCAAGATTTCGTTAGAAACAAAGAAAAGAGTGATGAACTTCTATGTAATATCAATCCTCCTATATGGCAGTAAATGCTGGACAATTTCCTCATGTCTTCCAAAAGCTAAACAAAGTATTAAGAAACAGGAAGATTTCGTTAGAAACAAAGAAAAGAGTGATGAACTTCTATGTAATATCAATCCTCCTATATGGCAGTGAATGCTGGACAATCTCCTCATGTCTTCCAAATGCTAAACAAAGTATTAAGAAACAGGAAGATTTCGTTAGAAACAAAGAAAAGAGTGATGAACATTTATGTAATATCAATCCTCCTATATGGCAGTGAATGCTGGACAATCTCCTCATGTCTTCCAAAAGCTAAACAAAGTATTAAGAAACAGGAAGATTTCGTTAGAAACAAAGAAAAGAGTGATGAACTTCTATGTAATATCAATCCTCCTATATGGCAGTGAATGCTGGACAATCTCCTCTTGTCTTCCAAAAGCTAAACAAAGTATTAAGAAACAGGAAGATTTCGTTAGAAACAAAGAAAAGAGTGATCAACTTCTATGTAATATCAATACTCGTATATGGCAGTAAATGCTGGACAATTTCCTCATGTCTTCCAAAAGCTAAACAAAGTATTAAGGAACAGGAAGATTTCGTTAGAAACAAAGAAAAGAGTGATGAACTTCTATGTAATATCAATCCTCCTATATGGCAGTGAATGCTGGACAATCTCCTCATGTCTTCCAAAAGCTAAACAAAGTATTAAGAAACAGGAAGATTTCGTTAGAAACAAAGAAAAGAGTGATGAACTTCTATGTAATATCAATCCTCCTATATGGCAGTGAATGCTGGACAATCTCCTCTTGTCTTCCAAAAGCTAAACAAAGTATTAAGAAACAGGAAGATTTCGTTAGAAACAAAGAAAAGAGTGATCAACTTCTATGTAATATCAATACTCGTATATGGCAGTAAATGCTGGACAATTTCCTCATGTCTTCCAAAAGCTAAACAAAGTATTAAGGAACAGGAAGATTTCGTTAGAAACAAAGAAAAGAGTGATGAACTTCTATGTAATATCAATCCTCCTATATGGCAGTGAATGCTGGACAATCTCCTCATGTCTTCCAAAAGCTAAACAAAGTATTAAGAAACAGGAAGATATCGTTAGAAACAAAGAAAAGAGTGATGAACTTCTATGTAATATCAATCCTTCTATATGGCAGTGAATGCTGGACAATCTCCTCATGTCTTCCAAATGCTAAACAAAGTATTAAGAAACAGGAAGATTTCGTTAGAAACAAAGAAAAGAGTGATGAACTTCTATGTAATATCAATCCTCCTATATGGCAGTGAATGATGGACAATCTCCTCATGTCTTCCAAATGCTAAACAAAGTATTAAGAAACAGGAAGATATCGTTAGAAACAAAGAAAAGAGTGATGAACTTCTATGTAATATCAATCCTTCTATATGGCAGTGAATGCTGGACAATCTCCTCATGTCTTCCAAATGCTAAACAAAGTATTAAGAAACAGGAAGATTTCGTTAGAAACAAAGAAAAGAGTGATGAACTTCTATGTAATATCAATCGTCCTATATGGCAGTGAATGCTGGACAATCTCCTCATGTCTTCCAAAAGCTAAACAAAGTATTAAGAAACAGGAAGATTTCGTTAGAAACAAAGAAAAGAGTGATGAACTTCTATGTAATATCAATCCTCCTATATGGCAGTGAATGATGGACAATCTCCTCATGTCTTCCAAAAGCTAAACAAAGTATTAAGAAACAGGAAGATATCGTTAGAAACAAAGAAAAGAGTGATGAACTTCTATGTAATATCAATCCTTCTATATGGCAGTGAATGCTGGACAATCTCCTCATGTCTTCCAAATGCTAAACAAAGTATTAAGAAACAGGAAGATTTCGTTAGAAACAAAGAAAAGAGTGATGAACTTCTATGTAATATCAATCCTCCTATATGGCAGTGAATGCTGGACAATCTCCTCATGTCTTCCAAATGCTAAACAAAGTATTAAGAAACAGGAAGATTTCGTTAGAAACAAAGAAAAGAGTGATGAACTTCTATGTAATATCAATCGTCCTATATGGCAGTGAATGCTGGACAATCTCCTCATGTCTTCCAAAAGCTAAACAAAGTATTAAGAAACAGGAAGATTTCGTTAGAAACAAAGAAAAGAGTGATGAACTTCTATGTAATATCAATCCTCCTATATGGCAGTGAATGATGGACAATCTCCTCATGTCTTCCAAAAGCTAAACAAAGTATTAAGAAACAGGAAGATATCGTTAGAAACAAAGAAAAGAGTGATGAACTTCTATGTAATATCAATCCTTCTATATGGCAGTGAATGCTGGACAATCTCCTCATGTCTTCCAAATGCTAAACAAAGTATTAAGAAACAGGAAGATTTCGTTAGAAACAAAGAAAAGAGTGATCAACATTTATGTAATATCAATCCTCCTATATGGCAGTGAATGCTGGACAATCTCCTCATGTCTTCCAAAAGCTAAACAAAGTATTAAGAAACAGGAAGATTTCGTTAGAAACAAAGAAAAGAGTGATGAACTTCTATGTAATATCAATCCTCCTATATGGCAGTGAATGCTGGACAATCTCCTCATGTCTTCCAAAAGCTAAACAAAGTATTAAGAAACAGGAAGATTTCGTTAGAAACAAAGAAAAGAGTGATGAAATTCTATGTAATATCAATCCTCCTATATGGCAGTGAATGCTGGACAATCTCCTCATGTCTTCCAAAAGCTAAACAAAGTATTAAGAAACAGGAAGATTTCGTTAGAAACAAAGAAAAGAGTGATGAACTTCTATGTAATATCAATCCTCCTATATGGCAGTAAATGCTGGACAATTTCCTCATGTCTTCCAAAAGCTAAACAAAGTATTAAGAAACAGGAAGATTTCGTTAGAAACAAAGAACAGAGTGATGAACTTCTATGTAATATCAATCCTCCTATATGGAAGTGAATGCTGGACAATCTCCTCATGTCTTCCAAAAGCTAAACAAAGTATTAAGAAACAGGAAGATTTCGTTAGAAACAAAGAAAAGAGTGATGAACTTCTATGTAATATCAATCCTCTTATATGGCAGTGAATGCTGGACAATCTCTTCATGTCTTCCAAAAGCTAAACAAAGTATTAAGAAACAGGAAGATTTCGTTAGAAACAAAGAAAAGAGTGATGAAATTCTATGTAATATCAATCCTCCTATATGGCAGTGAATGCTGGACAATCTCCTCATGTCTTCCAAAAGCTAAACAAAGTATTAAGAAACAGGAAGATTTCGTTAGAAACAAAGAAAAGAGTGATGAACTTCTATGTAATATCAATCCTCCTATATGGCAGTGAATGCTGGACAATCTCCTCATGTCTTCCAAAAGCTAAACAAAGTATTAAGAAACAGGAAGATTTCGTTAGAAACAAAGAAAAGAGTGATGAACTTCTATGTAATATCAATCCTCCTATATGGCAGTGAATGCTGGACAATCTCCTCATGACTTCCAAAAGCTAAACAAAGTATTAAGAAACAGGAAGATTTCGTTAGAAACAAAGAAAAGAGAGATGAACTTCTACGTAATATCAATCCTCCTATATGGCAGTGAATGCTGGACAATCTCCTCATGTCTTCCAAAAGCTAAACAAAGTATTAAGAAACAGGAAGATTTCGTTAGAAACAAAGAAAAGAGTGATGAAATTCTATGTAATATCAATCCTCCTATATGGCAGTGAATGCTGGACAATCTCCTCATGTCTTCCAAAAGCTAAACAAAGTATTAAGAAACAGGAAGATTTCGTTAGAAACAAAGAAAAGAGTGATGAACTTCTATGTAATATCAATCCTCCTATATGGCAGTGAATGCTGGACAATCTCCTCATGTCTTCCAAAAGCTAAACAAAGTATTAAGAAACAGGAAGATTTCGTTAAAAACAAAGAAAAGAGTGATGAACTTCTATGTAATATCAATCCTCCTATATGGCAGTGAATGCTGGACAATCTCCTCATGACTTCCAAAAGCTAAACAAAGTATTAAGAAACAGGAAGATTTCGTTAGAAACAAAGAAAAGAGAGATGAACTTCTACGTAATATCAATCCTCCTATATGGCAGTGAATGCTGGACAATCTCCTCATGTCTTCCAAAAGCTAAACAAAGTATTAAGAAACAGGAAGATTTCGTTAGAAACAAAGAAAAGAGTGATGAAATTCTATGTAATATCAATCCTCCTATATGGCAGTGAATGCTGGACAATCTCCTCATGTCTTCCAAAAGCTAAACAAAGTATTAAGAAACAGGAAGATTTCGTTAGAAACAAAGAAAAGACTGATGAACTTCTATGTAATATCAATCCTCCTATATGGCAGTGAATGCTGGACAATCTCCTCATGACTTCCAAAAGCTAAACAAAGTATTAAGAAACAGGAAGATTTCGTTAGAAACAAAGAAAAGAGTGATGAACTTCTATGTAATATCAATCCTCCTATATGGCAGTGAATGCTGGACAATCTCCTCATGTCTTCCGAAAGCTAAACAAAGTATTAAGAAACAGGAAGATTTCGATAGAAACAAAGAAAAGAGTGATGAACTTCTATGTAATATCAATCCTCCTATATGGCAGTGAATGCTGGACAATCTCCTCATGTCTTCCGAAAGCTAAACAAAGTATTAAGAAACAGGAAGATTTCGTTAGAAACAAAGAAATGAGTGATGAACTTCTATGTAATATCAATCCTCCTATATGGCAGTGAATGGTGGACAATCTCCTCATGTCTTCCGAAAGCTAAACAAAGTATTAAGAAACAGGAAGATTTCGTTAGAAACAAAGAAAAGAGTGATGAACTTCTATGTAATATCAATCCTCCTATATGGCAGTGAATGCTGGACAATCTCCTCATGTCTTCCAAAAGCTAAACAAAGTATTAAGAAACAGGAAGATTTCGTTAGAAAGAAAGAAAAGAGTGATGAACTTCTATGTAATATCAATCCTCCTATATGGCAGTGAATGCTGGACAATCTCCTCATGTCTTCCAAAAGCTAAACAAAGTATTAAGAAACAGGAAGATTTCGTTAGAAAGAAAGAAAAGAGTGATGAACTTCTATGTAATATCAATCCTCCTATATGGCAGTGAATGCTGGACAATCCCCTCGTGTCTTCCAAAAGCTAAACAAAGTATTAAGAAACAGGAAGATTTCGTTAGAAACAAAGAAAAGAGTGATGAACTTCTATGTAATATCAATCCTCCTATATGGCAGTGAATGCTGGACAATCTCCTCATGTCTTCCGAAAGCTAAACAAAGTATTAAGAAACAGGAAGATTTCGTTAGAAACAAAGAAAAGAGTGATGAACTTCTATGTAATATCAATCCTCCTATATGGCAGTGAATGTTGGACAATCTCCTCATGTCTTCCGAAAGCTAAACAAAGTATTAAGAAACAGGAAGATTTCGTTAGAAACAAAGAAAAGAGTGATGAACTTCTATGTAATATCAATCCTCCTATATGGCAGTGAATGCTGGACAATCTCCTCATGTCTTCCGAAAGCTAAACAAAGTATTAAGAAACAGGAAGATTTCGTTAGAAACAAAGAAAAGAGTGATGAACTTCTATGTAATATCAATCCTCCTATATGGCAGTGAATGCTGGACAATCTCCTCATGTCTTCCGAAAGCTAAACAAAGTATTAAGAAACAGGAAGATTTCGTTAGAAACAAAGAAAAGAGTGATGAACTTCTATGTAATATCAATCCTCCTATATGGCAGTGAATGCTGGACAATCACTTCATGTCTTCCAAAAGCTAAACAATGTATTAAGAAACAGGAAGATTTCGTTAGAAACAAAGAAAAGAGTGATGAACTTCTATGTAATATCAATCCTCCTATATGGCAGTGAATGCTGGACAATCTCCTCATGTCTTCCAAATGCTTAACTAAGTATTAAGAAACAGGATGATTTCGTTAGAAAGAAAGAAAAGAGTGATGAACTTCTATGTAATATCAATCCGCCTATATGGCAGTGAATGCTGGACAATCTCCTCATGTCTTCCGAAAGCTAAACAAAGTATTAAGAAACAGGAAGATTTCGTTAGAAAGAAAGAAAAGAGTGATGAACTTCTATGTAATATCAATCCTCCTATATGGCAGTGAATGCTGGACAATCTCCTCATGTTTTCAAAAGCTAAACAAAGTATTAAGAAACAGGAAGATTTCGTTAGAAACAAAGAAAAGAGTGATGAACTTCTATGTAATATCAATCCTCCTATATGGCAGTGAATGCTGGACAATCTCCTCATGTCTTCCAAAAGCTAAACAAAGTATTAAGAAACAGGAAGATTTCTTTAGAAACAATGAAAAGAGTGATGAACTTCTATGTAGTATCAATCCTCCTATATGGCAGTGAATGCTGGACAATCTCCTCATGTCTTCCGAAAGCTAAACAAAGTATTAAGAAACAGGAAGATTTCGTTAGTAACAAAGAAAAGAGTGATGAACTTCTATGTAATATCAATCCTCGTATATGGCAGTGAATGCTGGACAATCTCCTCATGTCTTCCAAAAGCTAAACAAAGTATTAAGAAACAGGAAGATTTCGTTAGAAACAAAGAAAAGAGTGATGAACTTCTCTGTAATATCAATCCTCCTATATGGCAGTGAATGCTGGACAATCTCCTCATGTCTTCCGAAAGCTAAACAAAGTATTAAGAAACAGGAAGATTTCGTTAGAAACAAAGAAAAGAGTGATGAACTTTTATGTAATATCAATCCTCCTATATGGCAGTGAATTCTGGACAATCTCCTCATGTCTTCCAAAAGCTAAACAAAGTATTAAGAAACAGGAAGATTTCGTTAGAAACAAAGAAAAGAGTGATGAACTTCTATGTAATATCAATCCTCCTATATGGCAGTGAATGCTGGACAATCTCCTCATGTCTTCCGAAAGCTAAACAAAGTATTAAGAAACAGGAAGATTTCGTTAGAAACAAAGAAAAGAGTGATGAACTTCTATGTAATATCAATCCTCCTATATGGCAGTGAATGCTGGACAATCTCCTCATGTCTTCCGAAAGCTAAACAAAGTATTAAGAAACAGGAAGATTTCGTTAGAAACAAAGAAAAGAGTGATGAACTTCTATGTAATATCAATCCTCCTATATGGCAGTGAATGCTGGACAATCTCCTCATGTCTTCCGAAAGCTAAACAAAGTATTAAGAAACAGGAAGATTTCGTTAGAAACAAAGAAAAGAGTGATGAACTTCTATGTAATATCAATCCTCCTATATGGCAGTGAATGTTGGACAATCTCCTCATGTCTTCCGAAAGCTAAACAAAGTATTAAGAAACAGGAAGATTTCGTTAGAAACAAAGAAAAGAGTGATGCACTTCTATGTAATATCAATCCTCCTATATGGCAGTGAATGTTGAACAATCTCCTCATGTCTTCCAAAAGCTAAACAAAGTATTAAGAAACAGGAAGATTTCGTTAGAAACAAAGAAATGAGTGATGAACTTCTATGTAATATCAATCCTCCTATATGGCAGTGAATGCTGGACAATCTCTTCATGTCTTCCAAAAGCTAAACAAAGTATTAAGAACCAGGAAGATTTCGTTAGAAACAAAGAAAAGAGTGATGAACTTCTATGTAATATCAATCCTCCTATATGGCAGTGAATGCTGGACAATCTCTTCATGTCTTCCAAAAGCTAAACAATGCATTAAGAAACAGGAAGATTTCGTTAGAAACAAAGAAAAGAGTGATGAACTTCTATGTAATATCAATCCTCCTATATGGCAGTGAATGCTGGACAATCTCTTCATGTCTTCCAAAAGCTAAACAAAGTATTAAGAACCAGGAAGATTTCGTTAGAAACAAAGAAAAGAGTGATGAACTTCTATGTAATATCAATCCTCCTATATGGCAGTGAATGCTGGACAATCTCTTCATGTCTTCCAAAAGCTAAACAATGCATTAAGAAACAGGAAGATTTGGTTAGAAAGAAAGAAAAGAGTGATGAACTTCTATGTAATATCAATCCTCCTATATGGCAGTGAATGCTGGACAATCTCTTCATGTCTTCCAAAAGCTAAACAATGCATTAAGAAACAGGAAGATTTGGTTAGAAACAAAGAAAAGAGTGCTGGATTTCTATGTAATATCAATCCTCCTATATGGCAGTGAATGCTGGACAATCTCCTCATGTCTTCCAAAAGCTAAACAAAGTATTAAGAAACAGGAAGATTTCGTTAGAAATAAAGAAAAGAGTGATGAACTTCTATGTAATATCAATCCTCCTATATGGCAGTGAATGCTGGACAAGCTCCTCATGTCTTCCAAAAGCTAAACAAAGTATTAAGGAACAGGAAGATTTCGTTAGAAACAAAGAAAAGAGTGATGAACTTCTATGTAATATCAATCCTCCTATATGGCAGTGAATGCTGGACAATCTCCTCATGTCTTCCAAAAGCTAAACAAAGTATTAAGAAACAGGAAGATTTCGTTAGAAAGAAAGAAAAGAGTGATCAACTTCTATGTAATATCAATCCTCCTTTATGGCAGTGAATGTTGGACAATCTCCTCATGTCTTCCGAAAGCTAAACAAAGTATTAAGAAACAGGAAGATTTCGTTAGAAAGAAAGAAAAGAGTGATCAACTTCTATGTAATATCAATCCTCCTTTATGGCAGTGAATGTTGGACAATCTCCTCATGTCTTCCGAAAGCTAAACAAAGTATTAAGAAACAGGAAGATTTCGTTAGAAAGAAAGAAAAGAGTGATGAACTTCTATGTAATATCAATCCTCCTATATGGCAGTGAATGCTTGACAATCTCCTCATGTCTTCCAAAAGCTAAACAAAGTATGAAGAAACAGGAAGATTTCGTTAGAAACAAAGAAAAGAGTGATGAACTTCTATGTAATATCAATCCTCCTATATGGCAGTGAATGCTGGACAATCTCCTCATGTCTTCCAAAAGCTAAACAAAGTATTAAGGAACAGGAAGATTTCGTTAGAAACAAAGAAAAGAGTGATGAACTTCTATGTAATATCAATCCTCCTATATGGCAGTGAATGCTGGACAATCTCCTCATGTCTTCCAAAAGCTAAACAAAGTATTAAGAAACAGGAAGATTTCGTTAGAAACAAAGAAAAGAGTGATGAACTTCTATGTAATATCAATCCTCCTATATGGCAGTGAATGCTGGACAATCTCCTCATGTCTTCCAAAAGCTAAACAAAGTATTAAGAAACAGGAAGATTTCGTTAGAAACAAAGAAAAGAGTGATGAACTTCTATGTAATATCAATCCTCCTATATGGCAGTGAATGCTGGACAATCTCCTCATGTCTTCCAAAAGCTAAACAAAGTATTAAGAAACAGGAAGATTTCGTTAGAAAGAAAGAAAAGAGTGATCAACTTCTATGTAATATCAATCCTCCTTTATGGCAGTGAATGTTGGACAATCTCCTCATGTCTTCCGAAAGCTAAACAAAGTATTAAGAAACAGGAAGATTTCGTTAGAAAGAAAGAAAAGAGTGATCAACTTCTATGTAATATCAATCCTCCTTTATGGCAGTGAATGTTGGACAATCTCCTCATGTCTTCCGAAAGCTAAACAAAGTATTAAGAAACAGGAAGATTTCGTTAGAAAGAAAGAAAAGAGTGATGAACTTCTATGTAATATCAATCCTCCTATATGGCAGTGAATGCTGGACAATCTCCTCATGTCTTCCAAAAGCTAAACAAAGTATTAAGAAACAGGAAGATTTCGTTAGAAAGAAAGAAAAGAGTGATCAACTTCTATGTAATATCAATCCTCCTTCATGGCAGTGAATGTTGGACAATCTCCTCATGTCTTCCGAAAGCTAAACAAAGTATTAAGAAACAGGAAGATTTCGTTAGAAAGAAAGAAAAGAGTGATCAACTTCTATGTAATATCAATCCTCCTTTATGGCAGTGAATGTTGGACAATCTCCTCATGTCTTCCGAAAGCTAAACAAAGTATTAAGAAACAGGAAGATTTCGTTAGAAAGAAAGAAAAGAGTGATCAACTTCTATGTAATATCAATCCTCCTTTATGGCAGTGAATGTTGGACAATCTCCTCATGTCTTCCGAAAGCTAAACAAAGTATTAAGAAACAGGAAGATTTCGTTAGAAAGAAAGAAAAGAGTGATCAACTTCTATGTAATATCAATCCTCCTTTATGGCAGTGAATGTTGGACAATCTCCTCATGTCTTCCGAAAGCTAAACAAAGTATTAAGAAACAGGAAGATTTCGTTAGAAAGAAAGAAAAGAGTGATGAACTTCTATGTAATATCAATCCTCCTATATGGCAGTGAATGCTGGACAATCTCCTCATGTCTTCCGAAAGCTAAACAAAGTATTAAGAACCAGGAAGATTTCGTTAGAAACAAAGAAAAGAGTGATGAACTTCTATGTAATATCAATCCTCCTATATGGCAGTGAATGCTGGACAATCTCTTCATGTCTTCCAAAAGCTAAACAATGCATTAAGAAACAGGAAGATTTCGTTAGAAACAAAGAAAAGAGTGATGAACTTCTATGTAATATCAATCCTCCTATATGGCAGTGAATGCTGGACAATCTCTTCATGTCTTCCAAAAGCTAAACAAAGTATTAAGAACCAGGAAGATTTCGTTAGAAACAAAGAAAAGAGTGATGAACTTCTATGTAATATCAATCCTCCTATATGGCAGTGAATGCTGGACAATCTCTTCATGTCTTCCAAAAGCTAAACAATGCATTAAGAAACAGGAAGATTTGGTTAGAAAGAAAGAAAAGAGTGATGAACTTCTATGTAATATCAATCCTACTATATGGCAGTGAATGCTGGACAATCTCTTCATGTCTTCCAAAAGCTAAACAATGCATTAAGAAACAGGAAGATTTGGTTAGAAACAAAGAAAAGAGTGCTGGATTTCTATGTAATATCAATCCTCCTATATGGCAGTGAATGCTGGACAATCTCCTCATGTCTTCCAAAAGCTAAACAAAGTATTAAGAAACAGGAAGATTTCGTTAGAAATAAAGAAAAGAGTGATGAACTTCTATGTAATATCAATCCTCCTATATGGCAGTGAATGCTGGACAAGCTCCTCATGTCTTCCAAAAGCTAAACAAAGTATTAAGGAACAGGAAGATTTCGTTAGAAACAAAGAAAAGAGTGATGAACTTCTATGTAATATCAATCCTCCTATATGGCAGTGAATGCTGGACAATCTCCTCACGTCTTCCAAAAGCTAAACAAAGTATTAAGAAACAGGAAGATTTCGTTAGAAACAAAGAAAAGAGTGATGAACTTCTATGTAATATCAATCCTCCTATATGGCAGTGAATGCTGGACAATCTCCTCATGTCTTCCAAAAGCTAAACAAAGTATTAAGAAACAGGAAGATTTCGTTAGAAAGAAAGAAAAGAGTGATCAACTTCTATGTAATATCAATCCTCCTTTATGGCAGTGAATGTTGGACAATCTCCTCATGTCTTCCGAAAGCTAAACAAAGTATTAAGAAACAGGAAGATTTCGTTAGAAAGAAAGAAAAGAGTGATCAACTTCTATGTAATATCAATCCTCCTTTATGGCAGTGAATGTTGGACAATCTCCTCATGTCTTCCGAAAGCTAAACAAAGTATTAAGAAACAGGAAGATTTCGTTAGAAAGAAAGAAAAGAGTGATGAACTTCTATGTAATATCAATCCTCCTATATGGCAGTGAATGCTTGACAATCTCCTCATGTCTTCCAAAAGCTAAACAAAGTATGAAGAAACAGGAAGATTTCGTTAGAAACAAAGAAAAGAGTGATGAACTTCTATGTAATATCAATCCTCCTATATGGCAGTGAATGCTGGACAATCTCCTCATGTCTTCCAAAAGCTAAACAAAGTATTAAGGAACAGGAAGATTTCGTTAGAAACAAAGAAAAGAGTGATGAACTTCTATGTAATATCAATCCTCCTATATGGCAGTGAATGCTGGACAATCTCCTCATGTCTTCCAAAAGCTAAACAAAGTATTAAGAAACAGGAAGATTTCGTTAGAAACAAAGAAAAGAGTGATGAACTTCTATGTAATATCAATCCTCCTATATGGCAGTGAATGCTGGACAATCTACTCATGTCTTCCAAAAGCTAAACAAAGTATTAAGAAACAGGAAGATTTCGTTAGAAACAAAGAAAAGAGTGATGAACTTCTATGTAATATCAATCCTCCTATATGGCAGTGAATGCTGGACAATCTCCTCATGTCTTCCAAAAGCTAAACAAAGTATTAAGAAACAGGAAGATTTCGTTAGAAAGAAAGAAAAGAGTGATCAACTTCTATGTAATATCAATCCTCCTTTATGGCAGTGAATGTTGGACAATCTCCTCATGTCTTCCGAAAGCTAAACAAAGTATTAAAAAACAGGAAGATTTCGTTAGAAAGAAAGAAAAGAGTGATCAACTTCTATGTAATATCAATCCTCCTTTATGGCAGTGAATGTTGGACAATCTCCTCATGTCTTCCGAAAGCTAAACAAAGTATTAAGAAACAGGAAGATTTCGTTAGAAAGAAAGAAAAGAGTGATGAACTTCTATGTAATATCAATCCTCCTATATGGCAGTGAATGCTGGACAATCTCCTCATGTCTTCCAAAAGCTAAACAAAGTATTAAGAAACAGGAAGATTTCGTTAGAAAGAAAGAAAAGAGTGATCAACTTCCATGTAATATCAATCCTCCTTTATGGCAGTGAATGTTGGACAATCTCCTCATGTCTTCCGAAAGCTAAACAAAGTATTAAGAAACAGGAAGATTTCGTTAGAAAGAAAGAAAAGAGTGATCAACTTCTATGTAATATCAATCCTCCTTTATGGCAGTGAATGTTGGACAATCTCCTCATGTCTTCCGAAAGCTAAACAAAGTATTAAGAAACAGGAAGATTTCGTTAGAAAGAAAGAAAAGAGTGATCAACTTCTATGTAATATCAATCCTCCTTTATGGCAGTGAATGTTGGACAATCTCCTCATGTCTTCCGAAAGCTAAACAAAGTATTAAGAAACAGGAAGATTTCGTTAGAAAGAAAGAAAAGAGTGATCAACTTCTATGTAATATCAATCCTCCTTTATGGCAGTGAATGTTGGACAATCTCCTCATGTCTTCCGAAAGCTAAACAAAGTATTAAGAAACAGGAAGATTTCGTTAGAAAGAAAGAAAAGAGTGATGAACTTCTATGTAATATCAATCCTCCTATATGGCAGTGAATGCTGGACAATCTCCTCATGTCTTCCGAAAGCTAAACAAAGTATTAAGAAACAGGAAGATTTCGTTAGAAAGAAAGAAAAGAGTGATCAACTTCTATGTAATATCAATCCTCCTTTATGGCAGTGAATGTTGGACAATCTCCTCATGTCTTCCGAAAGCTAAACAAAGTATTAAGAAACAGGAAGATTTCGTTAGAAAGAAAGAAAAGAGTGATGAACTTCTATGTAATATCAATCCTCCTATATGGCAGTGAATGCTGGACAATCTCCTCATGTCTTCCAAAAGCTAAACAAAGTATTAAGAAACAGGAAGATTTCGTTAGAAAGAAAGAAAAGAGTGATCAACTTCTATGTAATATCAATCCTCCTTTATGGCAGTGAATGTTGGACAATCTCCTCATGTCTTCCGAAAGCTAAACAAAGTATTAAGAAACAGGAAGATTTCGTTAGAAAGAAAGAAAAGAGTGATGAACTTCTATGTAATATCAATCCTCCTATATGGCAGTGAATGCTGGACAATCTCCTCATGTCTTCCGAAAGCTAAACAAAGTATTAAGAAACAGGAAGATTTCGTTAGAAAGAAAGAAAAGAGTGATCAACTTCTATGTAATATCAATCCTCCTTTATGGCAGTGAATGTTGGACAATCTCCTCATGTCTTCCGAAAGCTAAACAAAGTATTAAGAAACAGGAAGATTTCGTTAGAAACAAAGAAAAGAGTGATGAACTTCTCTGTAATATCAATCCTCCTATATGGCAGTGAATGCTGGACAATCTCCTCATGTCTTCCAAAAGCTAAACAAAGTATTAAGAAACAGGAAGATTTCGTTAGAAAGAAAGAAAAGAGTGATGAACTTCTATGTAATATCAATCCTCCTATATGGCAGTGAATGCTGGACAATCTCCTCATGTCTTCCAAAAGCTAAACAAAGTATTAAGAAACAGGAAGATTTCGTTAGAAAGAAAGAAAAGAGTGATGGACTTCTATGTAATATCAATCCTCCTATATGGCAGTGAATGTTGGACAATCTCCTCATGTCTTCCGAAAGCTAAACAAAGTATTAAGAAACAGGAAGATTTCGTTAGAAAGAAAGAAAAGAGTGATGGACTTCTATGTAATATCAATCCTCCTATATGGCAGTGAATGCTGGACAATCTCCTCATGTCTTCCAAAAGCTAAACAAAGTATTAAGAAACAGGAAGATTTCGTTAGAAAGAAAGAAAAGAGTGATGGACTTCTATGTAATATCAATCCTCCTATATGGCAGTGAATGCTGGACAATCTCCTCATGTCTTCCGAAAGCTAAACAAAGTATTAAGAAACAGGAAGATTTCGTTAGAAAGAAAGAAAAGAGTGATCAACTTCTATGTAATATCAATCCTCCTTTATGGCAGTGAATGTTGGACAATCTCCTCATGTCTTCCGAAAGCTAAACAAAGTATTAAGAAACAGGAAGATTTCGTTAGAAACAAAGAAAAGAGTGATGAACTTCTCTGTAATATCAATCCTCCTATATGGCAGTGAATGCTGGACAATCTCCTCATGTCTTCCAAAAGCTAAACAAAGTATTAAGAAACAGGAAGATTTCGTTAGAAAGAAAGAAAAGAGTGATGAACTTCTATGTAATATCAATCCTCCTATATGGCAGTGAATGCTGGACAATCTCCTCATGTCTTCCAAAAGCTAAACAAAGTATTAAGAAACAGGAAGATTTCGTTAGAAAGAAAGAAAAGAGTGATGAACTTCTATGTAATATCAATCCTCCTATATGGCAGTGAATGCTGGACAATCTCCTCATGTCTTCCAAAAGCTAAACAAAGTATTAAGAAACAGGAAGATTTCGTTAGAAAGAAAGAAAAGAGTGATGGACTTCTATGTAATATCAATCCTCCTATATGGCAGTGAATGTTGGACAATCTCCTCATGTCTTCCGAAAGCTAAACAAAGTATTAAGAAACAGGAAGATTTGGTTAGAAAGAAAGAAAAGAGTGATGGACTTCTATGTAATATCAATCCTCCTATATGGCAGTGAATGCTGGACAATCTCCTCATGTCTTCCAAAAGCTAAACAAAGTATTAAGAAACAGGAAGATTTCGTTAGAAAGAAAGAAAAGAGTGATGGACTTCTATGTAATATCAATCCTCCTATATGGCAGTGAATGCTGGACAATCTCCTCATGTCTTCCGAAAGCTAAACAAAGTATTAAGAAACAGGAAGATTTCGTTAGAAAGAAAGAAAAGAGTGATCAACTTCTATGTAATATCAATCCTCCTTTATGGCAGTGAATGTTGGACAATCTCCTCATGTCTTCCGAAAGCTAAACAAAGTATTAAGAAACAGGAAGATTTCGTTAGAAACAAAGAAAAGAGTGATGAACTTCTCTGTAATATCAATCCTCCTATATGGCAGTGAATGCTGGACAATCTCCTCATGTCTTCCAAAAGCTAAACAAAGTATTAAGAAACAGGAAGATTTCGTTAGAAAGAAAGAAAAGAGTGATGAACTTCTATGTAATATCAATCCTCCTATATGGCAGTGAATGCTGGACAGTCTCCTCATGTCTTCCAAAAGCTAAACAAAGTATTAAGAAACAGGAAGATTTCGTTAGAAAGAAAGAAAAGAGTGATGGACTTCTATGTAATATCAATCCTCCTATATGGCAGTGAATGTTGGACAATCTCCTCATGTCTTCCGAAAGCTAAACAAAGTATTAAGAAACAGGAAGATTTCGTTAGAAAGAAAGAAAAGAGTGATGGACTTCTATGTAATATCAATCCTCCTATATGGCAGTGAATGCTGGACAATCTCCTCATGTCTTCCGAAAGCTAAACAAAGTATTAAGAAACAGGAAGATTTCGTTAGAAAGAAAGAAAAGAGTGATCAACTTCTATGTAATATCAATCCTCCTTTATGGCAGTGAATGTTGGACAATCTCCTCATGTCTTCCGAAAGCTAAACAAAGTATTAAGAAACAGGAAGATTTCGTTAGAAACAAAGAAAAGAGTGATGAACTTCTCTGTAATATCAATCCTCCTATATGGCAGTGAATGCTGGACAATCTCCTCATGTCTTCCAAAAGCTAAACAAAGTATTAAGAAACAGGAAGATTTCGTTAGAAAGAAAGAAAAGAGTGATGAACTTCTATGTAATATCAATCCTCCTATATGGCAGTGAATGCTGGACAATCTCCTCATGTCTTCCAAAAGCTAAACAAAGTATTAAGAAACAGGAAGATTTCGTTAGAAAGAAAGAAAAGAGTGATGAACTTCTATGTAATATCAATCCTCCTATATGGCAGTGAATGCTGGACAATCTCCTCATGTCTTCCAAAAGCTAAACAAAGTATTAAGAAACAGGAAGATTTCGTTAGAAAGAAAGAAAAGAGTGATGGACTTCTATGTAATATCAATCCTCCTATATGGCAGTGAATGTTGGACAATCTCCTCATGTCTTCCGAAAGCTAAACAAAGTATTAAGAAACAGGAAGATTTCGTTAGAAAGAAAGAAAAGAGTGATGGACTTCTATGTAATATCAATCCTCCTATATGGCAGTGAATGCTGGACAATCTCCTCATGTCTTCCAAAAGCTAAACAAAGTATTAAGAAACAGGAAGATTTCGTTAGAAAGAAAGAAAAGAGTGATGGACTTCTATGTAATATCAATCCTCCTATATGGCAGTGAATGCTGGACAATCTCCTCATGTCTTCCGAAAGCTAAACAAAGTATTAAGAAACAGGAAGATTTCGTTAGAAAGAAAGAAAAGAGTGATCAACTTCTATGTAATATCAATCCTCCTTTATGGCAGTGAATGTTGGACAATCTCCTCATGTCTTCCGAAAGCTAAACAAAGTATTAAGAAACAGGAAGATTTCGTTAGAAACAAAGAAAAGAGTGATGAACTTCTCTGTAATATCAATCCTCCTATATGGCAGTGAATGCTGGACAATCTCCTCATGTCTTCCAAAAGCTAAACAAAGTATTAAGAAACAGGAAGATTTCGTTAGAAAGAAAGAAAAGAGTGATGAACTTCTATGTAATATCAATCCTCCTATATGGCAGTGAATGCTGGACAGTCTCCTCATGTCTTCCAAAAGCTAAACAAAGTATTAAGAAACAGGAAGATTTCGTTAGAAAGAAAGAAAAGAGTGATGGACTTCTATGTAATATCAATCCTCCTATATGGCAGTGAATGTTGGACAATCTCCTCATGTCTTCCGAAAGCTAAACAAAGTATTAAGAAACAGGAAGATTTCGTTAGAAAGAAAGAAAAGAGTGATGGACTTCTATGTAATATCAATCCTCCTATATGGCAGTGAATGCTGGACAATCTCCTCATGTCTTCCAAAAGCTAAACAAAGTATTAAGAAACAGGAAGATTTCGTTAGAAAGAAAGAAAAGAGTGATGAACTTCTATGTAATATCAATCCTCCTATATGGCAGTGAATGCTGGACAATCTCCTCATGTCTTCCGAAAGCTAAACAAAGTATTAAGGAACAGGAAGATTTGGTTAGAAACAAAGAAAAGAGTGATGAACTTCTATGTAATATCAATCCTCCTATATGGCAGTGAATGCTGGACAATCTCCTCATGTCTTCCAAAAGCTAAACAAAGTATTAAGAAACAGGAAGATTTCGTTAGAAAGAAAGAAAAGAGTGATGAACTTCTATGTAATATCAATCCTCCTATATGGCAGTGAATGTTGGACAATCTCCTCATGTCTTCCGAAAGCTAAACAAAGTATTAAGAAACAGGAAGATTTCGTTAGAAAGAAAGAAAAGAGTGATCAACTTCTATGTAATATCAATCCTCCTTTATGGCAGTGAATGTTGGACAATCTCCTCATGTCTTCCAAAAGATAAACAAAGTATTAAGAAACAGGAAGATTTCGTTAGAAAGAAAGAAAAGAGTGATGAACTTCTATGTAATATCAATCCTCCTATATGGCAGTGAATGCTGGACAGTCTCCTCATGTCTTCCAAAAGCTAAACAAAGTATTAAGAAACAGGAAGATTTCGTTAGAAAGAAAGAAAAGAGTGATCAACTTCTATGTAATATCAATCCTCCTTTATGGCAGTGAATGTTGGACAATCTCCTCATGTCTTCCGAAAGCTAAACAAAGTATTAAGAAACAGGAAGATTTCGTTAGAAAGAAAGAAAAGAGTGATGAACTTCTATGTAATATCAATCCTCCTATATGGCAGTGAATGCTGGACAATCTCCTCATGTCTTCCAAAAGCTAAACAAAGTATTAAGAAACAGGAAGATTTCGTTAGAAAGAAAGAAAAGAGTGCTCAACTTCTATGTAATATCAATCCTCCTTTATGGCAGTGAATGTTGGACAATCTCCTCATGTCTTCCGAAAGCTAAACAAAGTATTAAGAAACAGGAAGATTTCGTTAGAAACAAAGAAAAGAGTGATGAACTTCTCTGTAATATCAATCCTCCTATATGGCAGTGAATGCTGGACAATCTCCTCATGTCTTCCAAAAGCTAAACAAAGTATTAAGAAACAGGAAGATTTCGTTAGAAAGAAAGAAAAGAGTGATGGACTTCTATGTAATATCAATCCTCCTATATGGCAGTGAATGCTGGACAATCTCCTCATGTCTTCCAAAAGCTAAACAAAGTATTAAGAAACAGGAAGATTTCGTTAGAAACAAAGAAAAGTGTGATGAACTTCTATGTAATATCAATCCTCCTATATGGCAGTGAATGTTGGACAATCTCCTCATGTCTTCCGAAAGCTAAACAAAGTATTAAGAAACAGGAAGATTTCGTTAGAAAGAAAGAAAAGAGTGATCAACTTCTATGTAATATAAATCCTCCTTTATGGCAGTGAATGTTGGACAATCTCCTCATGTCTTCCAAAAGATAAACAAAGTATTAAGAAACAGGAAGATTTCGTTAGAAAGAAAGAAAAGAGTGATGAACTTCTATGTAATATCAATCCTCCTATATGGCAGTGAATGCTGGACAGTCTCCTCATGTCTTCCAAAAGCTAAACAAAGTATTAAGAAACAGGAAGATTTCGTTAGAAAGAAAGAAAAGAGTGATCAACTTCTATGTAATATCAATCCTCCTTTATGGCAGTGAATGTTGGACAATCTCCTCATGTCTTCCGAAAGCTAAACAAAGTATTAAGAAACAGGAAGGTTTCGTTAGAAAGAAAGAAAAGAGTGATCAACTTCTATGTAATATCAATCCTCCTTTATGGCAGTGAATGTTGGACAATCTCCTCATGTCTTCCGAAAGCTAAACAAAGTATTAAGAAACAGGAAGATTTCGTTAGAAAGAAAGAAAAGAGTGATCAACTTCTATGTAATATCAATCCTCCTTTATGGCAGTGAATGTTGGACAATCTCCTCATGTCTTCCGAAAGCTAAACAAAGTATTAAGAAACAGGAAGATTTCGTTAGAAAGAAAGAAAAGAGTGATGAACTTCTATGTAATATCAATCCTCCTATATGGCAGTGAATGCTGGACAATCTCCTCATGTCTTCCAAAAGCTAAACAAAGTATTAAGAAACAGGAAGATTTCGTTAGAAAGAAAGAAAAGAGTGATCAACTTCTATGTAATATCAATCCTCCTTTATGGCAGTGAATGTTGGACAATCTCCTCATGTCTTCCGAAAGCTAAACAAAGTATTAAGAAACAGGAAGATTTCGTTAGAAAGAAAGAAAAGAGTGATGAACTTCTATGTAATATCAATCCTACTATATGGCAGTGAATGCTGGACAATCTCCTCATGTCTTCCAAAAGCTAAACAAAGTATTAAGAAACAGGAAGATTTCGTTAGAAACAAAGAAAAGTGTGATGAACTTCTATGTAATATCAATCCTCCTGTATGGCAGTGAATGCTGGACAATCTCCTCATGTCTTCCAAAAGCTAAACAAAGTATTAAGAAACAGGAAGATTTCGTTAGAAAGTAAGAAAAGAGTGATGAACTTCTATGTAATATCAATCCTCCTATATGGCAGTGAATGTTGGACAATCTCCTCATGTCTTCCGAAAGCTAAACAAAATATTAAGAAACAGGAAGCTTTCGTTAGAAACAAAGAAAAGAGTGATGAACTTCTATGTAATATCAATCCTCCTATATGGCAGTGAATGCTGGACAATCTCCTTATGTCTTCCGAAAGCTAAACAAAGTATTAAGAAACAGGAAGATTTCGTTAGAAACAAAGAAAAGAGTGATGAACTTCTATGCAATATCAATCCTCCTATATGGCAGTGAATGTTGGACAATCTCCTCATGTCTTCCGAAAGCTAAACAAAGTATTAAGAAACAGGAAGATTTCGTTAGAAACAAAGAAAAGAGTGATGAACTTCTATGTAATATCAATCCTCCTATATGGCAGTGAATGCTGGACAATCTCCTCATGTCTTCCGAAAGTTAAACAAAGTATTAAGAAACAGGAAGATTTCGTTAGAAACAAAGAAAAGAGTGATGAACTTCTATGTAATATCAATCCTCCTATATGGCAGTGAATTCTGGACAATCTCCTCATGTCTTCCGAAAGCTAAACAAAGTATTAAGAAACAGGAAGATTTCGTTAGAAAGAAAGAAAAGAGTGATGAACTTCTATGTAATATCAATCCTCCTATATGGCAGTGAATGCTGGACAATCTCCTCATGTCTTCCAAAAGCTAAACAAAGTATTAAGAAACAGGAAGATTTCGTTAGAAAGAAAGAAAAGAGTGATGAACTTCTATGTAATATCAATCCTCCTATATGGCAGTGAATGCTGGACAATCTCCTCATGTCTTCCAAAAGCTTAACTAAGTATTAAGAAACAGGATGATTTCGTTAGAAAGAAAGAAAAGAGTGATGAACTTCTATGTAATATCAATCCTCCTATATGGCAGTGAATGCTGGACAATCTCCTCATGTCTTCCGAAAGCTAAACAAAGTATTAAGAAACAGGAAGATTTCGTTAGAAAGAAAGAAAAGAGTGATGAACTTCTATGTAATATCAATCCTCCTATATGGCAGTGAATGCTGGACAATCTCCTCATGTTTTCAAAAGCTAAACAAAGTATTAAGAAACAGGAAGATTTCGTTAGAAACAAAGAAAAGAGTGATGAACTTCTATGTAATATCAATCCTCCTATATGGCAGTGAATGCTGGACAATCTCCTCATGTCTTCCAAAAGCTAAACAAAGTATTAAGAAACAGGAAGATTTCTTTAGAAACAATGAAAAGAGTGATGAACTTCTATGTAGTATCAATCCTCCTATATGGCAGTGAATGCTGGACAATCTCCTCATGTCTTCCAAAAGCTAAACAAAGTATTATGAAACAGGAAGATTTCGTTAGAAACAAAGAAAAGAGTGATGAACTTCTATGTAATATCAATCATCCTATATGGCAGTGAATGTTGGACAATCTCCTCATGTCTTCCGAAAGCTAAACAAAGTATTAAGAAACAGGAAGATTTCGTTAGAAACAAAGAAAAGAGTGATGAACTTCTATGTAATATCAATCCTCGTATATGGCAGTGAATGCTGGACAATCTCCTCATGTCTTCCAAAAGCTAAACAAAGTATTAAGAAACAGGAAGATTTCGTTAGAAACAAAGAAAAGAGTGATGAACTTCTCTGTAATATCAATCCTCCTATATGGCAGTGAATGCTGGACAATCTCCTCATGTCTTCCGAAAGCTAAACAAAGTATTAAGAAACAGGAAGATTTCGTTAGAAACAAAGAAAAGAGTGATGAACTTTTATGTAATATCAATCCTCCTATATGGCAGTGAATGCTGGACAATCTCCTCATGTCTTCCAAAAGCTAAACAAAGTATTAAGAAACAGGAAGATTTCGTTAGAAACAAAGAAAAGAGTGATGAACTTCTCTGTAATATCAATCCTCCTATATGGCAGTGAATGCTGGACAATCTCCTCATGTCTTCCGAAAGCTAAACAAAGTATTAAGAAACAGGAAGATTTCGTTAGAAACAAAGAAAAGAGTGATGAACTTCTATGTAATATCAATCCTCCTATATGGCAGTGAATGCTGGACAATCTCCTCATGTCTTCCAAAAGCTAAACAAAGTATTAAGAAACAGGAAGATTTCGTTAGAAACAAAGAAAAGAGTGATGAACTTCTATGTAATATCAATCCTCCTATATGGCAGTGAATGCTGGACAATCTCCTCATGTCTTCCGAAAGCTAAACAAAGTATTAAGAAACAGGAAGATTTCGTTAGAAACAAAGAAAAGAGTGATGAACTTTTATGTAAGATCAATCCTCCTATATGGCTGTGAATGTTGGACAATCTCCTCATGTCTTCCAAAAGCTAAACAAAGTATTAAGAAACAGGAAGATTTCGTTAGAAACAAAGAAAAGAGTGATGAACTTCTATGTAATATCAATCCTCCTATATTGCAGTGAATGTTGGACAATCTCCTCATGTCTTCCAAAAGCTAAACAAAGTATTAAGAAACAGGAAGATTTCGTTAGAAAGAAAGAAAAGAGTGATGAACTTCTATGTAATATCAATCCTCCTATATGGCAGTGAATGATGGACAATCACCTCATGTCTTCCAAAAGCTAAACAAAGTATTAAGAAACAGGAAGATTTCGGTAGAAAGAAAGAAAAGAGTGATGAACATCTATGTAATATCAATCCTCCTATATGGCAGTGAATGCTGGACAATCTCCTCATGTCTTCCAAAAGATAAACAAAATATTAAGAAACAGGAAGATTTCGTTAGAAACAAAGAAAAGAGTGATGAACTTTTATGTAATATCAATCATCCTATATGGCAGTGAATGTTGGACAATCTCCTCATGTCTTCCAAAAGCTAAACAAAGTATTAAGAAACAGGAAGATTTCGTTAGAAACAAAGAAAAGTGTGATGAACTTTTATGTAATATCAATCCTCCTATATGGCAGTGAATGTTGGACAATCTCCTCATGTCTTCCAAAAGCTAAACAAAGTATTAAGAAACAGGAAGATTTCGTTAGAAAGAAAGAAAAGAGTGATGAACTTCTATGTAATATCAATCCTCCTATATGGCAGTGAATGCTGGACAATCTCCTCATGTCTTCCGAAAGCTAAACAAAGTATTAAGAAACAGGAAGATTTCGTTAGAAAGAAAGAAAAGAGTGATGAACTTCTATGTAATATCAATCCTCCTATATGGCAGTGAATGCTGGACAATCTCCTCATGTTTTCAAAAGCTAAACAAAGTATTAAGAAACAGGAAGATTTCGTTAGAAACAAAGAAAAGAGTGATGAACTTCTATGTAATATCAATCCTCCTATATGGCAGTGAATGCTGGACAATCTCCTCATGTCTTCCAAAAGCTAAACAAAGTATTAAGAAACAGGAAGATTTCTTTAGAAACAATGAAAAGAGTGATGAACTTCTATGTAGTATCAATCCTCCTATATGGCAGTGAATGCTGGACAATCTCCTCATGTCTTCCTAAAGCTAAACAAAGTATTATGAAACAGGAAGATTTCGTTAGAAACAAAGAAAAGAGTGATGAACTTCTATGTAATATCAATCATCCTATATGGCAGTGAATGTTGGACAATCTCCTCATGTCTTCCGAAAGCTAAACAAAGTATTAAGAAACAGGAAGATTTCGTTAGAAACAAAGAAAAGAGTGATGAACTTCTATGTAATATCAATCCTCGTATATGGCAGTGAATGCTGGACAATCTCCTCATGTCTTCCAAAAGCTAAACAAAGTATTAAGAAACAGGAAGATTTCGTTAGAAACAAAGAAAAGAGTGATGAACTTCTCTGTAATATCAATCCTCCTATATGGCAGTGAATGCTGGACAATCTCCTCATGTCTTCCGAAAGCTAAACAAAGTATTAAGAAACAGGAAGATTTCGTTAGAAACAAAGAAAAGAGTGATGAACTTTTATGTAATATCAATCCTCCTATATGGCAGTGAATGCTGGACAATCTCCTCATGTCTTCCAAAAGCTAAACAAAGTATTAAGAAACAGGAAGATTTCGTTAGAAACAAAGAAAAGAGTGATGAACTTCTATGTAATATCAATCCTCCTATATTGCAGTGAATGTTGGACAATCTCCTCATGTCTTCCAAAAGCTAAACAAAGTATTAAGAAACAGGAAGATTTCGTTAGAAAGAAAGAAAAGAGTGATGAACTTCTATGTAATATCAATCCTCCTATATGGCAGTGAATGCTGGACAATCTCCTCATGTCTTCCAAAAGATAAACAAAGTATTAAGAAACAGGAAGATTTCGTTAGAAACAAAGAAAAGAGTGATGAACTTCTATGTAATATCAATCATCCTATATGGCAGTGAATGGTCGACAATCTCCTCATGTCTTCCAAAAGCTAAACAAAGTATTAAGAAACAGGAAGATTTCGTTAGAAACAAAGAAAAGTGTGATGAACTTTTATGTAATATCAATCATCCTATATGGCAGTGAATGTTGGACAATCTCCTCATGTCTTCCAAAAGCTAAACAAAGTATTAAGAAACAGGAAGATTTCGTTAGAAACAAAGAAATGTGTGATGAACTTTTATGTAATATCAATCCTCCTATATGGCAGTGAATGTTGGAAAATCTCCTCATGTCTTCCAAAAGCTAAACAAAGTATTAAGAAACAGGAAGATTTAGTTAGAAACAAAGAAAAGTGTGATGAACTTTTATGTAATATCAATCATCCTATATGGCAGTGAATGTTGGACAATCTCCTCATATCTTCCAAAAGCTAAACAAAGTATTAAGAAACAGGAAGATTTCGTTAGAAACAAAGAAAAGTGTGATGAAATTTTATGTAATATCAATCATCCTATATGGCAGTGAATGTTGGACAATCTCCTCATGTCTTCCAAAAGCTAAACAAAGTATTAAGAAACAGGAAGATTTAGTTAGAAACAAAGAAAAGTGTGATGAACTTTTATGTAATATCAATCATCCTATATGGCAGTGAATGTTGGACAATCTCCTCATGTCTTCCAAAAGCTAAACAAAGTATTAAGAAACAGGAAGATTTCGTTAGAAACAAAGTGTGATGAACTTTTATGTAATATCAATCATCCTATATGGCAGGGAATGTTGGACAATCTCCTCATGTCTTCCAAAAGCTAAACAAAGTATTAAGAAACAGGAAGATTTCGTTAGAAACAAAGAAAATAGTGATGAACTTCTACGTAATATCAATCCCCCTATATGGCAGTGAATGCTGGACAATCTCCTCATGTCTTCCAAAAGCTAAACAAAGTATTAAGAAACAGGAAGATTTCGTTAGAAACAAAGAAAAGTGTGATGAACATCTGTGTAATATCACTCCTCCTATATGGCAGTGAATGCTGGACAATCTCCTCATGTCTTCCAAAAGCTAAACAAAGTATTAAGAAACAGGAAGATTTCGTTAGAAACAAAGAAAAGTGTGATGAACATCTGTGTAATATCAATCCTCCTATATGGCAGTGAATGCTGGACAGTCTCCTCATGTCTTCCAAAAGCTAAACAAAGTATTAAGAAACAGGAAGATTTCGTTAGAAAGAAAGAAAAGAGTGATGAACTTCTATGTAATATCAATCCTCCTATATGGCAGTGAATGCTGGACAATCTCCTCATGTCTTCCAAAAGCTAAACAAAGTATTAAGAAACAGGAAGATTTTGTTAGAAACAAAGAAAAGAGTGATGAACTTCTATGTAATATCAATCCTCGTATATGGCAGTGAATTCTGGACAATCTCCTCATGTCTTCCAAAAGCTAAACAAAGTATTAAGAAACAGGAAGATTTCTTTAGAAACAAAGAAAAGAGTGATGAACTTCTATGTAATATCAATCCTTCTATATGGCAGCGAATGCTGGACAATCTCCTCCTGTCTTCCAAAAGCTAAACAAAGTATTAAGAAACAGGAAGATTTCGTTAGAAACAAAGAAAAGAGTGATGAACTTCTATGTAATATCAATCCTCCTATATGGCAGTGAATGCTGGACAATCTCCTCATGTCTTCCAAAAGCTAAACAAAGTATTAAGAAACAGGAAGATTTCGTTAGAAACAAAGAAAAGAGTGATGAACTTCTATGTAATATCAATCCTCCTATATGGCAGTGAATGCTGGACAATCTCCTCATGTCTTCCAAAAGCTAAACAAAGTATTAAGAAACAGGAAGATTTCGTTAGAAAGAAAGAAAAGAGTGATGAACATCTATGTAATATCAATCCTCCTATATGGCAGTGAATGCTGGACAATCTCCTCATGTCTTCCAAAAGATAAACAAAATATTAAGAAACAGGAAGATTTCGTTAGAAACAAAGAAAAGAGTGATGAACTTTTATGTATTATCAATCATCATATATGGCAGTGAATGTTGGACAATCTCCTCATGTCTTCCAAAAGCTAAACAAAGTATTAAGAAACAGGAAGATTTCGTTAGAAACAAAGAAAAGAGTGATGAACTTTTATGTAATATCAATCCTCCTATATGGCAGTGAATGTTGGACAATCTCCTCATGTCTTCCAAAAGCTAAACAAAGTATTAAGAAACAGGAAGATTTCGTTAGAAAGAAAGAAAAGAATGATGAACTTCTATGTAATATCAATCCTCCTATATGGCAGTGAATGCTGGACAATCTCCTCATGTCTTCCAAAAGCTAAACAAAGTATTAAGAAACAGGAAGATTTTGTTAGAAACAAAGAAAAGAGTGATGAACTTCTATGTAATATCAATCCTCGTATATGGCAGTGAATTCTGGACAATCTCCTCATGTCTTCCAAAAGCTAAACAAAGTATTAAGAAACAGGAAGATTTCTTTAGAAACAAAGAAAAGAGTGATGAACTTCTATGTAATATCAATCCTTCTATATGGCAGCGAATGCTGGACAATCTCCTCCTGTCTTCCAAAAGCTAAACAAAGTATTAAGAAACAGGAAGATTTCGTTAGAAACAAAGAAAAGAGTGATGAACTTCTATGTAATATCAATCCTCCTATATGGCAGTGAATGCTGGACAATCTCCTCATGTCTTCCAAAAGCTAAACAAAGTATTAAGAAACAGGAAGATTTCGTTAGAAACAAAGAAAAGAGTGATGAACTTATATGTAATATCAATCCTCCTATATGGCAGTGAATGCTGGACAATCTCCTCATGTCTTCCAAAAGCTAAACAAAGTATTAAGAAACAGGAAGATTTCGTTAGAAAGAAAGAAAAGAGTGATGAACATCTATGTAATATCAATCCTCCTATATGGCAGTGAATGCTGGACAATCTCCTCATGTCTTCCAAAAGATAAACAAAATATTAAGAAACAGGAAGATTTCGTTAGAAACAAAGAAAAGAGTGATGAACTTTTATGTATTATCAATCATCATATATGGCAGTGAATGTTGGACAATCTCCTCATGTCTTCCAAAAGCTAAACAAAGTATTAAGAAACAGGAAGATTTCGTTAGAAACAAAGAAAAGAGTGATGAACTTTTATGTAATATCAATCCTCCTATATGGCAGTGAATGTTGGACAATCTCCTCATGTCTTCCAAAAGCTAAACAAAGTATTAAGAAACAGGAAGATTTCGTTAGAAAGAAAGAAAAGAATGATGAACTTCTATGTAATATCAATCCTCCTATATGGCAGTGAATGCTGGACAATCTCCTCATGTCTTCCAAAAGATAAACAAAGTATTAAGAAACAGGAAGATTTCGTTAGAAACAAAGAAAAGAGTGATGAACTTCTATGTAATATCAATCATCCTATATGGCAGTGAATGTTGGACAATCTCCTCATGTCTTCCAAAAGCTAAACAAAGTATTAAGAAACAGTAAGATTTCGTTAGAAACAAAGAAAAGTGTGATGAACTTTTATGTAATATCAATCATCCTATATGGCAGTGAATGTTGGACAATCTCCTCATGTCTTCCAAAAGCTAAACAAAGTATTAAGAAACAGGAAGATTTCGTTAGAAACAAAGAAAAGTGTGATGAACTTTTATGTAATATCAATCATCCTATATGGCAGTGAATGTTGGACAATCTCCTCATGTCTTCCAAAAGCTAAACAAAGTATTAAGAAACAGGAAGATTTCGTTAGAAACAAAGAAAAGTGTGATGAACTTTTATGTAATATCAATCCTCCTATATGGCAATGAATGTTGGACAATCTCCTCATGTCTTCCAAAAGCTAAACAAAGTATTAAGAAACAGGAAGATTTCGTTAGAAAGAAAGAAAAGAGTGATGAACTTCTATGTAATATCAATCCTCCTATATGGCAGTGAATGCTGGACAATCTCCTCATGTCTTCCAAAAGATAAACAAAGTATTAAGAAACAGGAAGATTTCGTTAGAAACAAAGAAAAGTGTGATGAACTTTTATGTAATATCAATCATCCTATATGGCAGTGAATGTTGGACAATCTCCTCATGTCTTCCAAAAGCTAAACAAAGTATTAAGAAACAGGAAGATTTCGTTAGAAACAAAGAAAAGTGTGATGAACTTTTATGTAATATCAATCCTCCTATATGGCAGTGATGTTGGACAATCTCCTCATGTCTTCCAAAAGCTAAACAAAGTATTAAGAAACAGGAAGATTTCGTTAGAAAGAAAGAAAAGAGTGATGAACTTCTATGTAATATCAATCCTCCTATATGGCAGTGAATGATGGACAATCTCCTCATGTCTTCCAAAAGCTAAACAAAGTATTAAGAAACAGGAAGATTTCGGTAGAAAGGAAGAAAAGAGTGATGAACATCTATGTAATATCAATCCTCCTATATGGCAGTGAATGCTGGACAATCTCCTCATGTCTTCCAAAAGATAAACAAAATATTAAGAAACAGGAAGATTTCGTTAGAAACAAAGAAAAGAGTGATGAACTTTTATGTAATATCAATCATCCTATATGGCAGTGAATGTTGGACAATCTCCTCATGTCTTCCAAAAGCTAAACAAAGTATTAAGAAACAGGAAGATTTCGTTAGAAACAAAGAAAAGTGTGATGAACTTTTATGTAATATCAATCCTCCTATATGGCAGTGAATGTTGGACAATCTCCTCATGTCTTCCAAAAGCTAAACAAAGTATTAAGAAACAGGAAGATTTCGTTAGAAAGAAAGAAAAGAGTGATGAACTTCTATGTAATATCAATCCTCCTATATGGCAGTGAATGCTGGACAATCTCCTCATGTCTTCCGAAAGCTAAACAAAGTATTAAGAAACAGGAAGATTTCGTTAGAAAGAAAGAAAAGAGTGATGAACTTCTATGTAATATCAATCCTCCTATATGGCAGTGAATGCTGGACAATCTCCTCATGTTTTCAAAAGCTAAACAAAGTATTAAGAAACAGGAAGATTTCGTTAGAAACAAAGAAAAGAGTGATGAACTTCTATGTAATATCAATCCTCCTATATGGCAGTGAATGCTGGACAATCTCCTCATGTCTTCCAAAAGCTAAACAAAGTATTAAGAAACAGGAAGATTTCTTTAGAAACAATGAAAAGAGTGATGAACTTCTATGTAGTATCAATCCTCCTATATGGCAGTGAATGCTGGACAATCTCCTCATGTCTTCCAAAAGCTAAACAAAGTATTATGAAACAGGAAGATTTCGTTAGAAACAAAGAAAAGAGTGATGAACTTCTATGTAATATCAATCATCCTATATGGCAGTGAATGTTGGACAATCTCCTCATGTCTTCCGAAAGCTAAACAAAGTATTAAGAAACAGGAAGATTTCGTTAGAAACAAAGAAAAGAGTGATGAACTTCTATGTAATATCAATCCTCGTATATGGCAGTGAATGCTGGACAATCTCCTCATGTCTTCCAAAAGCTAAACAAAGTATTAAGAAACAGGAAGATTTCGTTAGAAACAAAGAAAAGAGTGATGAACTTCTCTGTAATATCAATCCTCCTATATGGCAGTGAATGCTGGACAATCTCCTCATGTCTTCCGAAAGCTAAACAAAGTATTAAGAAACAGGAAGATTTCGTTAGAAACAAAGAAAAGAGTGATGAACTTTTATGTAATATCAATCCTCCTATATGGCAGTGAATGCTGGACAATCTCCTCATGTCTTCCAAAAGCTAAACAAAGTATTAAGAAACAGGAAGATTTCGTTAGAAACAAAGAAAAGAGTGATGAACTTCTATGTAATATCAATCCTCCTATATTGCAGTGAATGTTGGACAATCTCCTCATGTCTTCCAAAAGCTAAACAAAGTATTAAGAAACAGGAAGATTTCGTTAGAAAGAAAGAAAAGAGTGATGAACTTCTATGTAAAATCAATCCTCCTATATGGCAGTGAATGCTGGACAATCTCCTCATGTCTTCCAAAAGATAAACAAAGTATTAAGAAACAGGAAGATTTCGTTAGAAACAAAGAAAAGAGTGATGAACTTCTATGTAATATCAATCATCCTATATGGCAGTGAATGGTCGACAATCTCCTCATGTCTTCCAAAAGCTAAACAAAGTATTAAGAAACAGGAAGATTTCGTTAGAAACAAAGAAAAGTGTGATGAACTTTTATGTAATATCAATCATCCTATATGGCAGTGAATGTTGGACAATCTCCTCATGTTTTCCAAAAGCTAAACAAAGTATTAAGAAACAGTAAGCTTTCGTTAGAAACAAAGAAATGTGTGATGAACTTTTATGTAATATCAATCCTCCTATATGGCAGTGAATGTTGGACAATCTCCTCATGTCTTCCAAAAGCTAAACAAAGTATTAAGAAACAGGAAGATTTAGTTAGAAACAAAGAAAAGTGTGATGAACTTTTATGTAATATCAATCATCCTATATGGCAGTGAATGTTGGACAATCTCCTCATATCTTCCAAAAGCTAAACAAAGTATTAAGAAACAGGAAGATTTAGTTAGAAACAAAGAAAAGTGTGATGAAATTTTATGTAATATCAATCATCCTATATGGCAGTGAATGTTGGACAATCTCCTCATGTCTTCCAAAAGCTAAACAAAGTATTAAGAAACAGGAAGATTTCGTTAGAAACAAAGAAAAGTGTGATGAACTTTTATGTAATATCAATCATCCTATATGGCAGTGAATGTTGGACAATCTCCTCATGTCTTCCAAAAGCTAAACAAAGTATTAAGAAACAGGAAGATTTCGTTAGTAACAAAGAAAAGTGTGATGAACTTTTATGTAATATCAATCATCCTATATGGCAGTGAATGTTGGACAATCTCCTCATGTCTTCCAAAAGCTAAACAAAGTATTAAGAAACAGGAAGATTTCGTTAGAAACAAAGAAAATAGTGATGAACTTCTACGTAATATCAATCCCCCTATATGGCAGTGAATGCTGGACAATCTCCTCATGTCTTCCAAAAGCTAAACAAAGTATTAAGAAACAGGTAGATTTCGTTAGAAACAAAGAAAAGTGTGATGAACATCTGTGTAATATCAATCCTCTGTATATGGCAGTGAATGCTGGACAATCTCCTCATGTCTTCCAAAAGCTAAACAAAGTATTAAGAAACAGGAAGATTTCGTTAGAAACAAAGAAAAGTGTGATGAACATCTGTGTAATATCAATCCTCCTATATGGCAGTGAATGCTGGACAGTCTCCTCATGTCTTCCAAAAGCTAAACAAAGTATTAAGAAACAGGAAGATTTCGTTAGAAAGAAAGAAAAGAGTGATGAACTTCTATGTAATATCAATCCTCCTATATGGCAGTGAATGCTGGACAATCTCCTCATGTCTTCCAAAAGCTAAACAAAGTATTAAGAAACAGGAAGATTTTGTTAGAAACAAAGAAAAGAGTGATGAACTTCTATGTAATATCAATCCTCGTATATGGCAGTGAATTCTGGACAATCTCCTCATGTCTTCCAAAAGCTAAACAAAGTATTAAGAAACAGGAAGATTTCTTTAGAAACAAAGAAAAGAGTGATGAACTTCTATGTAATATCAATCCTTCTATATGGCAGCGAATGCTGGACAATCTCCTCCTGTCTTCCAAAAGCTAAACAAAGTATTAAGAAACAGGAAGATTTCGTTAGAAACAAAGAAAAGAGTGATGAACTTCTACGTAATATCAATCCTCCTATATGTCAGTGAATACTGGACAATCTCCTCATGTCTTCCAAAAGCTAAACAAAGTATTAAGAAACAGGAAGATTTCGTTAGAAACAAAGAAAAGAGTGATGAACTTTTATGTATTATCAATCATCATATATGGCAGTGAATGTTGGACAATCTCCTCATGTCTTCCAAAAGGTAAACAAAGTATTAAGAAACAGGAAGATTTCGTTAGAAACAAAGAAAAGAGTGATGAACTTTTATGTAATATCAATCCTCCTATATGGCAGTGAATGTTGGACAATCTCCTCATGTCTTCCAAAAGCTAAACAAAGTATTAAGAAACAGGAAGATTTCGTTAGAAAGAAAGAAAAGAATGATGAACTTCTATGTAATATCAATCCTCCTATATGGCAGTGAATGCTGGACAATCTCCTCATGTCTTCCAAAAGCTAAACAAAGTATTAAGAAACAGGAAGATTTCGTTAGAAACAAAGAAAAGAGTGATGAACTTCTATGTAATATCAATCATCCTATATGGCAGTGAATGTTGGACAATCTCCTCATGTCTTCCAAAAGCTAAACAAAGTATTAAGAAACAGTAAGATTTCGTTAGAAACAAAGAAAAGTGTGATGAACTTTTATGTAATATCAATCATCCTATATGGCAGTGAATGTTGGACAATCTCCTCATGTCTTCCAAAAGCTAAACAAAGTATTAAGAAACAGGAAGATTTCGTTAGAAACAAAGAAAAGTGTGATGAACTTTTATGTAATATCAATCATCCTATATGGCAGTGAATGTTGGACAATCTCCTCATGTCTTCCAAAAGCTAAACAAAGTATTAAGAAACAGGAAGATTTCGTTAGAAAAAAAGAAAAGTGTGATGAACTTTTATGTAATATCAATCATCCTATATGGCAGTGAATGTTGGACAATCTCCTCATGTCTTCCAAAAGCTAAACAAAGTATTAAGAAACAGGAAGATTTCGTTAGAAACAAAGAAAAGTGTGATGAACTTTTATGTAATATCAATCATCCTATATGGCAGTGAATGTTGGACAATCTCCTCATGTCTTCCAAAAGCTAAACAAAGTATTAAGAAACAGGAAGATTTAGTTAGAAACAAAGAAAAGTGTGATGAACTTTTATGTAATATCAATCATCCTATATGGCAGTGAATGTTGGACAATCTCCTCATGTCTTCCAAAAGCTAAACAAAGTATTAAGAAACAGGAAGATTTCGTTAGAAACAAAGAAAAGTGTGATGAACTTTTATGTAATATCAATCATCCTATATGGCAGTGAATGTTGGACAATCTCCTCATGTCTTCCAAAAGCTAAACAAAGTATTAAGAAACAGGAAGATTTCGTTAGAAACAAAGTGTGATGAACTTTTATGTAATATCAATCATCCTATATGGCAGTGAATGTTGGACAATCTCCTCATGTCTTCCAAAAGCTAAACAAAGTATTAAGAAACAGGAAGATTTCGTTAGAAACAAAGAAAAGTGTGATGAACTTTTATGTAATATCAATCCTCCTATATGGCAGTGAATGTTGGACAATCTCCTCATGTCTTCCAAAAGCTAAACAAAGTATTAAGAAACAGGAAGATTTCGTTAGAAACAAAGAAAAGTGTGATGAACTTTTATGTAATATCAATCATCCTATATGGCAGTGAATGTTGGACAATCTCCTCATGTCTTCCAAAAGCTAAACAAAGTATTAAGAAACAGGAAGATTTCGTTAGAAACAAAGAAAAGTGTGATGAACTTTTATGTAATATCAATCATCCTATATGGCAGTGAATGTTGGACAATCTCCTCATGTCTTCCAAAAGCTAAACAAAGTATTAAGAAACAGGAAGATTTCGTTAGAAACAAAGAAAATAGTGATGAACTTCTACGTAATATCAATCCCCCTATATGGCAGTGAATGCTGGACAATCTCCTCATGTCTTCCAAAAGCTAAACAAAGTATTAAGAAACAGGAAGATTTCGTTAGAAACAAAGAAAAGTGTGATGAACATCTGTGTAATATCAATCCTCTGTATATGGCAGTGAATGCTGGACAATCTCCTCATGTCTTCCAAAAGCTAAACAAAGTATTAAGAAACAGGAAGATTTCGTTAGAAACAAAGAAAAGTGTGATGAACATCTGTGTAATATCAATCCTCCTATATGGCAGTGAATGCTGGACAGTCTCCTCATGTCTTCCAAAAGCTAAACAAAGTATTAAGAAACAGGAAGATTTCGTTAGAAAGAAAGAAAAGAGTGATGAACTTCTATGTAATATCAATCCTCCTATATGGCAGTGAATGCTGGACAATCTCCTCATGTCTTCCAAAAGCTAAACAAAGTATTAAGAAACAGGAAGATTTTGTTAGAAACAAAGAAAAGAGTGATGAACTTCTATGTAATATCAATCCTCGTATATGGCAGTGAATTCTGGACAATCTCCTCATGTCTTCCAAAAGCTAAACAAAGTATTAAGAAACAGGAAGATTTCTTTAGAAACAAAGAAAAGAGTGATGAACTTCTATGTAATATCAATCCTTCTATATGGCAGCGAATGCTGGACAATCTCCTCCTGTCTTCCAAAAGCTAAACAAAGTATTAAGAAACAGGAAGATTTCGTTAGAAACAAAGAAAAGAGTGATGAACTTCTACGTAATATCAATCCTCCTATATGTCAGTGAATACTGGACAATCTCCTCATGTCTTCCAAAAGCTAAACAAAGTATTAAGAAACAGGAAGATTTCGTTAGAAACAAAGAAAAGAGTGATGAACTTATATGTAATATCAATCCTCCTATATGGCAGTGAATGCTGGACAATCTCCTCATGTCTTCCAAAAGCTATACAAAGTATTAAGAAACTGGAAGATTTCGGTAGAAAGAAAGAAAAGAGTGATGAACATCTATGTAATATCAATCCTCCTATATGGCAGTGAATGCTGGACAATCTCCTCATGTCTTCCAAAAGATAAACAAAATATTAAGAAACAGGAAGATTTCGTTAGAAACAAAGAAAAGAGTGATGAACTTTTATGTATTATCAATCATCATATATGGCAGTGAATGTTGGACAATCTCCTCATGTCTTCCAAAAGGTAAACAAAGTATTAAGAAACAGGAAGATTTCGTTAGAAACAAAGAAAAGAGTGATGAACTTTTATGTAATATCAATCCTCCTATATGGCAGTGAATGTTGGACAATCTCCTCATGTCTTCCAAAAGCTAAACAAAGTATTAAGAAACAGGAAGATTTCGTTAGAAAGAAAGAAAAGAATGATGAACTTCTATGTAATATCAATCCTCCTATATGGCAGTGAATGCTGGACAATCTCCTCATGTCTTCCAAAAGCTAAACAAAGTATTAAGAAACAGGAAGATTTCGTTAGAAAGAAAGAAAAGAGTGATGAACTTCTATGTAATATCAATCATCCTATATGGCAGTGAATGTTGGACAATCTCCTCATGTCTTCCAAAAGCTAAACAAAGTATTAAGAAACAGTAAGATTTCGTTAGAAACAAAGAAAAGTGTGATGAACTTTTATGTAATATCAATCATCCTATATGGCAGTGAATGTTGGACAATCTCCTCATGTCTTCCAAAAGCTAAACAAAGTATTAAGAAACAGGAAGATTTCGTTAGAAACAAAGAAAAGTGTGATGAACTTTTATGTAATATCAATCATCCTATATGGCAGTGAATGTTGGACAATCTCCTCATGTCTTCCAAAAGCTAAACAAAGTATTAAGAAACAGGAAGATTTCGTTAGAAACAAAGAAAAGTGTGATGAACTTTTATGTAATATCAATCATCCTATATGGCAGTGAATGTTGGACAATCTCCTCATGTCTTCCAAAAGCTAAACAAAGTATTAACAAACAGGAAGATTTCGTTAGAAACAAAGAAAAGTGTGATGAACTTTTATGTAATATCAATCATCCTATATGGCAGTGAATGTTGGACAATCTCCTCATGTCTTCCAAAAGCTAAACAAAGTATTAAGAAACAGGAAGATTTAGTTAGAAACAAAGAAAAGTGTGATGAACTTTTATGTAATATCAATCATCCTATATGGCAGTGAATGTTGGACAATCTCCTCATGTCTTCCAAAAGCTAAACAAAGTATTAAGAAACAGGAAGATTTCGTTAGAAACAAAGAAAAGTGTGATGAACTTTTATGTAATATCAATCATCCTATATGGCAGTGAATGTTGGACAATCTCCTCATGTCTTCCAAAAGCTAAACAAAGTATTAAGAAACAGGAAGATTTCGTTAGAAACAAAGTGTGATGAACTTTTATGTAATATCAATCATCCTATATGGCAGTGAATGTTGGACAATCTCCTCATGTCTTCCAAAAGCTAAACAAAGTATTAAGAAACAGGAAGATTTCGTTAGAAACAAAGAAAAGTGTGATGAACTTTTATGTAATATCAATCCTCCTATATGGCAGTGAATGTTGGACAATCTCCTCATGTCTTCCAAAAGCTAAACAAAGTATTAAGAAACAGGAAGATTTCGTTAGAAAGAAAGAAAAGAGTGATGAACTTCTACGTAATATCAATCCTCCTATATGGCAGTGAATGCTGGACAATCTCCTCATGTCTTCCAAAAGATAAACAAAGTATTAAGAAACAGGAAGATTTCGTTAGAAACAAAGAAAAGAGTGATGAACTTCTATGTAATATCAATCATCCTATATGGCAGTGAATGGTCGACAATCTCCTCATGTCTTTTAAAAGCTAAACAAAGTATTAAGAAACAGGAAGATTTCGTTAGAAACAAAGAAAAGTGTGATGAACTTTTATGTAATATCAATCCTCCTATATGGCAGTGAATGTTGGACAATCTCCTCATGTCTTCCAAAAGCTAAACAAAGTATTAAGAAACAGGAAGATTTAGTTAGAAACAAAGAAAAGTGTGATGAACTTTTATGTAATATCAATCATCCTATATGGCAGTGAATGTTGGACAATCTCCTCATGTCTTCCAAAAGCTAAACAAAGTATTAAGAAACAGGAAGATTTCGTTAGAAACAAAGAAAAGTGTGATGAACTTTTATGTAATATCAATCATCCTATATGGCAGTGAATGTTGGACAATCTCCTCATGTCTTCCAAAAGCTAAACAAAGTATTAAGAAACAGGAAGATTTAGTTAGAAACAAAGAAAAGTGTGATGAACTTTTATGTAATATCAATCATCCTATATGGCAGTGAATGTTGGACAATCTCCTCATGTCTTCCAAAAGCTAAACAAAGTATTAAGAAACAGGAAGATTTCGTTAGAAACAAAGAAAAGTGTGATGAACTTTTATGTAATATCAATCATCCTATATGGCAGTGAATGTTGGACAATCTCCTCATGTCTTCCAAAAGCTAAACAAAGTATTAAGAAACAGGAAGATTTCGTTAGAAACAAAGTGTGATGAACTTTTATGTAATATCAATCATCCTATATGGCAGTGAATGTTGGACAATCTCCTCATGTCTTCCAAAAGCTAAACAAAGTATTAAGAAACAGGAAGATTTCGTTAGAAACAAAGAAAAGTGTGATGAACTTTTATGTAATATCAATCCTCCTATATGGCAGTGAATGTTGGACAATTTCCTCATGTCTTCCAAAAGCTAAACAAAGTATTAAGAAACAGGAAGATTTCGTTAGAAACAAAGAAAAGAGTGATGAACTTCTATGTAATATCAATCCTCCTATATGGCAGTGAATGCTGGACAATCTCATCATGTCTTCCAAAAGCTAAACAAAGTATTAAGAAACAGGAAGATTTCGTTAGAAACAAAGAAAAGAGTGATGAACTTCTATGTAATATCAATCCTCCTATATGGCAGTGAATGCTGGACAATCTCCTCATGTCTTCCAAAACCTAAACAAAGTATTAAGAAACAGGAAGATTTCGTTAGAAACAAAGAAAAGAGTGATGAACTTCTATGTAATATCAATCCTCCTATATGGCAGTGAATGCTGGACAATCTCCTCATGTCTTCCAAAAGCTAAACAAAGTATTAAGAAACAGGAAGATTTCGTTAGAAACAAAGAAAAGAGTGATGAACTTTTATGTAATATCAATCATCCTATATGGCAGTGAATGTTGGACAATCTCCTCATGTCTTCCAAAAGCTAAAGAAAGTATTAAGAAACAGGAAGATTTCGTTAGAAACAAAGAAAAGTGTGATGAACTTTTATGTAATATCAATCCTCCTATATGGCAGTGAATGTTGGACAATCTCCTCATGTCTTCCAAAAGCTAAACAAAGTATTAAGAAACAGGAAGATTTAGTTAGAAACAAAGAAAAGTGTGATGAACTTTTATGTAATATCAATCATCCTATATGGCAGTGAATGTTGGACAATCTCCTCATGTCTTCCAAAAGCTAAACAAAGTATTAAGAAACAGGAAGATTTCGTTAGAAACAAAGAAAAGTGTGATGAACTTTTATGTAATATCAATCATCCTATATGGCAGTGAATGTTGGACAATCTCCTCATGTCTTCCAAAAGCTAAACGAAGTATTAAGAAACAGGAAGATTTAGTTAGAAACAAAGAAAAGTGTGATGAACTTTTATGTAATATCAATCATCCTATATGGCAGTGAATGTTGGACAATCTCCTCATGTCTTCCAAAAGCTAAACAAAGTATTAAGAAACAGGAAGATTTCGTTAGAAACAAAGAAAAGTGTGATGAACTTTTATGTAATATCAATCATCCTATATGGCAGTGAATGTTGGACAATCTCCTCATGTCTTCCAAAAGCTAAACAAAGTATTAAGAAACAGGAAGATTTCGTTAGAAACAAAGTGTGATGAACTTTTATGTAATATCAATCCTCCTATATGGCAGTGAATGTTGGACAATCTCCTCATGTCTTCCAAAAGCTAAACAAAGTATTAAGAAACAGGAAGATTTCGTTAGAAACAAAGAAAATAGTGATGAACTTCTACGTAATATCAATCCTCCTATATGGCAGTGAATGCTGGACAATCTCCTCATGTCTTCCAAAAGCTAAACAAAGTATTAAGAAACAGGAAGATTTCGTTAGAAACAAAGAAAAGTGTGATGAACATTTGTGTAATATCAATCCTCCTATATGGCAGTGAATGCTGGACAATCTCCTCATGTCTTCCAAAAGCTAAACAAAGTATTAAGAAACAGGAAGATTTCGTTAGAAACAAAGAAAAGTGTGATGAACATCTGTGTAATATAAATCCTCCTATATGGCAGTGAATGCTGGACAGTCTCCTCATGTCTTCCAAAAGCTAAACAAAGTATTAAGAAACAGGAAGATTTCGTTAGAAAGAAAGAAAAGAGTGATGAACTTCTATGTAATATCAATCCTCCTATATGGCAGTGAATGCTGGACAATCTCCTCATGTCTTCCAAAAGCTAAACAAAGTATTAAGAAACAGGAAGATTTCGTTAGAAACAAAGAAAAGAGTGATGAAATTCTATGTAATATCAATCCTCGTATATGGCAGTGAATTCTGGACAATCTCCTCATGTCTTCCAAAAGCTAAACAAAGTATTAAGAAACAGGAAGATTTCGTTAGAAACAAAGAAAAGAGTGATGAACTTCTACGTAATATCAATCCTCCTATATGGCAGTGAATGCTGGACAATCTTCTCATGTCTTCCAAAAGCTAAACAAAGTATTAAGAAACAGGAAGATTTCTTTAGAAACAAAGAAAAGAGTGATGAACTTCTATGTAATATCAATCCTCCTATATGGCAGCGAATGCTGGACAATCTCCTCCTGTCTTCCAAAAGCTAAACAAAGTATTAAGAAACAGGAAGATTTCGTTAGAAACAAAGAAAAGAGTGATGAACTTCTACGTAATATCAATCCTCCTATATGTCAGTGAATACTGGACAATCTCCTCATGTCTTCCAAAAGCTAAACAAAGTATTAAGAAACAGGAAGATTTCGTTAGAAACAAAGAAAAGAGTGATGAACTTATATGTAATATCAATCCTCCTATATGGCAGTGAATGCTGGACAATCTCCTCATGTCTTCCAAAGCTAAACAAAGTATTAAGAAACTGGAAGATTTCGTTAGAAACAAGGAAAAGAGTGGTGAACTTCTATGTAATATCAATCCTCCTATATGGCAGTGAATGCTGGACAATCTCCTCATGTCTTCCAAAAGCTAAACAAAGTATTAAGAATCAGGAAGATTTCGGTAGAAAGAAAGAAAAGAGTGCTGAACTTCTATGTAATATCAATCCTCCTATATGGCAGTGAATGCTGGACAATCTCCTCATGTCTTCCAAAAGCAAAACAAAGTATTAAGAAACAGGAAGATTTCGTTAGAAACAAGGAAAAGAGTGGTGAACTTCAATGTAATATCAATCCTCCTATATGGCAGTGAATGCTGGACAATCTCCTCATGTCTTCCAAAAGCTAAACAAAGTATTAAGAAACAGGAAGATTTCGTTAGAAACAAGGAAAAGAGTGATGAACTTCAATGTAATATCAATCCTCCTATATGGCAGTGAATGCTGGACAATCTCCTCATGTCTTCCAAAAGCTAAAGAAAGTATTAAGTAACAGGAAGATTTCGTTAGAAACAAAGAAAAGAGTGATGAACATCTGTGTAATATCAATCCTCCTATATGGCAGTGAATGCTGGACAATCTCCTCATGTCTTCCAAAAGCTAAACAAAGTATTAAGAAAAAGGAAGATTTCGTTAGGAACAAAGAAAAGAGTGATGAACTTCTATGTAATATCAATCCTCCTATATGGCAGTGAATGCTGGACAATCTCCTCATGTCTTCCAAAAGCTAAACAAAGTATTAAGAATCAGGAAGATTTCGGTAGAAAGAAAGAAAAGAGTGATGAACTTCTATGTAATATCAATCCTCCTATATGGCAGTGAATGCTGGACAATCTCCTCATGTCTTCCAAAAGCTAAACAAAGAATTATGTAACATGAAGATTTGGTTAGAAACAAAGAAAAGAGTGATGAACTTCTATGTATATTCTCCTAGATGGCAATGGATGATAGACAATATCCTCACTAATGAAAACAAGACTTGAAGCAACGAAGGTGTGGTTCTACAGAATGATGCTGAGAGTACCAGTAACGGAATATTGGAGTAACGAGTAATTTTTCTGGAAAATGACAACAAAAATGAGATTTTGACTTACCATTTACTTACCATTAGGAGACAACTGAAATTTCTTGATCGCATAATGAGGAAAGTGGTCTTGGAGAATTTGACACTCATATTATTTTATTGACGGTAATATGTGCAAAGGGAAACAGCAAATACGCTGCATTTTTCCTTTTTAATCAGCTCACCCCAAGCAAAGCGATAATGAACTAAGATGCAAGTGGCTACTGGAATGTTCCAGAGAACGAAAAGCATTTAGAAGGAACTGGTAACAAAAGATAAACCTCTACTCCTGTTCAAAAGACCGAGGAGGTCCGTGAACCGGACGATACCTTATGTGAAAATGGATGGTAGAGTAATGACTGGGACAGATAAAAAGCGGACAAATATTACAGAGGGCTACAAAAGATATGAAGTCGTGGAGAACCATGATCGCCCAAATCCTGAATGGACTTGGCTAATAAAACAAGTATCCAAAATATCTGAGTCGTTAATGTCGTTAAGCATGTAAGTAATTTTCTTAAGTCACCTATAAACCAGTTGACATGTTAGTGGAATGACAATTCTGATTTACTTTTAAGAAAATAATGGAAATGCAACATATTTCCTAGATAACAGAATAAGTTAAAAATAAAAATTCCCAGTTAAAAGTTACCACGTTCCAAGAACTCTGTTTTTCCTTCTTTCGAATTGTTTTTATCTAGTAGTCATTTGTTATTGAGAGAAAATGGTTTCTTTTCCACAAACCAAGTACGAGAAAAGCAATCAAATGCGTAAAAACTAATTGGGAAACACAAGTTTTAATTTAGTATCTGTGCGAATGTATGACTTCAGAAGAAAAAGCTGGAAAATGGCAGAGAGAGAGAGAGAGAGAGTAAAAATGGCCGACAAAGAAGGAAAATTAGTAGCGACGGGAAAGAAGGAAACATGATAGAGACGGGTGAAAAGGCAGAGAGAGAGAGAGAGAGAGAGAGAGAGAGAGAGAGAGAGAGAGAGAGAGAGAGAGAGAGAAAATGGCCGACAAAGAAGGAAAAATAGTAGAGTCCGGAGGAAAAGGCAGACAGAGGGGGGAAAACGGCAGAGAGAGACAGAGAAAGACAGAGAGACAGAGAAAATGGACGGCCAAAGAAGGAAAAATAGTAGAGACGGGGAAAAAGGCAGACAGAGGGGGAAAATCGAGAGAGAGAGACAGAATAAAAATGGCCGACAAAGAATAAAATTAGTAGAGACGGAGGGAAAAGGCAGACAGGGGTAAAATCGTAGAGAGAGAGAGAGAGCGAGAGAGAGAGAGAGAGCGAGAGAGAGAGAGAGAGAGAGAGAGAGAGAGAGAGAAAAAGAAAAGCGTTGCACTTGCTGCTCGGTCAAGGAATGCCGAATGTTTCCTTACAAGGGAATGGCTAATACTACGATTACCATTATATCAATGGCGACGTATTTTAATAAGGTTTTCGTTTCTGTTTGAATTTACGTTCTGTTTAAGGAATTCTTTTACAAACATATGTTCACATATATTTTATAAACTTCCATGAATTGACACTTTTTGTACTCCCTTAACTAACTTTACATGATCTTCCCAAAATAGTCTGATCTCTTTCTCATCTCTTTTAATTATTACAACATTCAATAGATTATCAGATCATCATCAAAATTATATAATTACTCTTCTTTCTTTGTCAATATCAATACACTTAATCAACTCATGTTCTTCTTCGTTTTCTTCATTTGAATAATAATAATAATAATAATAATAATAATAATCAGCATATTTATTGATATTTATTTATCATTAGATTAATTACGATAGGCCTCTTCATCAATCTGTCTGTGGTGGTAAGCTGAGCAGGTTTACATTGCGTTCATTTTAACGATTCTTTCATTTTGTCGAAACGGAAATGGATGCCGGGTCCCGGCCGATGAAAAAACATGTTTTTGCAAAGGTGCTTGGTATTTCGTTTAAAATGGACGATTACATTTTTTCTCCCCAATTCCAAGACTTGGGGATTTTAAGAAATTTTCATCTGAAGTCTTTGAAGAATAGGAATTAAAATCCGACGTTTGAACTACAATAAATAAACTTAGCCGGGCCCAGAAACTTCACCAATAGCAATAAACGGATGTCGCCCCGGGGAGGCCCTGTGTCTTGAGCGCCTGTTTGGACCAACTCAGCCCAGATCTTAAGTTGAACTCGTAAGATGCTTGAAAAATCGTCAGTTCTCTGTCTCTCTCTAGTAAGTACCTGACTTCTCCTGTTGTCCTTCATAAAAGCCTGATCAGACTGAAAATTGAGTACTGCTGCCATATATAGGCAGAAGACGTCTCGTTTTCACTTACCACTATCGATAGACTACAAAAGCATCACCGGGTCCTTGTGGGTGACAAATTGTTTTTCACCTGACAACAACCTTCTCACGGATGAAACGTCACAAGTCTCTCACCGCTTTTTCCATGGAACATGTTCATGCGAACTACATTCCTTAGTTTCACCAGTCCTAACATTTACGACCAAGATCCACCATGCCACGCCACGACCATTGTACCGAACCTCCCTCATCCCCTCCGTATTCCACTGGTGAGATGTAAGTTACACTGGAGCCTCTTCTTCCTACGAACCGACTCCCAAGAGGTTGCTTCCCGATCACTACAATCTTAATCTGTTCAGGTCAAAGTTTAACAGTTATTTTCGACACATATCCGCACAAGTTGTGCTTCTTTCTCTGTAACTCTCTCCATCGACTGGATCTCGTAGATCTTGTACTCAGTGAACATCATTGTAAATATATCTATATATATACTAGCTTAAAAGCCGCCCTATCAGGCAGCATTAAAGCTAGCTCCTATTATTATTTTTGCTTTACTTGTGTTGGAGGTTTTTTTCTTTGGACTCTGAGCTTGGATTCTGGACGATTGTTTTCGCCTCAATTACATGTTCTTAGTTCTTTCTTTTTTTATCCCTTATTTTTCCTTGGGTATTGGTTTGTTCATTTACAAGCCAAAACACCTAAGGTTTTTCCTGACGAGTCTAATCAGTAACGAATTTATAAACAGTCACTATTACTGCTGTTAATGCAAGACTCTACTAGCGATTGAGTTCTCTGAGTGACGGGTGTGTTTATGAAAGAATAAATACGCAAAATTCGCATTTTCTGGACGAGTATAATCACTTATATATATATATATATATATATATATATATATATATATATATATATATGTATATCTATTATGTATATATTATATATATGTATATATATATTATTATTATTATTTATATATATTATATATAGGGTGACCCAAAAAAACGGGAATTTTTGAAGTGCGTATTGCCAGACATGAGCAAGTGGCAACACTGCGAGACAGTGACCTTGAGCAAGTAAACATTTCGCCATTTTAGTAACGAGAATGAAATTCAAAGTATCCGAGCTGTGATGTTGCAGCAGTATACGAGGAATCTCAACAGCAGATTTCAAGAATGCATTCGTACAGGAAGACCCCATCTACAGGACGTAATTTTAAAAAAAATGAAAATTCCATCATTGTTTCTTAAATGGCATGTGTTAAAGTTTCAATTACTATGAATTAAATATTTTTCTTCCATCACTCTTGGTTTTATTGGATCGTTAAAAAGTTCCCGTTTTTGGGGGGTCACCCTATATATATTATATATTATTATTACATATATATATATATTATTATATATATATATATATTATTATATATATATATATTATATATATATATATTATTATTATATATATATATTATTATATATATATATATTATATATATATATATTATTATTATATATATATATTATTATATATATTATTATTATATATATATATTATATATATATAATTATTATTATGTATTATTTTAATAACTATACTCGGTACTTGAAGGTCCTCTCGTGGAAGCATCGTGCCTTGAAAGACTATTGGGCGTCAAACTCTCACCCGACTACAAGTAGAACTCGTATATACGATCCATTGCTAAGGACGCAGGTAAAATTGTCGTCTCCCTGTATACCTGACCACTCGTATTCGAGGATACCCGGCTACTAGGGCGATTAACCAATCCCTGTTGCAGACGCTTGTGTTTATTTAACACCCACCGAGTACACCTGTGGCTTATAATGTGTACCTATCCCAACCCTCCTTTTCTCATTATATGTCCTAGAAATTTCATCCTGAATTTAAGTATAAATGTCCTTTTTGTTTGCATTTTATTTAAAACCTTCCTCGTTACACACATGTTCAGTTCATGGCATTCCCAGCATCTCTCTGTAGTACCATAACGCTGTTGCCGCATCTCTCCTTCATCTGCGAGGATATTGTCCAGTACTCACTTCAGTACAGGAGGACTGACATTATCTAAGGACTTAACCCGCTCACTATTCCTGTTTCTTAATGCATTTGGAAAGCATCTTTCACTATTCCAATGTGTGTTCGGATTTCGGTGTCATATCTCTATCAAAACACTTCCCAGATCTGAAGCGTCAACGAAAGTGCACCAGATCAACTGTTCGTCCTTTTGTGAAGTCGAATTACCTTATTAGGCGCGTTATTTCGGCGAAACAGTACACAGAACTCTAATTTTCAGAAGGTGCTATTCACATACGAGTGTAGGGCGATAATGAATGAACCAGGGAAAGTGGAACCTAAGCCTGTTTAGTTGAGGTGCAAGTAAGGTGCTGTTGTGGCTATATGTCATTGGTGATGTGTTTGTTGCGGTTGTGTGAAGATGTTAAGAGATACCAGAAGGTTTGAATGATCAGAAGGCTTAAAATTGTGCGTGTTCATAATCTTCCATCCACAACAATTAATAAAAGACAAAAATAATGATTCAAAACATAACAATTGAATTTATTAAGTATTTGATGTACATGCATGTAAACTGAAAGGTTAGACAGAGTTGTGTCTCTTAGACTAGGTAATATTTGTACCGCAGCTCATAACGAATAAATTGATTATTAAACTGTAGAAGAATGAGTTGTTGCATGTTTGGAATTGTGTAATGTACAAATTGGTAATAGATCAGAATTATACTTGCATGAAATGTTGTAAAGTTCTTTTACGTCTGACTACATTAGTCAGCACGGGAGTTCTTTAAGGGTCACATTTTCACAGCGGAGTTGAGACGCACGAGTGAGTAAAGAGTGTCCAAGAGAGAGTGAGAAAAAGAGGACGAGAATCACTCGTGTTTTGGTTTTTATAGTATGTTGTATCACGTGACAGAATCACACTTAGTTGGCGCCAAAACAGACCTGTCGCGTGCAGGCTCTTTGATTGGTCGAAAGTGACCAATCAGCAAGCTAGATTGAAGGTGATTAGACAATGAATGCTTGTTACATATTTTCTATGTAAAATGGTGGTGGTAGTAATTACAACAGGGAGAGTGCATTTCCCAGCGGAGGGTAAACTGGCTGTCGTGGAAGATTCCACAAGTTAATTGGTCCATGGATGGTAGACGATGGCGGGAAAATAGACATTTAAGTTTACATTAAATCTCGCCTGAGACATAATATGGCGGTAACATTCAAACGACAAACAGATTTCATGCATGACTAAACTTCCCAGACATTTAATTAGAATTTAGAATTTACAAAAAAAGGTCAGGTTTATGGTGTGTCCGCCCCGGATCTAAACCCTGTCTCCACTCCCCCATCAAGAACCTTTGGAGCATTATCAAGAGGCGCGTTTAGGAGATTGGCAAGGAACGAACATTTGCGCTAAAGAAATTCTGGAATTAATTTCTCCTGTTGTTTATTTGTTTAGTGGCATATCAACACCTTATGGGTCATTTAATACCGAAATTTATTTTTCTTGAGTGCATTAGTAATTTCTTTTAAAAAATGTATTTTTGGTAATATTTTTTTCTTTACAGAAATATAATGCTCGTAAAATGTTTACTATGAAAATGTATTGTTGTTTATTTGTAGTATTTTATACTTTCATCGTGTTTCGACATCAGTTTGGGGGTTAACTATTTGCCCATATAAATGTAACTTGAATGCAATTGTATGCCTCCAACTAAATATATCATGAAAGCAATTGTATTCCCTCAAATATATTTTCAATGCAATTGTATGACTTCAACTAAATATATTTTGAATGCAATTGTATGCCTTCAATTAAATATTTCTTGAATTGTAATTGTATGCCTTCAACTAAATATTTCTTGAATACAAGTGTATGCCTTCAACTAAATATATTTTGAACGCAATTGTATGACTTCAACTAAATATATTTTAAATGAATCTTTATACTTTCGACTACAGATAAAATGTTATTGTTTGTCATTTTACTAGAAGTAGGTATTTTTGACCCATTTTATATAAAAGTGTATTGCTGATATTTTAACTATAAAAATGTATTTTTATACTTCCAAAGCTCTGTTTTGTTTGACGAGGGAAACATTTACCCATAGCTGGGACCCATAGTACTACTACCTCGGATCAGGCTGAACCTGTGAACAACAGTAAATTAGAAGTGTTTCTAGTTCCCCAAAACCTCCCGATCTAAGGTCTTGCTGCTGGATGTAGTTTATCGTCATACCCAATTCGGTTTTCTGTTGTCAGTGGGCATGTTTAAAGTCATTAGATAGAAGAGAAGTTTATCAGTAGATTGGTTTGCTGTTGTACTTGGCGTGTTATGAGTAATGCCGAATGTCATTTCTTTGAATAAATTATTGTTGGGTTAGTTATTGGCTTTTTCCTTTTCAACCTCACATACCTTCACATAGGAGATTATTGCATACAATTTGAACGGCCCAAAATAGTTTTTATATATTCAATAATAGACTCATGGCGCAACACAAATATTGTTGGTTCTATTTATGCGTTCCCGACGAAAACAAATTCACGAATAATATTTACATTGGAACTACTGTTGGAGATTTTGGGTACCTTCGTGTACTAGTGAGCCAGCCCAAATGAGCTGACTCATTTTATAGTTCACCAATAGAAGAGTTTACCAATCAGAAGGCTCAAAATATTCAATAAGCGTGTATGAAGACGGCCATGTTTTTTCCGGAATATTCACTGTCAGCCTTTGATATTGAAGACTGAAGAATTACGGAACAGATGCTGGTGGTATTGGTGATATATTCAGATCCAGTAGAGTGTCTGACTCGTGAGTGTTAATCTTTAACGTTGTTTCATTGAACAGATTACGTACTGCACTGGATTCTATATTCATAGACTATGGTGAACATGGTCAACATCAACAACTACAGGCCTGTCAAGAAGACTTACTTTGCATCTCTCGGATTGGAGCTTCATTAGATTTCATTTAAATAGATCCGGAGACCTGCCAAACTCTGCCCGCAAAATATTTATGGAAAATAGGAACATAATAAATTCATTCACACACAAAAACAAATTAAAATAAATGGAACCGTTAATAAAAAAAAAAGAATAATAATGTCAGTTATGAACACGGCCACAACGTTCTGATCGTGTTCGGAAATTATCCATCCCTGCATCCCATTAGAATGTCTGAAGACCAACTTCTCGAGAGCTCCTCTCTGCGGCTGCTCGGTCTCGCGCTGTCCGCTGATCTGAGATGGAACAAATACATCGAGTCAGTTAAATCATCCACCGCAAGGAAAGTTGGTTCCCTGTGCCGAGCCAGGAAATTTTTCTCCCCGGAATCGATCCTCCAAGTCTATAAATCGACCATTCGCCCTTGCATGGAGTATTGCTGCCATATATCGTCTGGGGCCCCTGCTGTTTGCCTCAGGGTTCTTGATAAGATCCAGAGACGGATATGCAATGTGATTGGCCCTGATCTGTCATCTCGTCTGCAGTCGCTCTCTCACAGACGCGATGTTGCCTTGCTCTGTCTTTTTTACAAATACTTTCACGGTAATTGCTCCGAGGAGCTGCTTTCGCTTGTCCCTAGGCCTCATGAATTTAAACGTCCTACGAGGCTGGCATCCCGTTCCCACTCCTTCACCGTTGAAACTGTTAGATGTAGACGTCTCTTCTACTCCAATAGCTTCATGTCTCGCACATCTCGCCTATGGAACTCCCTTCCCTATTACTGTTTCCCTGACAATTACAATCTCCAAGTATTTAAGTATAACGTTAATCGACATCTCCAGTTGCCTTCATCTATCCACTTCCCTTCTCCACATCCTTTCACCTTTCATTCCTATCTGCTCTCGCTCCAAATCTTCTGCAACCCCCTTGCCTTGATCGACCCACTGTCTTTCTCTTTCTCCACATCCTCTCCTTTACCACTCCTATCTGCTCTTCCTCCAACCCTTCTATAACCCCTTGCGTGATAGTGGCCTCCAGCCTTGCTTGGGATGATACCCTTAAAAATACATACATACATATATATATATATATATATATATATATATATATATATATATATATATATATATATATAGCTGGCCACTCGTATTCGAGGATACCTGTCAACTAGTGCGGCTAGCCAATCCCTATTGAAGACGCTTGCTCAGGCGCATCTGTGTTTATTCAACACCCACAGAGCCCACCTGTGGTTTATACTGCAACTATGCTGGGCAGACCTTAGTTACAGTTTCTGGGAAAGATTATCCAGCATGATCAACAATCTGAACAGGGCCAGTACACTCATGCCCTCGGCCTCAATGACTTCTAACTTCGTGCTAGCATAGCTATCGACGGGCCCCAAGGGTTTCGTCTACCCAATTTCATTCACGAGGCTTGGGTCAACCCGTGGTATAGTTTTCAGGCATTTCCTAAAGATGCTGCACGCTGGGATCGACCGCTCCAGCCCGATAACAATAGGAAGACTCCTGACTGACAAATCTACTATGGGGAGATACGAACGCGCGTCTCAGAATGCGAACGTTATAACCACTCGGCCACGTGCCCACAATATATATATATATATATATATATATATATATATATATATATATATATATATATATATATATATGTATATCCCTTCCCCTCTTCAGTTCTGCATATTTAGATCCCTGAATTGTCATGAGGTGCCAACTTGGCCATGTTCCCAATGCAATCGGATATGTCTGCCCAGGGCGGATCTGCTCAGTCACCAGAAATCACACCTGCACCAACAGTCTATTGCATATGATGATTTCGTAATGGCATGCTTTGAATGGCCGATCTGCACTAGGCTGTGCAATCCAGGTCGGGCTTGACAAACCATATGAAAAGAGACATTGGAAGTAATGATAAATCAAAGTCAACTTCCACCATCCAGAGATGATTTGATATGTCACAAGAAATGTAGATCGATGGCTGGCTTTATAAGCCACTGTCATTCACACAACTGGTGAATGCAGAGTTTGGCAGTTGTGGGGGAGTTTAAGTGAAGGGCTGGACATGTCAGTGATGGTCATAATCGCTTTGCAAGTCAACAGCCAACATATAAGAGAGTGGTTTTGGAAGGGATCCCTAAATTACCACGAGGTGCCAACCTGGCCATGTGTCTAATGCCATCGGATATGTCTGTCCAGGGTGGGTCTGTTCAGTCACCAGCGGTCACACCAACACCAACAGTTTATTGCATATGACGATTTCGTAATGGCATGCTTTGAATGCCCGATCTGAACTAGAGTGTGCAAGTCCAGGTCGGCCCCGACAGGGCGTATAACAAGACACGTTGGAAGTGATGATGATCAAAGTCAACTTCCACCACCCGGAGATGATTTGACATGCCGTATATGTAACAAGAAATGAAGATCGATGGCTGGCTTTATAAGCCACTGTCGTTCACACAACCAATGAATTCAGTGTTGTTGTTGGTGGTGGTGGTGAGGAGTTTAACTAATGGACTGGACATGTCAGTGATGGTCATAATCGATTTGTGAGTCGACAGCCACTAATATATGCATATAATCTACATATTCAGTTAAAAAATTGATAATGGCCACAGATCATTTGGACAGTTTTTATTCTCAATGTGCAGAAAATCAATTGAACGAATGCAAGAGGAAACTAAAAAGAAGCTGGATTAGTCGTGAAAAAAATGAGATTGCTACGCAAATACACAAATACATATCTATATCTATATCTATCTATATATATATATGTATAAATATATATATATATATGTGTGTGTGTGTGTGTATGTGTGTGTATTTGGATAGCAAGGTCTGTTATTTTACATCGAGCACTATTTTATTAACATGATCACGCGATGTTCAATATATATATATTAATTAATGAAAATCAAACAGTTAAAATTTTATTAAAATACCATAGGTAATATTCTTTATTTCATGAAAGCTATAAAAATAGCCTTCAATCTTTCAAATTTGCAAACCAAATACAAACGGAAAAAAATACTCCTGGTTTAATTATTAACCTGGAGTAATTTTTTATTTTAAAATTAAATTATTTAATATAAAGTAATTTTTTTAATCATAAAATGGATTAAGTCCTAGATTTACATTGTATTCGTCAAGTAAGTTTTACAGTTATGTGTCCTTTATTTAAAAATAACAAACATCAGTTTATCAATAAATGTGCCAAGAATCCATAAAAACAAGCACCTCCGTGTTTGGTTTGGTTTATTTTGTTTTACAGCATATCAACCTGAATGGGTCATTTAATGCCGAGAAGATTTTTAGTATAGGTTCGTATGAATAGAATATGTGTTGTTTGTAAAAAATCATTTTATATATCAGAGTTTTGGTTTATTTTGTTTTATGGAATATCGACCTCAATGGGTTATTTAATGCCGAGAATATTTTTTAGGATAAGTTCGTATGAATAGAATATGTATTCTTTATAAGAAATCAGGTTGTAGATCAAAGTTTTGGTTTATTTTGTTTTACAGCATATCAACCCCAATAGGTTATTTAATGCAGATTTTTATTGCTGGTAATATTTTGTTTTGTCAAAATTCTATTTTTGGTAGTATTTTTCCTTATGCTGGTAATACATTCTTTTTTCAAAAATGTATTGCTGGTAATACATTTTTCCTCAAAAATGTATAGCTGGTAATATTTTTTTCAAAACTTTATTGCTGGTAATAGTTTTTTCTTCAAAAATTTATTGCTGGTAATAATTTTTTGCAAAGTATTTCTAGCATTAAAACCTATTTTTACACATTCATAGTGTTTTTACCCCAGTTTCGGGGTTAACTATTTCCCCCATAGCTGGGACACTAACAGGTGCAACCACACCGGGTCAGGTTGGACCTGGTAACACCAGCAAATAACAGGTGCTCCAAAGCTTCTCAAAAGCACCTGATCAGAGGTCTTGCAGTTGGACATGGACATGTTACCAGGGACGCGGAGGGAGTGTATTGTCATACCCAGAACGGACCTCCATGTTACAAAATTCATTTCCTGCGATATTTTAAAATAAAAGTAATTAATATTTGTATGAAATCAGATTAATTAAACTTTAAACCAGCTAATAATCTTCAAATAGAGTTTCATAAAAGTATATATTATTTTTGAAAGATTTTTGTCATGAAGACAATTATGTTGTGTTGACAGATTTGACAATATAGCCGACTCTAGCAATTAAAAAAATCCAATGAAATTAAATTGGTTTTGAAATGCCACAAAGTATTTTGTTTATTGGAAATACTACATTTAATGCATTAGATTGGAATGAAAACTAAAATAAAAGCTTTTAAAATTTTCAAACTTAAATGCATTTTAAAACATACGTACTGCCTATTATGGAGGTGACTAATGATGATATAACTTAAATAACAATTATATACAAAGCATTGATATATATATATATATATATATATATATATATATATATATATATATATATATATATATATATAGTGTGTGTGTACGTGATGGATAAATTGTCGTCTAAATGACGTAAAATGAAAATAACACCGACATCACATTTTAGCAGATACATTCACCAAAATTCCACAGAAATATCTTCAAATATTAAAGAGTAGATTTATTCAATAAAATCGCCATTGCCTTCACCCATTTTGAAAGATCAAAGGGGTAAAGGAGAAATGAAAGCCGAGAGAGTACAGGGTGCGATGGATGAATTGTCGTCTAAATGACGTAAAATGAAAATAACACTGACATCACAATTTAACAGTTACATTCACCAAAATTCCACAGAAATATCTTCAAATATTAAAGAGTAGATTTATTCAATAAAATCGCCATTGCCTTCACCCATTTTGAAAGATCAAAGGGGTACAGGAGAAATGAAAGCCGAGAGAGTACAGGGTGCGATGGATGAATTGTCGTCTAAATGACGTAAAAATGAAAATAACACTGACATCACAATTTAACAGTTACATTCACCAAAATTCCACAGAAATATCTTCAAATATTAAAGAGTAGATTTATTCAATAAAATCGCCATTGCCTTCACCCATTTTCAAAGATCAAAGGGGTAAAGGAGAAATGAAAGCCAAGAGAGTACAGGGTGCGATGGATGAATTGTCGTCTAAATGACGTAAAAATGAAAATAACACTGACATCACAATTTAACAGTTACATTCACCAAAATTCCACAGAAATATCTTCAAATATTAAAGAGTAGATTTATTCAATAAAATCGCCATTGCCTTCACCCATTTTGAAAGATCAAAGGGGTAAAGGAGAAATGAAAGCCAAGAGAGTACAGGGTGCGATGGATGAATTGTCGCCTAAATGACGTAAAAATGAAAATAATACTGACATCACAATTTAACAGTTACATTCACCAAAATTCCACAGAAATATCTTCAAATATTAAAGAGTAGATTTATTCAATAAAATCGCCATTGCCTTCACCCATTTTGAAAGATCAAAGGGGTAAATGAGAAATGAAAGCCAAGAGAGTACAGGGTGCGATGGATGAATTGCCGTCTAAATGACGTGAAAATGAAAATAACACTGACATCACAATTTAACAGTTACATTCACCAAAATTCCACAAAAATATCTTCAAATATTAAAGAGTAGATTTATTCAATAAAATCGCCATTTCCTTCACCCATTTTGAAAGATCAAAGGGGTAAAGGAGAAATGAAAGCCAAGAGAGTACAGGGTGCGATGGATGAATTGTCGTCTAAATGACGTAAAAATGAAAATAACACTGACATCACAATTTAACAGTTACATTCACAAAAATTCCACAGAAATATCTTAAAATAAAAAAGAGTAGATTTATTCAATAAAATCGCCATTGCCTTCACCCATTTTCAAAGATCAAAGGGGTAAAGGAGAAATGAAAGCCAAGAGAGTACAGGATGCGATGGATGAATTGTCGTCTAAATGACGTAAAAATGAAAATAACACTGACATCACAATTTAACAGTTACATTCACCAAAATTCCACAGAAATATCTTCAAATATTAAAGAGTAGATTTATTCAATAAAATCGCCATTGCCTTCACCCATTTTCAAAGATCAAAGGGGTAAAGGAGAAATGAAAGCCAAGAGAGTACAGGGTGCGATGGATGAATTGTCGTCTAAATGACGTAAAAATGAAAATAACACTGACATCACAATTTAACAGTTACATTCATCAAAATTCCACAGAAATATCTTCAAATATTAAACAGTAGATTTATTCAATAAAATCGCCATTGCCTTCACCCATTTTGAAAGATCAAAGGGGTAAAGGAGAAATGAAAGCCCAGAGAGTACAGGGTGCGATGGATGAATTGTCGCCTAAATGACGTAAAAATGAAAATAACACTGACATCACAATTTAACAGTTACATTCACCAAAATTCCACAGAAATATCTTCAAATATTAAAGAGTAGATTTATTCAATAAAATCGCCATTGCCTTCACCCATTTTGAAAGATCAAAGGGGTAAAGGAGAAATGAAAGCCGAGAGAGTACAGGGTGCGATGGATGAATTGTCGTCTAAATGACGTAAAAATGAAAATAACACTGACATCACAATTTAACAGTTACATTCACCAAAATTCCACAGAAATATCTTCAGATATTAAAGAGTAGATTTATTCAATAAAATCGCCATTGCCTTCACCCATTTTCAAAGATCAAAGGGGTAAAGGAGAAAGGAAAGCCAAGAGAGTACAGGGTGCGATGGATGAATTGTCGCCTAAATGACGTAAAAATGAAAATAACACTGACATCACAATTTAACAGTTACATTCACCAAAATTCCACAGAAATATCTTCAAATATTAAAGAGTAGATTTATTCAATAAAATCGCCATTGCCTTCACCCATTTTGAAAGATCAAAGGGGTAAAGGAGAAATGAAAGCCGAGAGAGTACAGGGTGCGATGGATGAATTGTCGTCTAAATGACGTAAAATGAAAATAACACTGACATCACAATTTAACAGTTACATTCACCAAAATTCCACAGAAATATCTTCAAATATTAAAGAGTAGATTTATTCAATAAAATCGCCATTGCCTTCACCCATTTTGAAAGATCAAAGGGGTAAAGGAGAAATGAAAGCCGAGAGAGTACAGGGTGCGATGGATGAATTGTCGTCTAAATGACGTAAAATGAAAATAACCCTGACATCACAATTTAACAGTTACATTCACCAAAATTCCACAGAAATATCTTAAAATATTAAAGAGTAGATTTATTCAATAAAATCGCCATTGCCTTCACCCATTTTCAAAGATCAAAGGGGTAAAGGAGAAAGGAAAGCCAAGAGAGTACAGGGTGCGATGGATGAATTGTCGTCTAAATGACGTAAAAAAGAAAATAACACTGACATCACAATTTAACAGTTACATTCACCAAAATTCCACAGAAATATCTTCAAATATTAAAGAGTAGATGTATTCAATAAAATCGCCATTGCCTTCACCCATTTTGAAAGATCAAAGGGGTAAATGAGAAATGAAAGCCGAGAGAGTACAGGGTGCGATGGATGAATTGTCGTCTAAATGACGTAAAAATGAAAATAACACTGACATCACAATTTAACAGTTACATTCACCAAAATTCCACAGAAATATCTTCAAATATTAAAGAGTAGATTTATTCAATAAAATCGCCATTGCCTTCACCCATTTTGAAAGATCAAAGGGGTAAAGGAGAAATGAAAGCCGAGAGAGTACAGGGTGCGATGGATGAATTGTCGTCTAAATGACGTAAAAATGAAAATAACACTGACATCACAATTTAACAGTTACATTCACCAAAATTCCACAGAAATATCTTCAAATATTGAAAAGTAGATTTATTCAATAAAATCGCCATTGCCTTCACCCATTTTCAAAGATCAAAGGGGTAAAGGAGAAATGAAAGCCACGAGAGTACAGGGTGCGATGGATGAATTGTCGTCTAAATGACGTAAAAATGAAAATAACACTGACATCACAATTTAACAGTTACATTCACCACAATTCCACAGAAATATCTTCAAATATTAAAGAGTAGATTTATTCAATAAAATCGCCATTGCCTTCACCCATTTTGAAAGATCAAAGGGGTAAAGGAGAAATGAAAGCCGAGAGAGTACAGGGTGCGATGGATGAATTGTCGTCTAAATGACGTAAAAATGAAAATAACACTGACATCACAATTTAACAGTTACATTCACCAAAATTCCACAGAAATATCTTCAAATATTAAAGAGTAGATTTATTCAATAAAATCGCCATTGCCTTCACCCATTTTAAAAGATCAAAGGGGTAAAGGAGAAATGAAAGCCAAGAGAGTACAGGGTGCGATGGATGAATTGTCGTCTAAATGACGTAAAAATGAAAATAACACTGACATCACAATTTAACAGTTACATTCACCAAAATTCCACAGAAATATCTTCAGATATTCAAGAGTAGATTTATTCAATAAGATTGCCATTGCCTCTCACCTACGGCCTTCAGATTACTTTAGAATCTCCTGCATCTGTTTTGTACGGTCTCCTTGACTGAATTGGTGAATTTGGGATTACAAGGCGTTTTGTTGGTCTATCGCACGGCTGCTCCCCACTCATAATATTCAGGGTGGTTGCAGTCTGGGAAGTTAGGGGGCCACAAGTAATGGGTGATGTGGTTGCAGAAACTGTCTGACAACCATGACTTGGTAATTCTGCCTGTGTGGCATGGTGCACAGTCTTCTTGACAGGCATAAGGTCTTCCAGCAGCCACTTTCTTGAACCAGGGTAGCACTATTTCCTCAAGATACTTGATGTTGGCCTCCATGTTGAGGCCCTGTGGGAAGATAAATGGAGGCTTAACGTCGCCATCTATCTATCTATCTCAGTTTGTTCATATCTATCTATCTATCTATCTATCTATCTATCTATCTATCTATCTATCTATCTATCTATCTATCGATCTACATATCTATCTATCTCAGTTTGTTCATATCTATCTATCTATCTATCTATCTCAGTTTGTTCATATCTATCTATCTATCTATCTATCTATCTCAGTTTGTTCATATCTATCTATCTATCTATCTATCTATCTATCTATCTATCTATCTATCTATCTATCTATCTATCTATCTCAGTTCATTCCTTATCTATCTCAGTTCATTCATTATCTATCTATCTATCTATCTATCTATCTATCTATCTATCTATCTATCTATCTATCTATCTATCTATCTCAGTTCATTCATTATCTATCTATCTATCTATCTATCTATCTATCTATCTATCTATCTATCTCACGCTGTTCATTATCTATCTATCTATCTATCTATCTATCTATCTATCTATCTACTTTTGTTGTTTTTACGTGTCGATACACTTATGTTTAATACATGATTATTTACCCGTAGATACCCAATAGCTATAGGCGCACACACGCTCACACACTCGCTTCATGCAGACACGCACTGACACGAAGTCATGCTAGGTCAGAAAGAACAGTCTGCCAATATTTCCGTGTTCTTATTGTCTCAGAACATTTCAGACCATTATTATTATTATTATTATTATTATTATTATTAATGTTATTATTATTATTAGTAGTAGTAGTAGCAGTATGAATCTTGTTATTATTATTATCATCATCATCATTATTAGTGCTCTTGATGGAGTAAGTGATGGCGGTACTGTGTTTTGTTCGCTTATATATTTATCCACCAGGAATCAATATACATGCTGCGAATATTGACTCTGTTGAGAAGCTACAAATAACAAGAAAGAAGGAAAGGACGTGTTGAAGAAGAACTCGACGACGACGACGACGACGAAGAAGAAGAAGAAGAAGAAGAAGAAGAAGAAGAAGAAGAAGAAGAAGAAGAAGAAGAAGAATGATGAAAAAGAAGAGAAGGTAAAAAAAGCAGAAACAGAGGAAGATGTGGAAGAGGAAAAGGAAGATGTAGAAAAGGCAGAAGACGAAAAAGAAAGAGAATGAATAGGTAGAAGAAAAAGGAAATAGAAACATGAGAAAATAAAATTAAAAAACGAAAGCGGAAATGAAGAATCCGGTGGAGAAAAGAAATGGAAAAAAACGAAAAGGAAGAAAAAGAAGTTGAATGAGAAGAAAAAGTAGAGGAAGAAGAAGAAGAAGAAAAAGTAGACGAAGAAAATGAAATGTACTTTTGACGAGACTAAGCAAAGATATTAAAGTAAACAAGAAGAAGAAAAACATTTGAGCAATTTTTTTCTTCTTTTTGCTCACAATTTCTTTCTTCATAATTTCTCTAACCGTTTCTCCTTCAAAATTTATTCTTTTGTCTATTTCTTTCGTTCTTTACTCTACAGCTTCTTTCGCTCCAATCGAATCTTTTTGTTCTTCTTCTTCACTCTGACTTTGTTTTCTTTCCTTTTTTCTCTTCCAATCCTTAACTTCATTCTCATTGTTTGTATAGCCTTTCTCTTCTCTTTCCTTTCTTTCTTTTCTCTTTTCTTTCTCTCTATCGCTCTTCTTTTTCTCTCTCCTCTTTATTTTGTCTTCTTTATTATTTCTTTTTCTGACTTTGTTTCTTCGTTCTCCTCCAACTCTCTCTATTCATCTACTATTACTACTACTTCTTCATTTTTATTTTTCAAATTTCATTCTTCATCACACTTCCACTTTTTCATTCTCCCTTTTCTTCTTCTTCATATTTCTCCATTTTCTTTTTTCTTCATTTTTCTTCTTCATTCTTTTCGCTCTTCAACGTTCGTCTTTTCTATCTTGATTCTTCTTTTCATCCTATTTTCTTCTTCATCCTTTTCTTCTTTTTCTTTTTCTTCTTCTTCTTCCTTTTCTTCTTCTTCTTCTTCTTCTTCTTCTTCTTCCTTTTCTTCTTCTTCTTCTTCTTCTTCTTCTTCTTCTTCGCCTATGCTTTCTTCTTCTTCTTCTTCTTCTTCTTCTTCCTTTTCTTCTTCTTCTTCTTCTTCTTCTTCTTCTTCTTCTTCTTCTTCCTTTTCTTCTTCTTCTTCTTCTTCTTCTTCTTCTTCTTCGCCTCTGCTTTCTTCTTCTTCTTCTTCTTCTTCTTCTTCTTCTTCGCCTCTTCTTTCTTCTTTCTTCTTCTTCTTCTTCTTCTTCTTCTTCTTCTTCTCTTTTCTTTTCATTCTTCATTCCCATTTTTCTTTATTTTATTCATTTTTTATCATTGTTCTTCATTCTCCTTTTTTCTTCATACTTCTTTATTTTTATTCTTCTTTTCGATTTTTTCTTCATTCTTTTTCACTCTTTTTCTTTTAATTTATTCTTTTCCTTCTTCTTCATCCTCGTTCTCCTTTTTCCTTCTCTTTTTTCCTATTCTTCTTTATCCGCTCCAATCTTCTTCACTCGTCTCCTTTTTTTTTCTTTTTCACTTTTTTTTCGTCTTCCCTCTTCTCTTCCCTCTTTACTTCCCTCTTTCTCTTGGTTCCAATCTTTTCTCTCTCTTTCTCGCTGTCGTACTCCTTCCGAGTTTTCCCCGAGTCCTTGTCTTCGAACTACTTACTCTACCGCCACCCTGCCCACACCATCTTCACCCAGCCCTCCACCCTGTTTCCACCCCCACACCGCTTTGTGATTATCAAAAGAAATATCTACGTTTTGCGCGCGCAATTTTCCCTCCTAAAATCAATATGCTCGTCTATTTTCGCATACAAATTCGACAAATAAACTACAGATGCCTTTCTCTCTGTTTCCCGCTCCTCAGACAATTACCCCAAAACTCTCTTATATAGTCTCTTGGAGAGGGGGGGATTTAGGTCGGCGAGAGAAGGGTAGCGCTTTAGTCTGAAATTCGACAGTTCTTTCTTGGTGGACATTTTACCAAAACGCAAAACATCCCTTCACTGTCAAATCCCACCGCCACAACCAACATTACGGCCATTACCTCACTCGGATTTATCTCTCTCTCTCGTCCTATTGTCCGGCTTCTGCCCAACATGCAAGTCGGAAACTCATCGCAACCGATTGTCGATATTGTTGAATTACGTGTTTCAAAAGTTACACAATAAATCTAATTTACTATGATGTTAGTTTATTTATTTTTTCCGTTCTACCAATCAGAACTGAAGGACCAACTTTGGCACCCGAAAAATCCAAGAGAGAGAGAGAGAGGGAGGGGGTGGAGGGAGAGAGAGGGGGGAGAATAGGGGAGAGAGAGCGGAGAGAGAGAATAGAGGAGGAGAGAGGGGGTGGCGAGAGACAGAGAGAGGGAGAGAGATTGAGAGAGTGGGGGAGAGAGAGATACAGACAGAAAGAGGGGAGAGATAGGGAAGAGAGAGAGAGGTGCAGAGAGAATGATAGAAAGAGAGAGAGAGAGAGGGAGAGAGAATAGAGGGAGAGAGAGAGGGGAGAGAGAGAAAAGAGTGAGAGAGAAGTAGCGAGAGACATAGAGAGGAGAGACAAGGAGAGAGAAGGATGGAGATACAGAGAGGGGGAGAGTGGGGGCGAGAGATAGAGACAGAGAGAGAGGAAAGAGAGAGGGAGAGATAATGATTGAGAGAGAGGGAGAGAGAGAGAGTGAAAGGGGGGAGAGAGAGGAAGAGAGAGATAGAATACCGCGTGCAAAATTGGTATAGGTTGATAATTCATAAAAAGGGAGAATTTTGAAATGTGAAAGATCAAAAAAAAATAAATGAAAAGGTCTGAAGTAGGAATAAGAAGACCTTTTATTTTTAAAAGTGGTCCGTCGTCAAAGAATGACGACTTTGAACCTGATAACCGGTTTCAGTAAGAATTGAATCTAGAAATGAAAGATCACTTCCGATCAATTTCGGTAGTTGGTTACTTTAAAATTTGTAATATCCAAGTAGAATCTCCCCCAAACATTTACACACACACACACACACACACACACACACACACACACACACACACATACACATATATATATATACAGTGTAACCCGGATATAAGAGTCCCTGATATAAGAGAAACCCGGATATAAGAGAGATTTTAACTGGTCCCAAATTAGAGCCTGTGTTAATAAAACAAAATAGACCAAACCCGGATATAAGATAAACTCGGATATAAGATAAACCCGGATATAAGAGACTTATTATCCGGTCCCGACAACTCTCTTATATCCGGGTTACACTGTATATATATATATATATGTTACGAGGATGCATTTCTATAAAAAGAAAGTCTCGTTAAAGTTAAAATTGATAGTAAGGGATTCTACTGAGTCCTACCTGTTAATACAAAAAAGTTTTCTTTCATGAAGAATAATAATGTAAGAGAAATTTGAAATAGAACGTTTGGAAGATTCCAGATCATTCCAGTATATTCGAGAAGAATCTAGATGATTCGAGAAACGTCTAGAAATATGCAAATTAGGTGTTAGCCCCTATAAAATAGGTTTTTGGGTAAAGGGTTGTCAGTTGGTGTAAGAAAGGAATTGCTGCCAGTATCAACTCCGGCTTTTGATTCGAGCATTATTATATCCAGCCGAAAGAATCTCTATGAAAAGTTGCCGACCAACAAAAAACCCAAAAGAGAATTTCATGGAACAAATCTAGTAAATAGAATTTTGACTAATTTTCATTGACCAAACTAGGAATTTATCTTTATTTACAGACATTTGTGGATTTCCAGTAATAGCAACTAGATTACTTCGCTAGCCCTACCGTAGTAAAGACACTTGACTCTCCTCCCTTCTCCCTCGTAACACTCCGCCAGTAACTCTGTGTTTTCAGTTTTGTTTAACCAATTGTATCTTGTATATATTTTATTTTGTGTTTTTTCAGTAAATTAAATATTGTTGTTTTAGCTCTGTGTTTTGGCAAATCATTCTTTTTTCTTTTGTTAAAGTATCAACACGTAACACACACACACACACACACACACACACACACACACACACACACACACACACACATATATATATATATATGTTTATACACAATAGAAGAGAGCGATGGAAGAAAGGTTTTCTTTCCCATTTGCATTTCCCTCATTATGGGCATTATCATATCCGTCATATAATAACAGCGTAGTACGGACGGAACGGAATGGTCGAAAGGAAAAAGAATGACAAACATACTTTGTTCTTAGAGAGACTTTTATACTACTGTAGGGATATAATAAAAGGCGCTTATCTCCCTTTAATATAAGATAAGTCCTGTGGTCACATGACGACCACTTCGTGACGTCCCTGTATACAGTGACCCAAAGCAGGAGTTGATTTTCAGCTCGTGAATAGCAACCAAATGAGAAGGTTTCTTTTCTTCTAGCCTTCCCAGCTTACAAGTATATGATGCCGTTTCCCTTTGGGAGATAGATGAATCCGGCCCGTTTAAACCCGGAGTCTTCTCCAGGCCAGGAATATCTTCAAGTTATCTGTAAGACCATTCCTTCTCTTCCTCTTTATACTTTGCTTTGCTATGTAGACATATGTGATATATAGTTCTCCACGTAGGACATGTGTACATATGTATATGTATGGTTTTGTGTATGTATATGCATGTTTTGTATATAAAAGTCTCTCTGAGACAAATGAGATGTCAGTGTTATTTTTATTTTTGTGTAATTTCTACGCCAATTTATTCATCGCACACAGTATCTACACGGCAAAGCAGAGTGTAAGGAGAAATAAAAAAGACTGGTTTTACATATATTATGGAGATACTTCTGTATCTGGAGAAACAATTTTTAGGACGTAAGATTCAAATGGCTAAATATATCCCACGAATGAGAAACAGCAAGTCTTGGGCTTTCCCAAACTGAGGAATACGAGCTGGATGTTCTTTCCCTCTCTCTTTCTCTCTCTCTCTCTCTCTCTCTCTCTCTCTCTCGACCTCTTCGGGTGGCAAAGTTTCGTCCTGCAGATTTAGTCTCTGCCAGGACCAGCTACTGTAAACAAATTGAAATTGACTGCTGCTTTCGTCACTGTATGGACTGACGTCACTAAGCGGCTGTCATGTGACCCATGTGACTTATCTCTATCTCAACTTAGGTACCTCCAAAAATCATTTTAAAAAGCTCATACCATCATGAAAAATGTCCCCAAACTTGATAAACACAAAGTTTTGTCGTCAAAATGTTTTTTTCATCATTAAGAGGAAAGACCAAAATATTTTTTGATTATTTTATTAAATTTTTCATCCTTTCTCGCACGTTTGAAATTTTGGATAAAAATCTTGTTTTTCTGGCGTCAACGTGTGGACCAAACATTACTATAAGGAATTTTAGCGTCTTTTTTTAGTATTAAAACACATTGTTTTGGAAATTCTTGCAAAAATCAAATAATTGTGGAATTTTAATGAAATTTTCAGGATTTTTCGCAAATTAATTGTTTTTTTTCTTTTTTTTCAGAAAATCTTGGTAAAAATATTTTTTTACCTCTGTTACCCGTCACTTAATTTTATAAAATTTCAAGAAATTAAAATTTCAGACTTTTCATATTTATATCAGTTAAAAGCAGGACTCCATAAAGAATTGAAATTATCAATTTTTTTTTATCAAGTAGAAACACGAGTTACCGAAAATCTGCTTTGAATTGTAAAATAAAAAAATATGCAATAAAACTATGATATTATCTAATTAGAAAAGCTTTTAATTGCTTTTATAGATTTTATATTAAGGACACTATTGTCTCAAGAAAATTTTCTTTTCGATGAATATTGAATCTTTATAAGAATTGTTTCCATTTTTTAAAATTTTAATTAGAAAATTTATTAAGTTTTAAATCTTTTAAAATTCTGTATTAAATAGAAATGCCTAGTGCAAATCATCAAATACCAATATTTTAAAAATAATTTTGAATTATTTTTTATGCGTATAAACGTTCCCGTTTCTGTAAGTACAAGCGACCGTACACAACATTATCAGAGCGATAAATATTAGTAAATTTAAAGTCAACATTTCTAAAATTCAACAAAACATTAGACTACGGATAATATCTGCCTAAATTTTTAAGATTACTGGGACGTAAAGAATATTCTGAAAAAGATGCTTACGTCAATTTCTTCAATTCTATTTTACAGATAAAGTCTACATAAAACAACATCAGATCTTTCATCAGACTCAAAACGGTTAAGTCAAAACAGCTACTGCCGGGTTAAAAAAATGTATTTCTGCGATATTTTAAACTTAAAGTAAATAATATTTGTTTCAAGTCAGATTAATTGTAGTTTAAATCAGTTACTATTCCTCAAATAAGATTTCATAAACGTATATTTTATTTTTGGAAGATTTTTTTTAATATAGAGAATTACACTGCGATGAAATGCGACTAAAAAGTGCGATAATCAGCTGTTGTGCCATGTATTCATTTGTATATGGAGAGAGAAGGGAGATCACCGCCTTCTGTGGAATCAGGTTGAGATCATAGACAAAGAACATCATTGGAAAATTCGTAAACTGAAGGAATCAGCACATATGCTAGGCCACAAAAATTTCCTGAGTCGACCAAGCATAGAAATGAATACAATATGGAAACCAGTAATAAGGAGTGCCAGAAAAAAGCGATAATGACAACAAAAATTGCAATATGAGCTCTGGTAAAAACATGAATGATAACAGCAAAAATTGCAATATGAGCACTGGTAAAAAATGTTGGCTGAAGACATTAGGTTTCTAATACCCAGAAATTCATTAACAGATATCCTCAAGGACACATGGCACAGTGGATAAAGGCGTTAGTTAGATCCAGTGACAGAACCCAAAGAGTGTGAGTTCAATACCCGGCTAAGGCAGTGGAGAACTTTCAGAGGGAAATTAACAGGAGATAACTGATAACTGACATCAATTAAACATGACACGTGGAACTAGAACAGTCTACCCCAGTGACCGAAATAAAAGGTTCAGTTCGATATTCCAACAACCTGAAGAAGGCCGGACAACGGCCGAAACGTTGTAATAAATATGGTGACAAAGATGAGGACAATAGTCCGAATAATGTAAATAATCATGTTCTATTATTATTATTATTATCATTATTATTATTATTATTATTATTATTATCTCTCTTTAATAGTATTTTTTCTTCTTATATTCTATAACAGTGCGTTTGGTGGCGTTATTGTCTTGCTTGGCGGGAAATGATAAGTTTAAGGCCAACCGTTATCTATCCAATATAGTCTGATAAACTTCGTGTCTTACCTCCTGTTACCGCCATAAAACAACCTCATTCAGTATCCCTCTACCTTGAGTGGCTCTTAGAGTGTACTGCCTGAACAATAGCGTATAGAAACATATACAAATGAACGTGTGGCGTATTTATCCTAGTTTTGAGAATGATACGACAATTTGTTATCGATTCGCTGGTCGATAACGAGCAGCATATCGTTTAGGAATAGTAATTGATGTTGGGGTAACCAGTTGCAAAAACAAAGAATAGATTGCAAATATTTGTCTTTTTTTTATATAAAAACACAAAATTACATACGGTGGCATTTAGAAAAGGTTGGTTCTTAATGATATTGGATTTTGGCAACATTTATAGCAGAAAATTACAGATCTATTTTTTGTTGCAGGTTAATCATTGCAAAGAATAGAAGAGGATTACCGTCTCCTCTCCTGGTGTCTGAATTAAGATACATATATGCAGCACTATCCCATGTTGCTGTTCTTCCATCACCCTTTGCTTGTAGCTTCTCATTCCCTACCTTATCCCTATCTATCTATCTATCTATCTACCTATCTATCTATCTATCTATCTATCTATCTATCTATCTATCTATCTATCTATCTATCTCAGTTTGTTTATATCTATCACAGTTTGTTCATATCTATCTATCTATCTATCTATCTATCTATCTATCTATCTATCTATCTATCTATCTATCTATCTATCTATCTAAGTTTGTTCATATCTATCTATCTATCTATCTATCTATCTATCTATCTATCTAAGTTTGTTCATATCTATCTATCTATCTATCTATCTATCTATCTATCTATCTATCTATCTATCTAACTATCTATATATCTATCTATGTATCTAAGTCTGTTCATATCTATCTATCTATCTATCTATTATCTATCTATCTAAGTCTGTTCATATCTATCTATCTATCTATCTCAGTTTGTTCATATCTATCTATCTATCTATCTATCTATCTATCTCAGTTTGTTTATATCTATCACAGTTTGTTCATATCTATCTATCTATCTATCTATCTATCTATCTATCTATCTATCTATCTATCTATCTATCTAAGTTTGTTCATATCTATCTATCTATCTAAGTTTGTTCATATCTATCTATCTATCTATCTATCTATCTATCTATCTATCTATCTATCTATCTAACTATCTATATATCTATCTATGTATCTAAGTCTGTTCATATCTATCTATCTATCTATCTATTATCTATCTATCTAAGTCTGTTCATATCTATCTATCTATCTATCTATCTCAGTTTGTTCATATCTATCTATCTATCTATCTATCTATCTATCTATCTATCTATCTATCTATCTCAGTCTGTTCATATCTATCTATCTATCTATCTATCTATCTCAGTTTATTCATATCTATCTATCTATCTATCTATCTATCTATCTATCTATCTATCTATCTCAGTTTATTCATATCTATCTATCTATCTATCTATCTATCTATCTATCTATCTCAGTTTATTCATATCTATCTATCTATCTATCTATCTATCTATCTATCTATCTATCTATCTCAATTTGTTCATATCTATCTATGTATCTATCTATCTATCTATCTATCTATCTATCTATCTCAGTTTGTTTATATCTATCTCAGTTTGTTCCTATCTATCTATCTATCTCAGTTTGTTCATATCTATCTATCTATCTATCTATCTATCTAAGTCTGTTCATATCTATCTATCTATCTATCTATTATCTATCTATCTAAGTCTGTTCATATCTATCTATCTATCTATCTATCTATCTATCTATCTATCTATGTATCTATCTATCTATCTATCTATCTATCTCAGTCTGTTCATATCTATCTATCTATCTATCTCAGTTTATTCATATCTATCTATCTATCTATCTATCTATCTATCTATCTATCTATCTATCTATCTATCTATCTGTTCACATATATCTATCTGTTTATATCTTCCGGCTGCTTACTTCTCAGTCAACATTGATCTTCAAAAATCTAAATGCAATGTCAATCGTTATCCTATGTCTTCTTTATTCTTCTTCTTTTATTGCCTTCTCTTCTTAAAAGTGACTAGTGTCCCCATTTTTGTTGTTATTATCACAGCGTTTTGCCCATTGTGCTCTTCGGCATGAATCAGGTGATTGCTTATCCGGGTAACTTTGAGCAAATTTTTAAACCCCCCTCCCCTATTTTATTTAATCTGCGGGAAGATATTGTCTCCATTCAGCTGACAATGTCTTGGAATATCTCGTCTAGATCTTATTTAGTATTGTTCACGTTTTCACTGCCCGGTCCAGGAATTGAACTCAAAATTACTGCCACCAAATTCACGAACCAATTCACTAGGTATATTTTGCATCTATTTGTTACGCTCTCCGGCTTGAAGATTCGGAGATAGAAAAGCTGTTAATATTTGAATCTGTTGCGGGTAGGCTGGTTGTTTTTAGGTAGAAAACACGTGTCTTCTGTGTATATTTTTAACGTCCCTGAGAAAAATGGCAAAGAGAAGGTGATAGAGATAGATGTCATTGCCGTTCGTTTTTACTTTTTAATTCTGTTGATATTTTCCAAACGCTATACATGTATGTATTTTTTAAATTTCAATTCTCTTCAATTTATTTTTACATCTAAAGTAAATAAAAGCATAACTTAAAAAAAAATGAATATTAAAACAACAAAGTAAATTTAAAAGAAGAATATTAAATACATTTATTTGACAAAAAGTTTAATATTTGTGTGTGTGTTGGTGTATATGTTGGTGTGTGTGTGTGTGTGTGTTGGTGTGTGTGTGTTGGTGTGTGTGTGTGTTGGTGTGTTTGTGTTGGTGTGTGTATGTGTGTTGGTGTGTGTGTGCGTGTGCGTGTGCGCGCGTGTGTGTGTGTTAAAGTGTGTGTGTGTGTGTGTGAGTGAGTGTGTGTGTTTTTCTGGCTACAAAATAAATATACAGTCAGTATCATCCTAAAGGGCGTGTGTGTGTGTTGGTGTGTTTGTGTTGGTGTGTGTATGTGTGTTGGTGTGTGTGTGTGCGTGTGCGTGTGCGCGTGTGTGTGTGTTAAAGTGTCTGTCTGTGTGTGTGTGTGTGTGTTTTTCCGGCTACAAAATAAATATACAGTCAGTATCATCCTAAAGGGCGTGTGTGTGTGTGTTGGTGTGTTTGTGTTGGTGTGTGTATGTGTGTTGGTGTGTGTGTGCGTGTGCGTGTGCGCGTGTGTGTGTGTTAAAGTGTCTGTCTGTGTGTGTGGGTGTGTGTTTTTCCGGCTACAAAATAAATATACAGTCAGTATCATCCTAAAGGGCGTGTGTGTGTGTGTTGGTGTGTTTGTGTTGGTGTGTTTGTGTTGGTGTGTGTATGTGTGTTGGTGTGTGTGTGCGTGTGCGTGTGCGCGTGTGTGTGTGTGTTAAAGTGTCTGTCTGTGTGTGTGTGTGTGTGTTTTTCCGGCTACAAAATAAATATACAGTCAGTATCATCCTAAAGGGCGTGTGTGTGTGTGTTGGTGTGTTTGTGTTGGTGTGTGTATGTGTGTTGGTGTGTGCGTGTGCGTGTGCGTGTGCGTGTGCGCGTGTGTGTGTGTTAAAGTGTGTGTGTGTGTGTGTGTTAAAGTGTGTGTGTGTGTGTGTGTGTGTGTGTGTTGGTGTTATTGACTTATTAATATTTTTATTTTAATAAGTTTTATTAATGCAAGAAACTATAGCGAGCCTTATTTTTCCGAAAATTAAATAAAATAAAATTAAATTAAATAAAATTAAATAAAATTAAATAAAATAAAATTAAATGAGTTAAATTCGGAAAAACAAATATTCAATACGACTAATGTTGACCGTAAGTAATGGCTGTGGTAATTTTTATTTAACTAAAGTTTTTTTTCTTTTCAAATAACAATATAACTTGAAATTTAAACATAAAGGCTTTTCAAAACTAAATTCCCAATGTATCTTGCTTCTACTTCCTTTTAAAATAGTAATAAATGTTTAAAAGTAAAACTATTTACTTAAAAAATCTAAATTTCACTCCAAAATAAATAGTAAATCATTAAATCAAGTTTTGCTTTTGTTTTGCTTGAAAAACAACATTATTAAATAATATATATTTAAATATATTGTAGAGGACCGTGTGTTATTGTGTATAGATTAGGGACAACTTCTGTTTATTTCTGCTAGAAGAAGTTCCAACTACAAGAACATGGTGGACTCAAGTTGAGTCCAACCGAAGATGTAAAGAAAACAAACAAGACCGATATATATATGTAGTTTTTTTAATAAATTTTTGAATATTTCCTTTAAAATGTATTTCTTTATAAAATATAAAATAGTAAATCTTTCTAAAAACTAAATGATAAATATCGCATTGTACTTGGTTCATAATTTTTTATAATCTTCTAAATAAACACTGTCGAGAGAATCAAAATTGTATACAGTAATAGCGGTGTCAAGGGAATAACAATCCTTTTGACACAACATTTTCTTTGCAAGCACGAAATGTAAACATAGCCTCTTCACGGTGAATTCGTAGCACGTGCTGTTTATTTCCTGCTAGAAGAAAGTCCAACTACAAGAACATGGTGGACTCAAGTTGAGTCCAACCGAAGATGTAAAGAAAACAAACAAGACCAATATAATATATGTAAACAAATATATGTATTAAACAACAAATTTACAAGTGACAAAGACATCAACATTTGTGTTTGTGTGTGAACGTAAAGTGTTTGTATATTGGTGAAAGTCCGTACGTACGTGTATGTGTGTTTAATGGCGTTTTCCCACAAGTGGGCGAAAACGCGGATCTCTGCGAGAGATTACATTTTTAAATGTGTCCGTTGAAATGCAAAGTAGAAAAGATTATTTATTTCTGTATTTACAGAAAATGTGGCACAAGGCCGAAGTGGGGAATGGGGAAAAGGTCGGTCTTCTGTCTTAACTTTTAAACTTAGCTAGCCACAAACGCTGACCCAGTCATCCTAACAATATTTCTTGCACCAAAACAACACATTCTTACCACACCCACCATAATACTTCAATGACTATGAAAATACTAACTAGACCCCATATGTACAATTTATCGTTTGTGGGGGGAGGGGAATAAGACAACAATTTAAAAATTTTAAAAATTAACCCCAATGAGTAATTACAATATGAGACAAATAACTATTTACAAGAAACTAAACAAAATCGTGTTAGTAATAAAAACCCCTAAATCACTAAATGTGGCAGAAACATCAGTTAACCGGACGAAATTAATACGGGACTATAAAAAATTAAAAACGTTCATTCATCCCAAGCACTCACATAGACATGCACTCATTCAGACACAACAACAGATACGAAAAATCACACCCGAAACGAAAAACGCCCCGCATCCACCAGGGAACTGACGTCACTGACCAACTAAAGAGGGAGGGGATGGGGAATTAAACTTAAAGAAAATAGGGACAGAAATAAAAGGGGCCAATGCAAAGTAGAAAAGAGAACGAGGCAATAAATTGCCCAGTATTTATAGTGTAGGGAGAGCGACCCCTAGTGAACAATTAGGAAATTAAGGGGGAGCTAACTCCAACAATATCTTAATTTAAGTCTATTTACTTTTTTTTATGAATAATAATTTGAAAAAAGGTTAATAAAGTTTTGATTTGTTTGAAAACAACATTAACGGAGTATTTGTGTTAGTATTTAAATCGAAAAATAAAGTGTCTTTTTGAATAAAAATACGGGGGTGCTCAGCCCCCTAAGCACCCCACCATGCCGGGCGCGCTATTGGTAGTGTGGTATTTTCCTGAATTTAGTTATTTTGTAACAAACTGCCCCCCAAAATAATGAAGTTTAGTTTTCAAAGATTGAATAAAAAATTATTTCCCATAAGATGGCTGAAAAATATCAATAAGTTGTCAATAGTAAATAAAATTTCAGAGATCTTCCGCGCAACGCCGGGTATCCCTGCTAGTATTTAAGAGTACACATGGCACAGTGGATAAAGACGTTGGTTAGATCCAGTGACAGGACCCAAAGAGTGTCAGTTCAATACCCGGTTAAGGCAGTGGAGAAACTTGGAGAGGGAAATTAACAGGAGATAACTGATAACTGACATCAATTAAACATGGCACGCGGAACTAGGACAGTCTACCCCAGTGAGCGAAATAAAGGGTTCAGTTCGACATTCCAACCACCTGAAGAAGGCCGGACAACGGCCGAAACGTTGTAATAAATATGGTGACAAAGAAAGAACAGTAAGATATAAAATCCGGTGTTCTTATAGATATTTTTATTTTTACACAATAGTGCTCAATGTAAATTTACAGAGCATTAATATTATAAATTAATTGATTTAAAATATGGGTTTTTCGCTACACAGTGATAACCATGTTTCAGAAATGGAAGCTAAAGCCTTCGAATTTAATTTTGTTATTAAACCAAAGACATTAGTTCCATTTTCTCGTCAAGCGAATTTTGGAGTAACTTATTTTTTTAAATTTACGGTTATTAAAGGCACGGCAAAGATTCATAATTGAGGGCTTCCAAGGATACCGAGAAATCCATTCATCTAGACAAGGGGTGGTAGGGGGTTCAATCTTTTAATTTTCGTTGTATCAGTTAATAATTACATTCGAAAGTGGGGTTATGTTTAGAGATCTGGGTAGGGATGTATTTTTCAACAAATTCTGACATCCGCTAAATGCAGGTCGTCTGTTGTTTTTTTTTTGTTTTTTTTATACCTTTAAGAAACTTGCTCAAACAAGATCGGACAATCTCTTGCTGAAAGTCTGCAAAAAATTGGATCTCATTCCAAAAGGACTTAAATTTCAGACACATTTCAATGATCCCTGAA